>CM034607.1:36122163-36239663 GCA_020091685.1 Lutjanus erythropterus
CAAAAAATACTATTTTTGAAAATTGTTTCTGCTCCAAAAAAACTTTATTATTATTTTGCGACTGTTGACTCTTTCAGCTGATAACAGTGACTAATAGCTCACAATCACAAAAAGAAAAAGTCACTATTGACAGACATAGATGGATGACATCACAGCTCCTCAAAGGTTCCTTCAGAACATCTGGATGTCCCCAGTGGCTGGCTGCAGTATAGGTCATAAGCCCGCCCCTGCATGTTAGAAGGGACCAGGATCATTTCTGCCATTCTGATCACGTTGATGTTTGTTCAAGTGCTTGTTTTTCCTCATTAGTTTAGTTTTTATTAGTTATTTGATGATATAAAAGGAGGTTTCATGTCATGATTGACAGCTGAGCTCCACGTTGACTCTGACTCCCAATGATGTCATCAGAACAAGATGGCGGCGCTCATATCCAGGATGTTTTGGACTCATTTTTGCACAGTGGAGTGGAGTCAGTCAAATACAGCAGCTAAATCAGAGCTCCTGTTTTTGTTTCATTTTGTTTTATATACTTTGAACTTTTTCTCAATTTTTAAGCCCATTAATTTATTATTCATAAATACAACTTTTGTCTAAAAAAATTTCAAAATTCTGACTCTTTATCTCATAACTTTTTCTTATCTAATCATTTCAACTTGCTATGGAGATTTTCTCACTGGCAGAAATGAATTTCCATAAAAACATGTTAATCTGAGTTAGTGAAAATTTAATATTAGTTATTTGCCATGAGGCAGAGGATTTAAAGTCACCCTGTGGAGATCTGCACATTTAGTATCACAACATCATGCTGAACCAGTGTGGGTTGTATTTGCATCTTGTTCCCAGCAGGAACTGAAGTGATACACAGCTGATTTAAAATGAAATGAAGCATGAGTTGGTGCAGGTGGAGTTTCGTCCTGTCCCTGGTGGGAAGGTTGACTTGTATTAAAATTAATGTTGCGACCATGAAAGGGAAAAAACCTGGTCTATAAAAGTGTCTAAGTAGTCAAGACAAGTGAACAGGAGAACAGACCAGGAAGGAGCGATTTCAACCAATCTCTGTCCAAACTCTGCAACTTTTCTGCAAATTTGACCAATCATCCAATCACAGCTGTCCCCACACAAACATCTTACCTGTGCGTCTCAATGAAACAACTCAGTGTTTAAATCTTTACTGTTTCTTGTGTTCTTATTTCTTTACCTTCCCATCTGTACTGAAAAGATATCATTCTTTATCACAACTTGTTTCTGACAGCGTGCAGAGACATCTTAACTTTACAAAATTCGCCCCTTTCCTTTAAAAGTTTCCAGAAGAAACTGGAATTCTTCTTTCAGGAAGTTCGGTTTGATGTAGTTGTTTTGTTGTCTGGATGGAAACTTTAGACCTTTTAGTGTTGTGGAGGAGGTCTCTCTGTTCACCAAATATTTTATTTTCATTCTTCAAAATCATCAGAATTTAGGACACAAAGCCTCTGTCTGTTTTCTGATTGTTTCACCAGCCTGTGAGTTTCAAAGAGAAGTAAAGACACAGGGAGACATACCAAAATAAAAGCAGGAAGACAAAAGCCTCAGGACCAACAGAAAGAATTTCACATTATGTTTTATTACTGAAGAAAATCATCTTTAAAATGAACTCATCGTCCTTTTCTTTAATCCATCTGTAATAAGAACAGATGGATCCATCTGAGGAGGACGACTGCAGGTCAGGCGCTCGCTGCCGTGGTTACCGTCTCAGGTAACAGCATCACCACCAGGCTTCTCTTCCCTATCTAAAATCTCTCTTCCACTTTTCATTTTGTCCTCAGCATCCTCTCCATCTCCTCCTTTACTCTTGTTATCCTCCATTGTCTTCCTCTCTCTTTCTTATTTTTTCCTTTATTTCCTGTTTCTCTTCCTCTTCCTCCTATTTTCTTCTCCATCTCTCTTCATCCTTCTTCTCATCATGTTTCTACAGCTTATTTTCTCAAATTTTCTTTCTCCCAGTCCTTTTCCTTTCGTCTTGTCTTCTCTCCTCTTTTCTTATATTTATCTCCCCTCTCCTCCTCCTCCTCCTCCTCCTCCTCTCCGTCAGCAGCCTGATGACTAACCGAATCCAAGATGGCGCTGATTAGGATCTGTTCATTAGCAGCGTGGAGGATTCATTAATAATTAGCAGCGGCTGCTGATGGACAAGCTGATATCAGTGTGGATCATAAAGTCAAGCAGCGTGAATCAGAAGTGGATCAGAGTCACGTTGGGTTCTGATCTACAGGATCACTGTCAGATCTCTCAGTAAACACGGTGTTTCTGAAGGATTTCATGGATGCTGCAGTTCAGGTTTCTTCTCATGGGGCTTTATTTAAACACTCAACACACTAAAGTCTCCAGGGAATATAGAAATCCCTTAGGGCGTGTTTCAGCTCTGAGTCAGGGAGAATTCTGCAGGTTTTCTGAAGGACATTTTATTGTTTTTCTTCTTTATGAGTAGACATGATGGATATTTTACAGGAAGTAAAAGTTCACATTTACTCGTAGTCTGAAAACAGGCAAAAATCAAAACCAGGCAGATAAAACTTATCAAAAAGTGGTCTGGTTGAGGGGCAGGAGGTCATGTAGGCAGGAAGACTGAGACAGAAGCACAAAAGACAATCTGAAAACGTGTCAGTGAGAGTGGGCTTTTCTATCTGCTGCAGGGCTGATGGGAAAAGTGGGAACAGGTGTGCAGGTAGGCGGGCATCTGCTGTACATATTGTACTGTACTGCTGTACAATATTTATTTGTTATTAAATATGCCATTGGGCTAACATTGACTTTACCTCAGAGTTGTTTGTTTACAATGATTGTAAATTCACAGTAAATGGAAGCTTCATCTGCATTACTTTTACAGTAAATTACTGGACAATTTTAGCATGACCTCCACAGTATACATTGTAAATTCACAGTAAATTATTGTCAACTTGTACATTACTTTCACAGTACACAATGTAAAAGTACAGGGCCTTGTTGTAATGATGTACAGCAAAAGGTTGTAATTCCCCAGTAATGTACTGTAATATCACAGTAATTGCTTTGTCATTGAAGCTGTAAAGTTACAGTGTTCAGTTGTGCTTTTACAACAATGCATTGTAATATCACAGATATAAAATTACAGTAAATTGCTGTGAGTATATTTCACAGTATATTGCTGTAATTCTTACTGTGAAAGTCATGCAAAACTTATCCAATTATTTATTGTAAATTCACAACGAAAAATTTTGCAGTGTACAGTACTCAAGTAAATGTACTTCACTACTGTCCACCGCTGACTAAATATTACATTATGATGCACGATAAATTCACTGAGGTCATGTGATGTGAAGGAAACTGCAGCTGAGCTTTTACACTGTGGCTCCTCTCTCTTCACATCAGCACGTCTTTATGGTTACGCCTCTGATCCCAGCAAATCCACACGGCCAGTGCTTCCATTATTATTGTTTAATGTTTAATATGAGTGAATAAGTTCCTGCAGATGTTTGTCATACTGATTTAAAGCTGCAGGTGTTTTCTGCGTGTTGGTTTTAGTTACAGCAGAGAGCTGCAGACTCACTTCAGTCTGATGTTTTAAACATGAAGCTCAGATCAGGACAGTGAACATGATGAAGTCTCAGTCTGGTTACAAACACAACGAGCTGCAGTGATAAAAGCTGCTCTTTCAGGGACTCATCATCCTGCTGGGAAAAAAAACTTAAATAATGAAGAATGTGAGTGGAGTTAAAACTGGAGCCGTCAGGGACGTGCAGTCATCTAACAGACCGACACATAAAAACTCACCTGGGAACATCCACGGCTCAAACACGACACATTTACAGGTTTGTTTAACCGTCTGTAAACTCCAGCATGAAGCAGTTTGTGTTCAGAGTCGAGGTGACTCTCTGCAGCTGACTCAGTAATCGCTGAGTCATGGTATCGATCCAGTGACCCTGCAGATCTACAGTATCACAGCCAGTGAGGCGGAAAATCCCAGATTTATTATGTCCACTTTAAGAAACTGGTTCAGGTCAGAAAAATCATCTGAGAGCAGAGAAGAAGAAGTGAGGAGGAAGATTTATTTCAGCACAAAAACTGTAGTTTTCCAACTGTTTACTGCAAGATAAAACATTTGCAGGATTAAACTCTTGATTAACATTTTTTAATTAACACTTATCAACTAAGTGGCTATAATTAAATCTGTTGGATCATGACGTGTCATTTTGAATCCAAATGACTTGTTCTTAACAAATGCTAATTTAAAAAAACATTTTTTTAAAATCAGGAAACCCTGGGTTCACTTACAGAGCTGCTAACCTGCTTTTTGTGAACGTGTGTGCTTGATTACCTTTGTTAGGTTTAGTTCAGCCAGATCACCATCAGATACCCGGGGTATGTTGAACCATCGTTGTAGCACAGGGCCCTGCTTTTGTTCTGGATCACTCTTTGTTGGACTGTTGTATCTGTTTTTTACTCCTCAGTTGCCTTTTCTTATTTTATGTTGCTTTCCTTTCTTTATTAAAGTTACCTTTTTGTTGATTCACTCCCGTGTGTCTGTCTGCGTTTTGGGTCGACCTCAGAACTGAACTTTTACACGCTGTTTGTGTAACACACTGTGGGCATCATTAAATCTTGCTGTGTTGTGTGTTTCTTTCTTGCTGTGTGTTGCTGGTTGTTGCAGCCTGTTTGTAGTGTTTTGCTGGCTGTAAATTATACATTTTATTTTGTCAGACTGAGACTCGAACTGGCAGCCCACCTTAACACCAGCAAGTTTAATCTACTCAGTGACTTTATTCAACACCAACAAACAGTGTCCACACTACAGCTTTACATAATCTGCAGTATGACACTAAGAAAATAGGTGAAGTGCCCCTTTAAAGAGCCTAGAACCTGTATGGATCAGCTGTTGAAGCGTCTCATCTGTCTTCATCTTCAGTCAGGAAGTTAATAAAACATGTATGAAATTAAAACGTCTCCTCCTGTCAGTGTCCAGCAGTCAGACATGAACCAGAATCAGACACAAACACAAAATGTTCGCAGATTTATGAATTGGGGGAAACTTCTGTATCTTCAGTGTAAAACAAACATGAGGGGGAAAGCTGAGACTCAGAGCTGTTAAATTCAACATCAGTGAAGTCAAACAGCAGAGAGTCGCTGCACAAACAGCTGCCGGCTGCAGAAACAGACCGAGATCCTCCGACGAGCAGAACGCTCCGATCACACGCTGCGGGGCGACGATTTACACCGAGGAGAAAAGGTCTGGAGCTGCGTTCACCGCGCTCGTGTTTAATTTTCATGGAGACTAACACGGTGAAAACCCTGAAACATCTCACACAGACTCAGTCCAGTCCAGTCCAGCAGCACTGAGACACTCACATGCTCCACCTGAATGCATGAAAGTGTTTGTTAGAACTTGATTTGGGGAAAAAGTGACAAACATGCAGTCTTCAAAACTTTTAGTCTGTTTACACCTGAGACCTGATCACACATTCAGAGGTGGTCTGGGCCTCATGAGAGCACATTCTTTGATTACTCTTTGATATTGAAGCAGCCTTATGTTGTTGTTATGTAGCCTCTATTAAATGTTATAGACAGTATGAACTGTCTGCAGTAGTGACAGTAGAATCTTTTTCACAGTAAACCTGCGACTGACTGTGTTTTATCAGCAGTGTGCATCAGAAAATCCTGAAATCCACGATGTAACTCAAACCCTGGTGGACATTCCTCTCATTCTCAGTGAGAAACACAATATTTTAAGATGATGATGTCACACCTGAGCTGGGGACTTTCTGGCAAACAAGTTGGGAAGTAAACAATAAATAAATAAACAATTTGGAAAACCACAGCCTTTGTTAGCAGTAATGTTGATAACAAGACATTTTGCAGTATTTTGAACAAACAAACATCGTGTCCACAGATGAAACTTGGACTGTATTTGTGCACGACTGATTTAATGAGGCACAAATAATAAACATTATATACTACAGCTTTCCCGACTGCAGCCATCTTTGATTTTCAGGTCGGGGTTGGTGAGGTTCGTCTGACTTCAGAAGGTGTTGAAATTTCTGACTGAGAACTTGGAAATTCTGACTTCCCTGCATGTAGAAATGGAACGCACCCTTAGTGACCCTCCACACAGAGTTCAGTCATGGAGGAGAGCTGCGTAGAGGCTGAATTGATTGGAATTGAGCCACAGAGACAATTTGTCCCAACAGTTCTGCTGACGCTCTTTGTCCAGAAATACGTCAAAAGATCCTCCACAGTGAAGAGATCCAGAGAAACAATGAATTTTCTATAAGCTTTTTTTTTACCCAAAAGAATATATTCTATATATTCAGATATAAGCTTTGTAACCGCCATCATTTTGATTTATTACATTTATTCAGTAATTGAATAGTATAATTTGCGGGTTTTATATATAAATTAATGTTTTGGAACCAACCTGGAAAAATGATTTTACTTTTTTTTTCATTTTCTTGATCTGTCTTTATTTTCTAACTTTCTTTGTAACTTTATTAATATCACTATGAGCACAAAGATCATGTGTGTGTGTGTGTGTGTGTGTGTGTGTGTGTGTGTGTGTGTGTGTATGTGTGTGTGGTGACTTTGAGCAGGTTTGGTTTATTAAAGGCAGGTTGGCGTTGTGTCGCAGTCACACAGCCAGCGAAGGAACGACTGCCAATCTCCTGTCATTAGAATTCACTGGCAGCATATGATGAGGCCATATGGACTATTAACAAACCCAACCTCTCTGCAGACGGAGGGGGGAGGACGGGGACGAAAAGAGAGGGTGTGACCCAGCCATATGGACGAGGAGACATAAAGAAGCTGAAGAGAGACGGAGGTAAAGATGGACGGATAGATTTGGCAGGTCTTCATGAACAGTTAGCACATCGTTTTAGCATTAATTACACACACAGACACACAGGTGAGGATGGATGGATGGATGGATGGATGGATGGATGGATGGATGGATGGATGGATGGATGGATGGATGGAGATGTGAGAAGATGAAGGAGGGATGAAGAGGGTCTTCAGGTGCTGTGATGCCCCCTCAGGCGGCCATGTTGGAGGAGGATAATTAGCTGAGTGAACAGCTGACACACAGAACAACAGGAACCAGCTCGTGTTCAGAAACAAAATATGAAACTGAACTGATGTGAAACTAAAGATATGAATGATTTGATTTGATAAGAATCTGAATGTGTCATCATGAATCTTCACCTCGTCACAGACGACTGTGAGCTGGTCAAGAAGAAGTAAGTAAACCTTTTACAGCCGTAGTCAGAAGTTTCTTCACAGGTGCAGTAAAACACAACAATACTGATGAGGCAGAAATATTTCCCACAGGATTTTGTCAGACTGGTGGGTGGAGCCAGAGTCCTGCAGCGGGTACCCGACTGATGACCCACAGCGTTGTGTTACTGGTAACAAATGTATAGATATAAATTTACTAATTGCATGTGGGCTGCAGGTGAGAACAATAATGTAACACATTACACACAACAGTATGTTTTGTTTTGACCTTTGACCCCATATCCTACCAAACAATGAGTCCTTACTGTCTGATGTGACAGTGATGAAGGCTAGCTGCTGGCTGAAATGGCAAAAATAGCCTGTGGAGGACAAATACATCACTGAAGACCAAGTGGGACGACTTTTGGTCCACTCAAAGATTTTCAGAATAATGTTGTCAGTGGCTTTGCTGCCTGGAAAAAAAATTTCAAATAGTATTACTTAATGATGGCTGCAAGTGAGAGTTACCATGGAAACACACTGAAAGCTGCAGGAGTGCAGCTGCTGCACCGGTTGAGAATATGGATGTTCAGGGCGCCCCTGAAGCTCGGTTGGTGGCGCATGTGTCCCATGTTCTGAGGCTGAGGATCAGTTACTCCCACCTGTGGCCCTTTCCTGTCACATCTTCAGCTGGGAAAAAATAATCTTAAGGGATGTTCCTGTCATTTAAACACAAATTTTAATTTATACGAGTCGACTAGTCTAACAGTAAAAATACATTCAGTTTAAGCAGTTAAAACTGAGCACAATTTATTAATTGATAATGTTTAACATTGACAGAAAAGATACTGTGTCATGTGATTATATGTCAGTTTATTCTGACACAGCCTACATTCAACCTTATTTTCATTTCTACTGACAAACCACGCTGCTTTTATGAGCTTTAATCTGTCCCACTCCTGCTGAGAACATCTGGATCATTCATGCTGGGTGAGAGGAGCTGCTGTCTGCCTGGGACCCCTAGTGGCAGCTGTCTGCATAACAGGCAACAGCTGGCTGACTTTAATCATGAATAAAATATAGACAAATAGTTTAACCGACTAGTATTTCTGTTGCTGACTAGCGAGGGTGGCAACATTTTATAATATAGTCAATTAAATCATGGGAGCAGGTCGGGTTGCTGGACTTACGTTAACGGTTACGGACAGGTGTAGATTTGACTCGGAGATAACTGTTGGTAACGAGTTGGTTTGTCAACAGCAAAAAAAAGTCACACCCACAAAACTAAATAAGGTAAATGAGACACACAATGAGTTCACAGTTCACAAATGATCAAAACACAAAACCAGAGCACACACTGTTTAATATGTCAGTCAACAAAAGCAAAGAGACTGACAGCTAACAGCACTAGTTAACTTCAACATTCAGGGACGGTGGAACTAGCTTTTGGGAGGAGGTGCTGTAAATGGGCTGGTTCGCTGACTTACAGCCAACAACACAATAACTAAATTCATCTTCATCTGAACAGGATTTAAGGCAGAGCAACACTCAAAGCCAACAGCTCAATAAATCCACCTGTATCTCAACAGCACAGGATCTACAGCAGCAGGTACACACAATTAAAGCCAACAACTCATTATCAAGATACACTGCTCTCAACTGCAAAGAAGAGAAAAGTGTAAAAGCCTAAAAGCAGTTGACAGAAAGCTGTGGTCTCACATACAGCAAAGAGCAAAGAATCATAAAACAGTCTGACTTTATCTAGTGCATTTTTCTGGCTTTGCTTTGTGCAAAATCATCCATTATATCATTAAAGTCCAGTGTTAAGGGAGAGCTGTTTTTTGTCATCATCTCATATTTAATCTCAGACAAGTGTCTCCATCAAAAAAGGTACCTTCATCAGTTGCTGGGGGTCTCTGTCTAACATCTGTCTAACATCATCAGTCCAGTTATCAGTGTTGTCACTGTCAGCAAACAGCGTGTCTGGAAAGGAACCTGCAGAAGATCATGAGTGAACATTTTAACTGAAACCATCCGATGATGATTGCGAGAGGTTCATAAATCTCGGTTCCCCTCTAGACGACCAGCAGACACTGACACTGACGTAAAGTCCTGCACCGGGTCGGGTACCTGCAGTTCAGACAGGTGCAGATTTGACTTTTGCCCAATAAAGCCAATAGAACTGGCACCAGCAGGCAGAGAGCATAGGTGGTGGAACATCTGCACGCCAGCAAGATGAAGGTAAAAAAATGACTGCATCACGGAAAAAGAAGGTCGCAACTGCTAGCTTGTTTACATGTGTACCATTAGCATCCCACGCGCTAATTTGCCTGTTGGTTGCAGCTCGGAGGTTGTTCTTGTTTCTCAGAAACTTTGAAAACATAGATAGCGGATGCAATGATGCCAACTGAAACCAAGCAACCGATGGGTTCTGAGTTCTACCCTCAGTGTGCATCTGGTAAGTCAGACTAGCGGATGCTGAAATGTTAGTTAAGGTCGTGTCCTCAGAATACCTCAGTGTCTCACAACAGATCAGAGAGAGATTAGAGATCTTGCAGGACAAATGAGTCTGTGGTGGGCAGCCAACAACATTAATGAGAAACAGAATTAAAGTCTGCACAGGAGAGTTTTTAACTGTGATACTGACTCAGCTGATCTGAGGAGGAGATGTTCCACAGAGTTCAGTCTGAACTGAGGAGGAACCTTTAACAATATCTAGTTGGCAGATCTGATCAGGATCAATAACCAGAACTTGTTTTTTTGAGTGAAGGTTTGTAGGAAGTTACAGACGACACTTTTTAATGGCAGCCACAGTTTTCCTCTAAAGACTGTCAAACTTCTCACATAAAACTAATGAGACGAGAGGCGGCACATGGATGTCAATCAGGACAAAGTTGATAATAAATAAAAATAAACTTTCTTCTTTGTCTCCATCAGCGTGTCGGTGTGAAACAGACTGATGAGCCACTAAACAGGTGCTGGTTTACAGCAGCTGTGTTAATTAGGCTGTAAAATCAGAAAACTGACAAAAGTCTGTCATTATTCTGCCTTCATCATTCAGTCTCATTAGATCACGTTTGTTTAAAGTCTATAATCTGATATAGAAGTTATATGAGTTTAATTTATCTGAGCTGAAGTCAGAAAATCACATTCAGAACCACACTGACATTTTTAAGGATTTTTAAAATCCAATGCTTCAACATAAACCTACACAACAGCATGTTTTACTTCTTATTTGTCCTGACAAATGTGGTAATGATTTATTTTAAATGATTTATTTTGTTGTTCATTTAATATTTCCGGGTTTGAAGCTTTCAGGTTTCAGACGGCACAGAGACAGATGTGATGGAAAACTTGATGAGTGATGCGATTCTCAACCTTACAGCCATTTTTGAGGCTGTAGTTTGTGTTGCTGTTGAATTTTATTGCGTTACACTCACAGGTTTATTCTGTCCAGCTCTTTTATCAAACATTGGACACTGCTCTGCGGTTTTAGCAAAGAAACGTTTGTTCTGCCGTTTTGTTTTAATGAGATAATTTCGAAACAGACGTCTTCTCAGATTTGCGGCGTCTCTGCGGAGCGATTTGTCGCGAGCAGCGGCCGGCGTCATCCGTCACGCAGAGAGATGGATGGAGCGACGGATGGATGGAGTCAGAGATGAAGCTGTACGAGCTTCAACCATCTGGACCATTAACGTCTCCGACCGCAGAGGGGAAACAAAGCGGGAACAGAGGGATGTAAAGTGTGGAGGCCATATGTTCTCTATACAAGTCAGGAAGGAGACGAGGAGAGACGGAGGGACGGTGCTTTGTTTCTGTCCAGCGGAGGAAGGAAACCAGACTCAGAAATAAAGAGATGATTCTGTGTTTCTCCATCAGACAGATCATATTTTAACTTTAATAAGCTTCTCTATAGGCGGACATAAGTGGACCACAAGTCTTTCCAAAGATAAGAATTATAAGACGGTCAAACTGCTCACTAGTTTAATGCTTGCATGTGCATGATGGCTGCTTTACTAAATGGATCTTACTAGACACTGGTGTTAGCATTTACCTACAGGCTACACCTAACATTCATAAATCTATAGTTTTTAATTTGTGTTGTTATTTTTTGATGAATCTGGCAATCCCTGTAATTTCCTCCTGAATTAATAAAGTTTTATGTTATGTCTTATTTCATATTTCTCAAAAATCCTCTTAAAAGCAAGTTGATAAAGTGACATAAACTCTGGTCGAGTTGTCAGATTGTGAGTGTCTGTTTCCTGCCATATGCAGACTTTGTGATTTCACAGGACCCCCGAGTCCCCAGGAGGCCTGAGAACAGTGTGACAGAGTGATGATCTGTGTCCAGAGATCAGCTGTGAAGCTTTACTCATACATCATGTCACTGCGTCACTCATCACATCATCACACTTTACAAGAATGCTAGCAGCTAGCTGAGATAATTTTATATCATCAGTTAAATATAATTTAGTACAAATCTCTTTCTTCCATTTAAAATACTGATTTTTGTAGATATTATAATGCAGATTCTGTAAACTTGCAGTAAGTTTTCATGATTTTCTTTGTGTCAGGAGCCCCAGTGATTCACATGTACTATAATTTTCTATGGTTTTTCATTTCTGGGGTCACCTGGAGAATTGATAAAGGATGTTTTCACAGATCTAGCCTCCTTTTTCTTTAAAGTTCACCAGATGCAGTGTATTAAATGTTAAATAAAAGCCCATGGACCACTTTGGAGGGTTTGGAAATTCACACTCCTTTCACTCGCCAGTGTCTTCAGTAATTTCCGATGCTAACACACCTTTTTTGCTTTTGGTGTTAGTCTGTACTGTCTTACACAGAGAGGGTGTGTAATCTTATGCACAAATGTTAAAAGATAAAATATTCAGTAATAGTAGAGCAGGAAAGTAAACATAATGGAGACCACAGTCTGGATGGATGAATCAAACAAACAGGACTTTGACTCAGGAGACCAGAGTCAGTAACACTGACTGATTTTAACTTTACGTTCTTTAACTAATGTGATGTTCTTACCTGACGTCTTTACATCTCGTACGTTACTTAACACATGTAACAAACTGAAACTGAAACCATTATCTTTTCCTAAACATAACAAAACTATGACCAGTTCTCATTAACCGTAACAAGAACCTGAATATTGCTAACACGTCCAAAACTCAGAAAATGTTCTGAACTAAACAGGGTTAAAAAGCACAGCACAGCCATGATACATGAAATGATAAAAGTCACGTGTTATTTTTACACCATTCTTTCCGGTCACCTTCTAACTCTTTGTTTATGATCAGATCAGTTTTTCTGTGAGGTGAATAAAATGTAAATTTAACCCCTCGTTGATCCCTGTGTTGTTTGTATCATCTGATGATGGAACTCAGCAGGTCGGTAATTCAGACAGCAGGTCTCAACCTGCTCCTCTTTCTCACCAACAGAGGTCTATTTCCTCTCCTCCTCCTCCTGCAGAGCGAGGGATGGACGGGAGGAGAGCCATCTGTGGAAGAGGTGCATGCTGGGAGGAGCAGATTGGAGGGAGGGGAGGAAAAATAGGAAACAAGGAGGAGGGAAGGGAAGGAAAAAGGAAAGAGGTGAGGGGAAAACTTAGAGGACAAGGAAGAGGAGGGGAGGAGAAGAAGGGAAGATGGAGGGAGGGTCATGAGGAGAACACGGAAACATCAGGAAGAAGAAAAGAAGAAAGAGATGGAGGGGAGAAGGAAGGAAAGAAACAAAGCCGACAGGATGTATATGAAAGGAGAGAAGAAGAAAGGGGGGAAAGAAGGTGAGGGAGAGAACAAAGAGAGGAATGGAGAAAAGAAAGAAGGAAGAAAGATGAAGATGAGAGAAAGACGGAAAGGTGAAGAAAAGAACAACAAGAAAATGAGGTATGAAAGAGGAGAAGGTGGAGGTGGAAGACTGGAGGAGATGAAAGATGGAGGGAGGAGGAGGAAGAGTAACAGAGAGGACAGTATTTGTCATTTGTGGTTAATTTCCTCGTTGTCTGTCCTCTAATTGGTCAAAGCTGCTGCTCTCTGCTCTGCTGTTAGCCAATCAGAACGAGTCTGAAAACTGCAGCGTCAACTTAATGAGCTCATTATCCAAAGTGGTTTCTGCTGAGAACAACAGTGAGGACGATAAAGAGATCATCTGCCGTCTTTAATCTCCCAAAGTGGTTTTTACTTTTCCTCAGAAGGATTTTAGGATGGAAACAAGCTGAAGCAGAATTCCAGACAAAAACATGAACGAGTAAAGAGTTCAGCTTCCTGTGGACGGACTGACTCCAGGTTTTAGCTACTCGTTTTAATATTTTTATAGAACCAATGAATTACTTGAAACTAGAAGTCCAATAGTCCAATAGTCTTTGTCATCTCTGACGGCAAACAAGCACAAACTCCATATTAATATTATTCAAGCATGAAGTAATTCAGGGTTTCTGCAGGCTTCAACAAGTTCAATATAAAACTTTTTAAAGACCTTTTTAACTCTTTTCCCACTAGTTTTTTTTTCCAAAAAAGTCATCCAGCACCAGAATTTTTGACAAACTTTGCAGATTTTTCAATGTCGACAGAATATTCAGTTCTATGAATATGCTAACATGTAATATCAGTCCTTAAGTTAAAGTAACTTATAAAGGTAATCCCATTAATTTTTAAGACCTAACAAAATCTTATTTTTAGACATTTTAAACTGTAACATTCAGATTACTGGATTTTAAAAACCCTGTTACATATCAGCATTGTTAATTGTTGAAACATTCACTCAGCGCTCCATAACTGCTCAAGTGTTTTAGCAGCTACATGTGTCGGGTACCCCAGAGGATGACTTTGCATTATTACAATTGGCTGTTTTGTCACTACTGAACTTAAGTACCATCCTGTGGATTTAAAGATGTACGAGATTTATTCCATCAAGGCCAAATGCCCGAACACCCAAGTTTCATTTGTCCACCAAGTTTCATGAAAATCAGGCCTGTAGTTTTTCAGTAATCCTGCTGACAAACAGACAAACAAACATCCAGTCCAGTCTAGTACATGTTTCTGTCTCTCCTGTACAAAGCAGAATTGTTACGTATACTATGAGCATGAAAATATCATGATTTCAGATTTTAAAAAAAAAGTAATCACAATGTTGTTGAAAAATGCAACTCTTTGTGAGACCTGATCCGGGGGACTTTGGTGGTGGGTGGGACTTCACCTTAGTTGACACTGAAACTTTAAATTTGGAATAAAAAACAAGCAAATATTCTTTGATGAAGCATGAACCTTCAGAGAACCTTCAAGTCATGAGGACTGGTCAAAATGTCCTCTAAAAGCAGAAATGTCCTCAGTATTTATGGTCGCCACTGAGGCTGGAGATAAAGTTGATTTTCATGTTGTATTATTTTCTGAGGACATAAACACCAGTGTTCCAAACAGATGCAGGATGCAGGAGGCAGTCAGGATGCAAATACAAATGTGTAGTGAAAAACAAGTTTATCTCCAGTCTGACATGTGGCCAGGTTTAAACTGTTATTGCAAGGACATTTCTGCATTGTGAGACCGGCCAAAATGTCCCCACTATGCAGACGTGTCCGCACTACGAGGGTTTAGAACTGGACATGGTCCTCACAAAGATGCTGTACCTGCACAGTCACACCTGTATGAACACTCATATACGTCCCAGAGTTCCCCGTGGCTCAGACTCAGAGCAGTAATGGGGTCGTGACTCTATTATGTGTTTCTTTATTCTCTAATCCAGAGTTTTTTCTTTTTTCCTCTCTCTCTGAAGCACCTCAGTTCAGATGACAGAGATTATCTGCAGCAGGAGGAGAAATTAAAGATGACTTAAAGAGACAAAGGACAGAGGACAGACAGGAAGACGATCAGCTGTAACTCATTATTTCAGGATCAGGTTTGAATTTTAAGTGTTCCTGTTGGAAAAAATGAGTTTAATCAGACAGTCAAGATTCTGCAAGTTACATTCTTATAAATGACTCATAAGGAAGCATGTAAATTTATTTATTTATCAAAGTTTCACATGTAAAATGTAGGATGACAAATGTACAAATGAATGAAAACTGTATGGAAATATTTATTAACATGCATTTTACTTGTGATTTTAAACATTATAAATAAAATAAAATAAACAGTGACTGACAATGAATTGGAAATTATTATTATAATCAATGCAGGACTTTTACATTAGCATATTATTTAAAGATGAAATGAGTTTAATATATTTATTTATCATATGTTATAGGGACCAAAATTTTGTTCAGCAGTGTTGAAAATGTTTAAAAATTACTGATACACACATTTAACCAAGTTTCATACTGAAAGCCATAATAAAATTAGCAGCACTTTACATCTTTTATTTGCATAAATATTAAAATAAAATAGCCAGTACCCTCTGTAAATACATCAGATGGAAGGAAAAAACAACCAAAACATGCGCACTGTCACTCTACACACACACACACACACACACACACACACACACACACACACAGTTCAGACGGTGTGTATCAACACGTGAACGTGGCTCCAAGCTAAAGACCTACAGTGAAGATTCAGACTCAAAACATGGTGGGGATGACTTCTTTTAAGTCAGCTTGGCATGTTGGGGGTTTAGGAGACTTGGATTCCACCAGACGAGCAGCATGGAGGCATTTTACATTTTT
The DNA here is from genome assembly GCA_020091685.1 of Lutjanus erythropterus. NCBI lineage: Eukaryota > Metazoa > Chordata > Actinopteri > Lutjaniformes > Lutjanidae > Lutjanus > Lutjanus erythropterus. The sequence goes on from CM034607.1 coordinate 36,138,053, forward strand.
ATTCTGTTGTTTTTTTTAATGTTTGAAAACTGGTCACCATTCACTTCCATTGTTTAGGAGATTCTACAACACTAGATAATGATAGAATTTTAATTTTGGGATGAACTATCCCTTTAAGGTTTAAAAAGAAAGGAGTAATCAAATTTGAAATTGCACTTTGGTCCCATTCCATCTTAAAAATGTCAGTTATATCTGTTTGCCAAAATAAGATACTTATTTTGTTATTATTCTTTCAAAATCACCAGAATGCTGGAAACAAAATCTCTGAAACTGAAACTGAAAACTGGGCCAAGACCCCGTCACTTTGGTTTTTAAATTCTCCCTTTTTACGTCTCAAGGTTGGCAAGTCTGGATTAAAGTTTAGCAGTGACTTCGTCTTGTGGCAGTAAATGTACAGTTTACACATGAATAATCAGAAGTTCAGGAAGTTTCTGTGTGTTGTTTCTGAGCTGCTGGGTGAAGTTAAAGGATCAAACTGGAACAGAGAGAGCTGATCTCTGTCTCTGGAACACGTTCTGCTCGGTTACTAAATGTATTCAATCCCTTTTCACTGGTCAACAGTCTTGTGTTAATGTGTGTATTGACTTGAAGCGTAATAAACACTTCAAGAGGCATTTTATGCTGACAGGTGCGTAAATTAAATGTATTAAATCAGAGTGTTTGTGTTGCATGAATGTTACTGTGGTTTATCATGGAACTGGTTTAGTTTAAATGAAGGATGGGATTATTTCCTCCACCGCTGCTCAGACTCAAAGTTATTTGTTGTTTAGTGCAGCTGTTGGTCCTCACAAACTTACAGGAGCAACAACACACACACACACACACACACACTTTGTTGTTCAGGCCCCGCCAACCTCCAGCAGATGTACCAACGGACAGAAGTGATACACACACACACAAACACACACACAAACACACCGTCTATCCCCCTACAGTTGAACACCATCTGCATGACCATATGTCTGCTTCAACTCTGCTGCAACTGCACACACACACACACACACACACACACACACACACACACACACACACACTCCTGAGGCCAGGTGTAAACAAGCTTGTCTCCCAGCAGATGTGTTTTCTGTCATTCTGCATATTGTTCCACCACCAGCTCTCACTCTCTGTGTGTGTGTGTGTGTGTGTGTGTGTGTGTGTGTGTGTGTGTGTGTGTTGTCTGAGCTCTGACAGCCTGCTGCCTCTAAACCCTTCCTTGGCTTCTCAGGACTGTCACACACCTCCTTTACACAAACACACACACAATGTGCATGCACATCCTTAAACAAACGCCTACATGCACACACACACACACACACCACACACACACACACACACACACAGGAGCTGTGACACTGAGCAGATTTTGACAGTAGAAGAAGAGAAGGAGGATTTTCTTCCTCTTCTGGAGCTGAACTCACATCCTCAGTTTGACTGTTTACAGACACACACACACACAAACACACACGCACGCACGCACGCACACACACACACACACACACACACACACACACATTTGTCAGGGCCGGTACATTTATTTAGGCCTAATTAGTCTCTTATAGTTTAATTAGAATAGTGGTGTTCAGACAGTGTCCAGTGGAATCAGCTGGTTCCTCCATTACTGTCTACAGGATTTCAAACTGACCTGCTGTCAACAAATGTTGAAAATGAGCATCGTCTTATTTTGTAGATGTATTTTTGATGAACGAGTTCCCTCTCAACACTATTATGCAGCAGCACCATCGCTGCAGCTTGGGTTTAGCTCCGCCCAAGACATTTGTGATTTGTGCTCTTACCAAACTCAGTCCAGTGGTTGGATCACGCTGCAGGTGTCGGCTGTTTTCACTGAATCTGGAAAATCCAGTTTTTCATATTGTTCACCTGCAGCTCAGAACAACATGCAGAACAATTGAACTCTTTCCTCATTTTTATCCATACGGGAATTTCAATCTTTAACTGTATCACATTTTACTTCCAGGTGTTTCTGTTTTAACTGATCAGTGCACCCCAAATTTTAACAGTTTTTATTTATTATTTATGTTTTTATTATGCTTTTCTAGTTTTAAAATTTAATTGTTGCTTTTATTGTTTTTTTTATTTCATGTTGCCACTTTAATGTAAGTTTCTCTTTGGTGTCTTCTGTGTCTTGGAGCTTTTATTTTGTTTTAATCAGGTACATCGTAAATGAGACCTCGACCTCAGTGTGTTTCTGAGATAAAATAAAGGTTGAGTGAATGAATGAATGAATGAATGAATGAATGAATGAATGAAATGCAAAACAAAGCAGGACCTTTTCCCCCCTAAACCAGAATATGTATGCATGAAGCCTGACCTTTCTCCAGTGCTGAGTGCTGTGGAGAGACGTCTGGCTTCACCGTCCTCCTGCCTGCCAACAGAGGGACAGGAAGACATCCCTGTACTGTCTGTGAGGTAAGTCGCTAATTTTGCACCTTGTTGCATTTTGGAAATAAAGTTGCAGAGAGGGTCTGAAAAGTCAGTGGCTGGATCTCACTGATTAACATCACTGTGCAAAAACTGAATGACTTAATGTTCACTGATTTGGGTGAAAATGGATCATATTTTATGGAGAAAATATTTTCAGAATTTTCAATTTCAAAGATTTTTCAAGCCTTCCAATGAACACACCAGGACCACCAGGGAGTACAGTACTGAGGTGGTTTACAGAGTTTCTTGTTGCTCAAACATAAGCAGGTGTTGGAGGCAGAGTTCTGTCCCGGGTTTGCCCTGGGAGCATCAGCCTGATATGATCACTGACATGCAGTAACACACAGTACAGTCACACACAAGGCATTAAATATTGATTTTGAATATTAAGTTTTATTGAGTTGTCTTTCCTCATTCAGTTGTTGCAGTCAGTTTTTAAATTGTTTTCTTACTTTCCAGGCAGCTGTCAGTCTCAGTTTCACAGGTTAACAACATATTTTTCTTTCCAGACCTTCTCTCTTTATTTCCTGATGTCTGGAGCTGAAGGACGACTGATGCGAACGATTGAGCGGGATCCAAACCCACGGGGGGGGGGGGGATCTTACACCACAATATAAAGCACTGCACAGCATGAAGTGGTGATGCAGGGAGGAGCAGAGCATGCTGGGATTGGGGATTCAGCTGTACGCTGGGCTGTCAATCAAAGAAGGCGGGTTTTATTCTCAGAGCGGGCGGCTGAGGCCTGGAGACAGGAGCTCATACTGCTGACAGAGGAGGAATGATGCTCACAGGCAGATTTATATTCACACACACACACACACACACACACACACACACACGATTTAACAGCCTGAACACACACAGCGAAGTCAAACACACACATAAAAACTCAGAGCGTCACAGCCTCTGAGCCTCCAGAGAGTTAGCAGAGGCCAGGGAACGCTTTGGAAAGTTTTAAGACTGTTTATTTTCTGACATTTCTGGGACATTTTTGTCATTTTTGGCAGAGCACCAACACACTCATAAAAATGTGTCTTTCTATCCTTGTAGGGACCCGTCAGCGACTACATTAATGCTCCAGCCCCTAAACTTAAACTTAAACCTAACCCTAACCACTGATACTGGGATTTAACACTAAAATCAGACACACTTACACAGCTCTCACCCCCTTCATTCTGTACCTGTTCCCCGTTGGTCACATAATCTGCCGTCATGGTCTCCAGTTCCACTGCTTCACCGATGATATCCAGCTCCTCATCTCCACTGCCACCCACTCAGCCCTGACAAACTGCATCACCGAAATAAAATCCTGGCTTCAAACCAATTTCCTCAAACTAAACTGCGACAAATCTGAAATTATCATCGTTGGACCAAAAGCACTCCCCAAACCCACCCAAACTTCACCCTCCACGGTTTCCTCCTCTCCTCTCATCTCAAATCTTGGCATCATTTTTGATGAAACCCTCTCCTTCAACCAGCATGTTAAACACCAAAACAGCCTTCATTCACCTCGAGAACATCGCCTGTCTCCGTCCATCCCTCCCCTCCACAGCTGCAGAAACCCTCATCCACGCCTTCATCACCTCCCGTCTGGACTCCTGCAACAATCTCCTCTATGGCTCACCATCATCATCATCATCGTCATGCTCACCCACATCACCCCCTTCCTCCATAAACTCCACTGGCTCCCTGAGAGAATCAAAATCCTCCTCATCACATACAAAGTTCTTAAAAACCTGCCATCTGATCAACATGGAAGACTTTGATTAAAACATCTATAATCAGAGCGTGAACAGCTGCATGGAAACAGGAATATCAAGGGAATATTTAGTTTCATTATGTCTATATTGTCTTTTTAAGAATAAGGGAAAAAATGTGAATATATGTGCATGTAAGTGCAGCCAGAGTCATATAAACAGAAGGCTGAGATTCAGCCTCGCTGTATTTTTCTGACTTCAGAATTCGTCTCTCACTTCATTAACTGTCTCTGGTGAAAGATGTGAAATGGGGGAATCATGTACATCGACCTGGTGACTGGCGACAGCTCAGACTGTTACCATGGCGACGCCCTAAAGTCTGGGTCTGCCTGACCTGTGAGATGTCTTCTGTGTAAAGATGACAAGAATAATTTTTACGTGGCAGGAAGCAGGGAGGAAGATGGGATTTTATTTATGGAGTCGTGCTGATGTGGTTTTAATGGACTGACTCCAGTTTTCTATTTTCAATCCCTCTGAGTGACAAAAGAGAGCCGATCTGTTTTCCTTCTGTCATTGTTTCACAGTGGAGGAAGAAACTAATCACTTTTGTTTTCATATCTGACCACTGACGTCCAGATTTCCATCACCTTTGCCACAGAGATGCTTTCTCCCCAGAGTTTTTGTCCCACGACCTTCCTCATACACACGAGACAAACTTTACATTTATAACTTCACTACTGACAGCAGATAAACCACCAGGATCGTCTTCGTTCTGTAACACACTTTACCACTGTGGCTGTCATGAAAACTGCAGCTTCAACGGGACTAAAGTGGTTTTAAAAGTAAGAATTTTCGCTTTTAAAAAAGAATTTTTCAAATATGCTTATTTGCTTCCTTTCTAAGATCTTTAAGTATGAAGTTAGTATAAAGGTTTAATCATACAAGTTTGTTACACAGAACCATCTGGGAATAAGTTCTTGGAAACTGTTTAGAAAAGGGCAAGCACTTTCAGAAAGTACCTGGCAGCTGATTGGACGAACCATCTGTTTATCATTGTCTATCACAGGCTAACTTCAACCAATCAGATCAACGAACCACAGTCAAACTCTTGACAATACTGTCTGTGTGAAGAGTGGAAACATCATTTCTGCCAAGAAGATCCTATCCTATTTACAATAAATCTGATATAAAACAGTGTCAGTAAGTATTAGATATCCTGAAAAAAAAAACATGAATTATGACACACCATAGTATGACATCACTCTGACCTCTCAGCACCTCCTACTGTGACTGACTGTACTTGAGGTTAACTTAATTGGCACTTGATTTATTTCTAAAAAGAAGTCTTCTTTGCACTTTTTTCTCAGTTTTCCCTTCTCCTTCCCCTGGTTGCCTTTAATTATTGTTACACACATCAGACTTTAGGGTTGTAACACCCACAAACCAGGAAACCCGTAAGTGTACCACGCGTTCATGCATGTGTATATGTATACATTTATTCATGCACCAGACCAGTGCACACCTCCTGAGAGCACCAGTCAATACCTGTACGTCTGTGTCAAACACGTCATCACAGGTTACTTCCTGATGTTACTGACTAAATGACACGTTCTGATGACTTGGAATATCTTCTTTTTAAGGGCAGGACCACTTGGCCCTTGTTGTTGTCAATTTTTTGCTAAATGCCAGTGCAGCAGGGCCATCAAATAAAACAATGATTTTAAGTCCATGTAAATAATGAAGTTAACTTCAAATTAAGTAAAGCAAACACAACAGCAATAACTTAAAATGAAATGAACATATAAAAGACTACGAGTGTCTTTGCAAGCCAGGGAAGCTAGCAAAACACAAGAGGAGACGACGAGTGTCTGTCAGCTGGGGGAAGTTAACAAAACACGCTACACAAAAACACAGTGAGAGGTCTAACCTGCCACTGCAGGACTAGACTGCACACTTACAGACTGATTGGCCCACTGGCCCCGTTCACCTGCAGACTCACTGCTTTTAAACACCAAACTCTGATTTCTGATTGACTGCAGCTGCTGCCAATTACTGCAGCTGCAAGGAGGGGAGGGGCGGGACCTGAGCACAGGAGCCACACACTGTGGCACGTAACCGGGTGTTTAAAATATAGTCGAAGTAGAAAATATTCTTTGTAAATACTGCATGAGGAAAACAGGATTTGCACTCGACATGTATGTGGAAAACATATTCAGTACGTTGATGTATTTTTCTCGGAGGGTTGGGGCACTTTGAGCCGTCCTCCCTCCACTGTGGATCAGAGAGTTAGCTTAATACATTAAATGTAAAATGTAAATGTAATTTGCAGCATTAAAATTTCATGGAGTCTCATTTCCATGTGGAAGACGGATCCCTCGATCCTCCTCCTCCCCCTGCTGCTCTCAGCTCCATCTTAATCTTGTTCAGCAGAGACTCCCTGAAAAGCGTCTTTAAAAACCATCCTGACAGTGTTTACCCCCATTAGTGGAGCGAGTTGACAAACTTCATGCCTCCACCAGGAGTTTTCTTTTCACAGAAACCCTCCTGAAAGCTCCCCCACCCACCCAAAACCAATTACCTCCAGCAGCTTTATACGGCGGCTCATAATCCCAGAGCCCAGCAGATATGAGGATTCTCTTTCAGCTACTCAGCGTTATTCAGAGAAGAAGAGGAAGAGCGTCTGAGGGTGAGCGTGTCCGATGAGACTGGAGGAGGAGGAGGAGGAGGAGGAGGAGGAAGAGGAAATGAAGCGATTCAATTAGAGAGGCGAGGACTCGGTCGGGGGTCACTGAGGCGGTCTGAGTCGGACACCGCAGACAAATCTGCAAGCTCGCCGTTAATGGGTTTTCTATTTTGGAGCTGAATTATGCCATCTGTCTGCTTGGCCTCGTTCTGCCACTTTTTGAAGGGTTTAAACTCCAAAATGCTTTGTGGGCTCTGATGAGTTTTTCCCCGAGACAACACGGCACACAAAAAGAGGTTTTGCACGACTTTTCAGACCCAAAAATGGAAGATTAGAGCAGATTCATGATGAGACACGAAGCCGTTTGCTGTGACCTGCAGAGGAAGAGTCGCGGCTTAGTCGGGACGCTCAAAGAAGGAACCTGACAGACGTCATCCCACTGTTAGTTAGTCTGCTATTGAACTGAAAATTATCCGCCCAGGCACTCCATTATGTCTAAATAAAAATAATGTGATGAGGAGAAAAGCTGCTCCAGTCAGGAAAAGTACATGAAAAGTGAAATAAAGTTCAATCCAGAAGTGTGAGAGCTGTTTCTGGACACAGTCGAGGTTCTGTGGATGGAAATGTTGTTCTGACTGTCGACCAATGAAAGTATAACTAAGACCTGGACACAGTGCCAGGGTTCAGCCTCACTTTAAATTTTACCCAGTGGCCGTGGCGAGCATTCTCGTTCACCTGAATAGGCGCCATCTTAGGGTCTTATAATACCAGACTGAAATATCTCAGTAACTACTGGATGGATGAAATGTGGTTCAGACCTTAGTCACTGATGATCCTCTGATTTTCCATCCAGCACCATCATCAGACCAATCAGATGTATCCAGTACTTTGTTTTATGAACTGCTGACGTGTCCATCAGCCTCACCTGGCCCTGTGTTTAAATGTTAGTATGCTAAAGCTAAAGCACTGATTCCATCCTCCACAGGGATTCATTCTGAGGCAGCAGAAGGTTTTATCTGCCCTTTTGTTGATTTTTTTCTTTTCACTTCCACCATTGGTAAGTAGACGAGACTTGAAAGGATGTTTTTTTTCTTCTTATGATAGTAAGTCTGTATAGAGTGTCTTTCTTTGAAAACTGACTACATTCTCTTTGCCGTGATCTGCAGACAGGCTTTTATTTGAAGTTGAAGTTCTGGTGGAATCAAAAGCATCGTCCAAAATGGCCGCAATCAGCTTTGGTGGTCAAGTCACAGCTGTAATCCAATGCAGCTGTTGCCTGGAGAAATAAACCTGTGAGATGGTGAACATGGTCAACAGTATACCTGCACCCAGGTGATCAACACTGCCGACGGACGATGGATGGATGGATGGATGGATGGATGGAGGTAGTCACCTGTACAAAAACAATGCACCCCCAGCTGTGATGTTCCAACACATAAAAGGCTGTGCAGCGTGTGGAGTAACTCTTCATTCAACTTGACATTAGCATGTTAGTATCGTCACTGTGAGCATGTTAGCATAGTGTTATTAGCATGTAGCTCAAAGCACCACTGTGTCTAAATGAAAAAGAATCAGAAAGAGTTTTGCCAAGTAGGTTTTCACTTATAAAGAATTTAAGGCATTAAGGTAAGGACTGTCGTATAAAACAGCATAAATAGAGAAATAGGACACAAAAAAGCATAGAAACAATATTTAAAGGTGTGACTGTTGTTTAAACAGATGAAGGACCTGCAGATTTGTATGCAGGAGTGCAAAAGGTTTGACATGATGTACAAGTTCACAGTCTTGCAAAATAGAGTCAGGTGACTGTAAATTATGTTAATTTGGGGGTCAGTGTCACTGGGGGTCTACTGTCTTAGATTAGACGGGAAGAATCTGTTCTTGTGGCGAGAGGTTTTTGGTCCTGATGGAGCTCAGCCTCCTGCTAGAGGGGAGCGTCTCAGGGAGCTTGTGTCCGGGATGAGAGGGGTCGGCTACAATCTTACCTGCACACCTCAGGGTCCTGGAGGTGTTCGGGTCCTGCAGGGATGGCAGATTGCAGCCGATCACCCTCTCAGCAGAGTGAATCATACCCAGCAGTCTTCTCTTGTCCCTGGCAGTGGCAGCATCATGCATCATGCAGCCTCAGATTGGCCTTTTCCTTAATAATGGAACTGGTTCCATTCTGTTTTATGCACGTCATTTTCAACCATTCACAGCATTTTCACCATAAATAAATTGGTTTGATAATCTTGCGTTGGCGCTGACTCATCATGCTGATGATTGATCAGGTGATTGAATTCACTGGTTCCATTTAAAACTGTTGAAGACGAGGGCTGGTTCACAGCGAGGAAACAGAACAACATGTGACCTTTTGTCTGAAGAACAGTTTCTTCATGAGATCTAAAAACCTACTGATGATACAAACATGACCTTCCTCTGTAATCCTCATGCTTCTTCTTCTTCACATGTTTTTCAGTAGTCATGTGGGTCCTGCTCTCTTTACCCCCTGAGGTGTGTTCACTGCTCAGGAATCTCACGCCTGTGTGTGTGTGTGTGTGTGTGTGTGTGTGTGTGTGTGTGTTCCCCATTGTGAGTGTGTGTGTGTGTTTGAAGTCGTTTCATCCTGCAGCTGATAGTGAACCTGTCAGGGCTGCTCTCCCAGTGCATGCTGGGTTTACTTTACAGAGACATTAAACTGCGCTCAGGTCTGCTGGCTCGCCGATAAACACATCAATCTCCATGTTGGTAAATGAGTCGCCGCGGCCCCCGAGGACAGAAGAGACACACAGGAGTTTATCTGTGTGACACCGGAGCACCAATGTATTTAATGTAGCAGAACAGTTGACGACACACAAACACACCCGAGCTCACAGGCTGCAAATCAGCCAGGACATCAGATTACACACAACACACACACACACACACACACACACACACACACACACACACACAGGAGACGACCTGGCCTCAGTGAACAAAACACAAACAGCAGTAGTGGTTAAGTTTCACTTCCATCACCTCGTTACTGAACATAAATCAGTCCCTACAGGAAGATACAGTCTCAACAATTCACATAAATTCTGTCCGACTTTGCAATTTTTTCCAAATTCTGCAACTTTTCTGCAAATTTGACCAATCATCGTTTCTTCCCAAGCAAGTTCTACCAATCACAGCCGTCCCCCAAGTGACTCAAGGTTTTGTTTTGTTATTCACAAGTTATATTTGTTTTTTTTGTCATGGGGACTGAAAACAACACATGTGCCATTGTTATTGACATTTATTAATGCTCTGCACTTTTATTTGATATTTTTGTGCTGTGTTGACTGAGTTCCAGCACGTCTTCATTTACAAATTTGGTGATGATTTCAAACTCAGAACAGACTGCACTTTTCTTCTCTCTGGAAAAAAACTGCCTTCATTTTTTAATGAATTATGTTTTTAAAAAGTAAAATTTTATTTTGCAGTTTTCATCTGCTCCTGCAATTTCATTGCAAAACATAAGAGCATTATAACATGCATCGCATTTTTTTAGAAAAGCTGAGGCACTGAAATATAAACCAGGTTAGTATTAATTAAGTATAGAGTGTTAGTGTGACCAGCCTATGATTCTTGAGAATTTTACATCATTTTACATCTGACAGAGAAAACAGGAAGTGACACAGAGGTCCTTAGGGTATAGCTAACCCTTTTTATGCCTGATTAAAAACTCTGATGGAGTTGATGTAAATCAAAAAACAACCTTTCTTGTCATTGTTGGATCTCATACTGCTGTATACAAGATATATAGTGCAATATGTGTATAATATAAACACTCAAACATTGATTTTGACTTCATGAGAACTTTAAACATTAAGTCAATGTTGACTTGATGTTCAAAGTTCTCATGAACACCATCAGTCCCTGACCTGAACAAAATACAACCACACACACAGGACTCACATCTGGTTTTTTGTTTGTCCAATTATACAAACAAACTAAAAATCTTTTCTCTTCACTGATGCTGGAAACTATATTTTTAAAGATCAAACTCTTGTTTATTAAACCTTGTGATGACGACCTCCTGATGATTAAAATATGACGGAAAATTCTCACCAGATAATTGGAAGTAAAGTTGGTATTAAAAATTTAAATTGAATGGGTGACAGGTAAAGAGATTACAACTTTCAAATGTGACTTTGTGAAACAGAATTTGGTCTCAGTGTCCAGTGAGACTCTGAACAACAGTGTCGGGCTGAAGGAGAAGGTTCTGGGTCAAAGATGAGATTTCCAGGATGAATCTCAGAGGAGCATCAGAGCCGGATGGAAAATAAAAGCTTCAAACATGTTGTGAGCATAACAGGAAGCTAAGGAAACACACACACGCACACACACACACACACACACACGGAGCAGCAGAGGGAGTGTGTGTGTGTCTGTCTGAGTTTGTCACGCGTCATCGTTTGTGTTCCTGAAGGGAGGCTGACAGGCGCGATGACAGGCGGTCTCCCGGCTGTCAGGACGGGGAGAAAAAGCTGGAGATGGATCTCAGCTTCAAAACGGCGGGATAGAGCGGCGGTTTGGTGGAGAGAAGGAGGGGGGAGGGGTGGAGGGGGGAGGGGGTGACAGCAGTGGCGGCGGCGGCACATGGGGGAAATGTTCCCCTCGTCGATGGCGGAGCTGCTGAGAAGCGTCAGTCATGTTAAACGGAGGCAGTCGGTGCAGGAATGTGGAGAGGAAGTGGTGTTTACTCAGTCTTTTATTTTCACTTTACAGAGTCACAGTCGGTTCATTCAGGAAGAAAAGTAAAGTTACAGTTTGAAACTGCAGCAGAGAAAAAATACTCAACTGATGAGGAGAAACTCAGCTGATGGAATATTTAGTCTTTGAGTAAAGATTAAACCTCATTTCCTCCATGACTCCATTTAATGAAGTAAGTTTCCAAACCTGACAGGAACGAAGGAGAGAAAACACGTCGTCACTGTTTTCTGTTACTCCAGGATGTTTTTGGGATTGTTGCGCCCTAAAATGCCTGATTTCACAGCAGCTTTTCTAAAACACTGATGCATGTTGAGCAAGTGAAAATTCCAAAGGAAAGTTGCATTTTATGGGATTTTTTTTTTTTGTCTAATTCATTAAAATCGAAGGCAACTTTTTCCAGGGAGAATAAAGCTGCACCGAGTGTAACCTCACCAAAAAGAATCAGAATACAAAAACTGAAAAAGTTCACCTGCAGCGTTTTCCACAAGGAGGCAAAATCGTTTGCAGCTTCAACTCAGTCAAAACAACACAAAATTATAAAAGTGTAAAAATGCACAGAGCATATCTGTGGATTGGTGAGATCATGCAAGAATCCATCTCACCAGACTACAAACTATCCGTTTGTGTCTGAACCAGAGGTGGTGCGAGCCAATCAGTGTCTTCAGAGGGACAGCTGGCAGCTGTGGGCGTGGTTTTATGTGCACAGATGGCGAGCACGAATGGAGCAACAATAAAATTATTTTCAAATAAGTATTTTGTGTCATCTGATTGACTTTTTTGGTACATAACCATGTAACAATCAGGATAATGTACAGTGAGCAGGTCTTAAATCATCCTGAAGGGGTTTATTTCATAATAACGACCTGCTCACTGTTCATTATCCCTCACATTACACACGCAGTCACATCCAATCAACTGTGAAATTAAAATAAAGGGACAAACAGGGGAGAAGAAGAGGGTTCTTCAACTGTTTCTTATTCAAAATATAATTAAAAAATAAATGTTTGAATGACAGAAAATGCCTGTTTCTCCTCCTCTGGATGGAGGAAGAGGAGGAGGAGGAGGAGGACGGCGGTCCTGACAACACGGTGATCATCAGAGACAGATGATCTCCACATTAACGCAGAAGAAATAATTTGACTTTGTATGATTCACACTTGTATCAGCATGTAGATCAGCCCTGATAATTAATGAACCCTCCACTCTGCCGCCGCCGCCGCTGCAATCACCGCTAATTAACTGATTCTAATCAGTCGCCATCTTGGATTTCTCCCCCAGACTCCCCTGTGTCGACATCAAGACAATAACATGGAGGAGGAAGATAAGGAGAGAGAGAAGAGGAGGAAAACATGGGGAGGGTGAGGCGAGGACAGGAGAAGAAACGAGAGGAGAGGAAAGAAAAGATGAAAGGAGGGCAGGTCAGGGATGAAGAAAGGAGGAGGAGGAGGATTTGGAGAGAGGGGTGTAATCATGTGGTTACCTGAGAGACGGTAACCACGGCAGCGGAGCGTCTGACCTCCAATCATCCTTCCTGGATATTTAATGTTTCATCTGTCTGTCAGTGTGTGTGTGTGTGTGTGTGTGTGTGTGTGTGTGTGTGTGTGTGTGTTATTAATTCTGGGAGGATTCGGCTGAATTTTTCATCCAAAAGCTTCTGTCAGTTAAACTCCACAGGAAGAAGAAATTACATTCATTCAGCAGCAGACACTTTTATTCACTCACTCTCTCTCTCTCTCTCTCTCTCTCACACACACACACACACACACACACACACACACACACACACACAGAGGAATAATTTGTCTTGCTCAAGGACACTGTTAGTGTGATTTCTGTCAGCTAACTGACACACTAACTGACAAAATGTGTAATCCTGTGCTGCAACAATTTGCATGAATGTCAATAGTTTATATTTCTGATTTTCATGAAACTTTTTGATGAATATTTCCATCCATCCTTCAGTTTTCTGCCTCTGACCTGCTGATCTGGGGTCCCGGTGGCAGCAGGTCATTCCTCTGGGGGCATCTGAGGGGATCTCCAGTCAGGTGAAATAAATCTTCTCTCCACTGTGTTCTGGGTCTGGATATTTAAAGTGCTGAAATGGCAATAAAAATCCACAAATGAACTCAATGAATGAATTCATTGATAAGGTCTGTTGTGATCTGGATCATGATGGTTTGTCTTTTTTTTTTTAAAAAGTGAGTCCCCAGCAAAAAATTTGGGAACCTCTGCCACAGAGGCTGAAGTTAAGATGTTAAGTTGAACTCAAACTGAATACCAACAAGAGCAGGCCCTTTAATCAGGCTGTCCATGACAAACATTTTTCACTTTCTTTGACTGTTTCATTTTTTTTTCAGTCAGCTATCCCACGCTCTGCGCGCCGGTGAAATGATGGCGAAGCGTCAGCTGTCCCGCGCTTCTGGTGAAGTGTCTCGACGGCGCGTCACCTGTCCCGCGCGCTCTGGTGAAGCGCCTGACGGTGTGTCAGCTGTCCCGCGCTCAGCGGTGCGCTTTGGTGAAGCTCTGATGGCGAGTCAGCTGTCCCGCTCTCGTGCGCACTGGTACTCTGACGGCGCGTCAGCTGTCCTGCCGGCGTTTCTGGTGAAGCGCGTCTGACGGGTGTCATCAGCTGTCCACGTCAAGGTGCGCCTGGTGAACAGTCTGACGGGCTGGGCCAGTCGAGCCTGTGCTCTGTTTCTATCACTCTTCTCTGCTTCCATCACTGTTAGTTTTGTGGTTTGTGGTGATTTAGAGACTCGGTTTGTAAAGTTTACAGCCTGTTATGCTGTTGCATTAATGATGCAGATAAAAAACAAGAGACACAAAGAGACACAACATGTTGGTCAGCAGGATGATTTTTGAATAAGTGCACCAGCTAATATCAAATTATATTCATGATTCTCTTTAATTCCTCATGTAAATGTTCTCCTGTGTGTTTTTGAAGCTTCTATCTGATTTATCCTGTAACTGTGATGCTCACTGACTGACAGAGGAAAATAAAACGACTGCTGGATGAATCTCAGTGGACTGATGATGTAAATCTTCATCTATCAGGAGCAGCACTCGTCTGGAGCAGCGACATATAAAAGTTTCTCGGGTCTGAGCAGCTCTTATATGAATAGCTAAGCTGTTCCAGAGATTGAGGGCAGCCGCTGCAGATTCTCCCAGCAGCCTCTATTGTTGTGTCTGGTTCTCAGGACATTGAGGAGAATCTGACTGGAGTGTAATGATGCAGTATGAGTCCTGCCACATCAGGAAGCTCAGTACATTTAAAACTTCACAAAGAACATAAAATGTTACAGTGGTTCCTTTTCAAACTCATACTTTTATTTTGGGTTGATACTAGAACATGTTTACACACTTTCATCTTCAAAAACACATTTATTTTCCTCATGCATACATGCATACAGCATGATGTCATCAAGTAACAGAACAAAGACTTAATTACAAGTTCAGGAGGAGTGTTTCCTGTAGGAATAAGAACTCCCTCTGATGTGGACTTTGGTCTTACAGATCTTACACGTACATAAAACTATATAACAGGGCTGAGCGACACAGATGAAGTTTGATCACGCACGTAGCTTGTGACTGATGACATGCTCTCTGAAGTACCTGCCTATGAACCTCCTGGACACAACAGAAGCAGCAACACGTCTTTTCTTTTGGACATAAAAGCATAAAAACTGTCTACAATAATCTACGCTGGAGGACGAATTCTAAACCTGCACTTCAGTATCACACTGAAAATAATCCTGCATTCAAAAACCTGAAGTAGATTTAGGTTTGCAAATTCTTACAATCATTTCTTTATTTTTCATTCTCTCATGTTATTCTTTAATAATCTCTTTTTCTCCCCTGCGCACACACACACACACACACACACACACACACACACACACACACACACACACACCTGTAGTATAAAGACAAACGCTGCAGCTGAGCTTGTGAACATGATGCTGATCAGTGAGGAAGTTTTCATATTGGACCTCTGTGAGCTTTATCTTTTATTCATCATGTGAAATGAGAAATAAAAACAGTTTCCCACCTCGCTGAGCAGGATCTGTGAATTTTTATGAAGTCTCTGTAGCTCTTATTGGATTTCAGACTGACGCTCCTGCAGGTCAATCACATTTATGAACTCCTACAGATAAAGAGGAGTCCGGTCTCTTTATGGAAGACGCCCACTAACATCCACAAATCTGCTCAGTCAACAGAAAATCTGCAGCAGACATCACAGATCTGAGATCTGTGTTTCTGCTTTGTTCTCAAGTGTTCAGCAGCCTTAAAGTCTCAGTGAGATGATGAAACATCCTGCTACTTAAATCTTGTCCAAATGATTATTTATTGGTTCATTTCATAGAGATGATGCACATTAATAAACATTTCTGTAAATTAGCCAAGAGGCTATTTTTCATCTGCAGTCCCTGATGATTGGAAAGAAGGTAAGGTCAGATGAAGCTGTAGGAAAAATCAAACTGTTTCAACTGTTCAGTTTCTCAATATGTCAGGATGTTAATGGTGTTAAGTAAGTAAGTAAGTTAATGTTAGTGTTAGATGGTGTAATGTAGTGAGGGTTTATCCAGGGAACTGAAGCTCACTATCACAGGAAAACACTTGTTTTTAAGGTATAATTTCAGCTGTACTGTCAGAAAACGTTGGTCAGTGCCAAATATTTAATAAGAGTATCACCTGACCACTTTAGTCTGTAATCTGGTGGAATTATTAATGACTGAGGCAGAAGAACGCCACATTATAATGAACATGATTTAAAGTGCTCATGCTGCATGCAGCTCGACCTTCACTGCAGCTATGAGGATGAAATGCCACGTTTACTGAGTTTGCTCAGTCTCTGTCTGTCTGAACAGCCTCACAGAACTGATATTTTATAATTCAAATAAAAAAAATAAAACAAGTTATTTTGGTGTTTTCAAAGTGATTCTGTTGAGCAGAGACAGATTCTATATTCTGTTTGCGTTCAGAAGCTGCAGCTCCAGCAGGTTTCCACCGTGTGCACCTCTGTGTTACAAACACTCAACCAGATAAATTTAATGGTCAGTCAAAATTAAAAGCAAAACTCTTCTGATTCTGAACATTTTCTGCAGGAAGTGTCTGCAGTGAGGGGCATTCTGCTGCAGCCAACTGCTGGATATGCAGTTTCTCTGTCAGTGATTCACCCAGTCATTCAGGTGTTTTAGTCCGTTTGGATTTTCTCAAGTCTGAATCATCATCATCAGTTTGTGATTCAAGTCCAAGTCATGTGACTGGAGTCCACACCTCGGTTTGATATTCCAACATAAATATTTGACTTCCCAAGACTATTCTGTCTTTCCTCACTTTCTAAAAAATGTCCTTATTTTGCCACAAACTGTCCTTACTGCCCCCAACATGTCCTCATTTCCAAAGACTGTCCTAATTTTCAGAAAAGATAAAAACAATTTGAGTTGAGCCTTTTATTATGAAAAGATTCTTGGATCAAAAACCCTTCAGGACAAAAAACTCTTCAGCAATAAAGGCAGCAATCACTTGTTTCTCCACAGAAACAATTCAATAATTTTAATTAGATGATGTTCTCACTTAAAACCTTAAAAAAATCATCCTCTCTGCTGCAGTAAACACCTGAGGTCTGCCTGACGGGGAATAAAGAGATAAAATATTCTTTTGAAGGATCTTAATGTGGAGTTAAAGCAGCCATCAGCCATCATTAACCCTCAGTGAAGAACTTCTTCAAAGCTTCTACTAACTGTATTTTTACAGCCTGAAACCCTGAAAGACCTCAGCAATAACCTTTAATTTAACACAGTTTTTCATTTCATTCTGTACTCTAAAAGACTGAGGTCCATTCCTGAGATTTCCCTTCAAGAATTCTCAGTACGTCTTTATTTGACAGGTTTTACTGAACCTTCTTGATTCTTAATTTACAGCCACACATCAGTTCCTTTCTAGAAAAATGTCCTCAGTTTGTCCAGAATGAGACAACAGGAAATACAAGAGAAAAGTTGACTTCAACAAATTAAATTCACCTCCTACATTTTCTGTTCATTATGATGTAATTTCTCATGAAATGTTGACCTGTGTCTCTGCATCTCTGACTCCTCCTCACTGCGCCGCTCGCCATCACCACGTCTAATAACATAATGATGTCATCAACTTGAAACACAAGTGTGCGTTGGGATGATGCAGAAGACAGAAGCTTTAGCTTTCAGCTGCAGGAAGACTGAGCGTTCCAGTTCTTATAGTTTTTATTTTAGATTAATTTAAACATGTTTATGCAAACAGCGACCTCCTGCGACCAATCAGCCGCCTCAGGAGGACTGTTTTCAAAGAGTTAACCTGCTCTTTGATAAAACAAGGTGATGTCTTCATTAACCAACAGGAAATATGATGCAGAAACAGGAACAGGAAAAAAAAACAAAAGAAGAAGAAAGTGAATAAGTTCCCTGAAGTGAGCATCAGAATATAAAAGTGGGTCACTGCAGGCCAGAAAAGTTTAACACTTGGATTTATTCACAGATTGAAAATCTTCCTAGCAACAGAAAGTAGGTGACATTAGCATGTTTCCTGAGCAAACAGCCGCAGGGCAGCTGATCTGAACACCAGACAAACACTAATGAAGCAGCACTATTAGCATGGATATTAGCATGACATTAGCATGCACACCAGCTCCGTCTCAAACGGTTAACTCTAACTTTTCTTTGTAATCTATTCTGAGCTGTGAAATCTGCCTGACAACAAACAGCGGGGCCTTGTACAGTACGGTCCCCCGCCTGGAGCCCGGCTCCTGTTAGCGCACAGCGCTGTTTGTGTTTGATCCTCCGGTGCCCTGACCTGCTTTAGATCCTGGAGAAACCCCTCATTACAATATCAAAGTTAATCTATTTTACCCCCAAACTCGTCTTCTGAGGGCTGAGTGCACAGTTTCACCTCCTCTGCAGCGACGACTCCCAGAGGAAACTACAAACTACACAACAACAAGAGAAGAAGAAGAAGAGGAAGAGGAAGAGGAAGATGCTGACAGAATCAGGCTCTGAAGTTTTACAGCAGGAATCAGAGGGAGGAGCTTTAGTGAGTTGTGTTTACTGCTCACAGAGGAGGACGGAGCATCTGAGGGGTCAAAGGTCAACTTCATTTATACAACAGCTTTAGACTCGATGTGCCTCAAAATAAAAATAAAAACCAGACAGAAACACAAGATGAAAACACACGAGGTAAAAAGGTATTTCTGCTATTATAAAGTGGATAATATCAGGACTGAACAATTCATCTGTTTTATTAAAACTGCAGCATCTTAACAGATGAACCAAAAAACTAATCAAAGGAAAAATGTTTGAGAAAATATCATTATAACAAAGTCCTGTAGAGCTGCAGAGATGATCTGGACTATAAATCTCCAGATGTAAGAAAACATGTTTGTTTGGTTCAGACTTCAGTAAATATCATATTATTATCATTTTATCTTTCAGTAAAAAGTAATGCAAGAATGATCATTCCCACTGATCATGACACATATCACAATTTCACTCAAAATAATTGCAGTATGAAGCCATGAAAAAACAAAAATGTCAAAATCTTGAGTTTTACATAAAGTTGATGAAATTCCAAATAAAATAATATAAACTGTGACGTTTTGCAGCAGACTTTCACAGACAAATGTAAGTTATAAAAAACAGATTTGAAGGACAAACATTTGTGTTTCAAACTTAAATTTGTGTGTGTGTGTGTGTGTGTGTGTGTGTGTGTGTGTGTGTGTGTGTAACTTCATTGTCACATACAGTGTGTGAGTGAAAATGCTCATGAAAAAAACTCAGCGTTTACAGAAGGGAACATGATCAGAAGGATGAAATGAAGCATCTCATTTTGAACAGAAATATACAGAAGATGCAGCTCATAAAGTAAAAGAGCACAAAGCTGAGAAAACTGATTCCCCTGAAATATGCAAAAATACATGCAGTAAAAATCTGCACACACCCATGAGAGGATATATACATGCATTTAAACATTAGAGATGAATTATTTCCATAATTTAAAAATAATTAGAAGCAAGAGCAGCTTGTTTGAAGGTAAGAACAGATGAAAGAATGAACTGTGCAGGTTGTTTTAATCAGATGGAGCTTTAAAGTTAAATTTAGAGGCACATCACTCAGTTTCTTTAAGAATTCTAGCTCAGATCTCAGATCAGTGTTTCCCAAACTTTTAACATCCAGCTGAGTACAACCTCCCCCATCAACTCTAATATATACATGCAAACATGTGTATATGATTGTCAGGCTCCTCCACACATACAGAGCATCTCTACATGAAAGATTTTCCTCTCTCAGTCTGTTCATGTAGGAGCCTCAGATAATCAGAGAGCAGTGAACTCTGACCTCTGAGGCAGAATCTAAACTTCATCAACACTGAAATCATTCTGTTCCTGCCGACTGAAACAGTTCACAGAACTAAATATTTTTTTTTATTATTAATGAGTCAATATTGTGTCTGAGACCCAGAGACCCACACATTTAAATTTCTCCACTTTCTGCAGTGGTGTCTGATCTTAGACATTAATTGACCTTCGTTTGACTTCCTGTCTGTTCCATGACTTTATAATTGATGGAGATATTTTAAGTTTCAGGTAAAATAGACCAGTTTGTTCCTCTAACAAGCCACAGGAGGAAAAACAAACATGAAGCTCTGTGAGCTCCGACATGCAGTCTGTAGTTTACTGGAGTCTCCAAAATCCACTGTTGATAAATTTTAAATTATTATTACTTTTATTGTTTTGTGTAACAAAGTTGATTCAGTTTCACTTTATCTTCATTTCAGACACATAATCAGTATAAAGGCAATTAAATACAAGAACAAAAACAAAGAAATACAATAAGTTCAGTCCACAATAATTAAAACATGTGCAGACATTTGTGCCAAAGTTTCCAAAAGTAAAATGAGGACAGTGTGTCAGTTTGACTCAGTTCAAACCACAGTGAAGCGTTATGAGTCACAAACATGTGACCTGAAGTCAGGATCTTCAGTGAGATTCTGATGCATCATGAAATAAAACCTGAAGATTTCTCAGTCTTACAGAGGAGGACAGGAGGCTCCAAAAACAGCTGCTTCAACATCGTCTCTGCATGATATTTACATGGCAGCATACTGACACCAAGTATCTCACCGTGTTCACAGCATCAGGACGTTTCACCAACCTGAAACGTTGGTACTGGATCTTCTGATGCGTTTACGAACGGCTCGGACAAACCCTCCTGACTGTACCTTTGAGTTTATGAAGGGCAGGACACCTGTATGATAACCTGTATGGAACTAAAAACTGTTTTTGAGTAAAAAGGAAATTCAGGTGTTAAAACTACAAACAAAGATATTATTATTGGCCAAAAATGTCTGTTTTGAGAGTAAAGGCTGCAGACTCCTGCACCAGAGGGTTGAAAGTTTTCCTCTAAGTTCATTAAAATATCATCATTTTTCCAGAGTCTTCTTTTTCTTTTCCAGAGTCTTTTTCTTTCTGACAATCATGATGAAGCACACAATCCAGAATCCTGTGTTCCTGCAGATATTTCTCTGAGAAAAGACTCCAAACGTAAAATAAAATACAAAAAAGTTAATGACAGTCAACAACATCTCAGCAGCAAATCAAATGTTGGTCAACCTGCAGAGTTTGTGGAAAATATTCCTCGTCTTCATCATTTTCTAAAGTTCAGACTGAACGAAGCTGCAGTGAGGAGTGTGAGTTTGTTAGTGGAGGTTTTTTATTTTAATCTGAAGGACAGTTGGACGCTGCAGGTCTTCATCAGAGGATCAGGTCAGCAGAACGTCTTTGATATGCAGATGTTTCGGTCACCTTCAACTCATGAAGCTGATCAGGATCAGCGCAGATTAATAAATCAGAACCACTTCAGTCTCTGTTTTTATCACGTAAACATCAGATATTAGACATCAGAGTTTTACTTTTAGACAGAAATGAATGAGTTGGTAATGACTTTGTTAAAGTTTTTAGTAAATTTTCCTCATTTAAAAAAAAAAACTTGTGATAAAAACATTTTTCTCACCCTGACGTGACTGCAAATAAAATAAATGTAATGAATATTTAGATCAATATTTCAATAATTATAAGCTTGTACTTATCCATCTCTTGTTGAAGACCATGTCAATAATTTAGAAAAATATTAAAAACAAAGAAAAATCTTTGACCTCTTTGGCTGAATATCCTTTAGTGTTTGAGATCAGATTTATTTCCTGCAGCTGAATTGGAGGCTAAATGAAAATGATTGTTCAGGGTCATCAGATTATTTTTGTCTCGTCTGTTAAATGTTGTGTTGTATCACAGAGACGGTGAGCAGATCTCAGCTGATGAATCAGAGATAAACCACATGAACAAACACAAACAGCTCAGCTCCTTATCTCCACTTTTAAATATTAAATTAGACGACATAACAGACAGAAACAGATTATCAGGCTGAACGTCACCGGACAGAAATATTCAGATCTCTTTGTTTCATGAACTCATCTTCATTTTATTTTATCAGCTGTTAGTTTGTGTTTGTGTCTCTAAGACAGACAGAAAAGGAGCCGTCTCAGCTTCGACATCAGTTTTTAAAAGTTATATTTAAACAGAGTTTCCTCTGACATCATCTTACTGACTGACTGAGTGACTTTCAGAAAATGTTAGAACACTTTAAAGTTCTGTGTTCTTTGTTCTAATAGATGAAGATTTCACCTCCTGTGTCTTTTAATTGAACAGATTCTTCTCACTGATGAGGTGAAAAGAGGACAGCTGGCCTCTGATTGGCTGGATTCAACTTTGTCTCACAAACACACACACACACACACACTTGGCCCCCTGCATGCTAACGAAGCAGCAGCTCACAGGTGAAGCTAAATCTGGTTTTAATGAAGCTCTCGTCCTCCTCCTCCTCCTCCTCACATTAACTCTCTCTGTCAGATGATCATCAGTGATGAAGATCGGTCTCGTTTCTCTCCTGCCGTCCTCAGTGATCACTGGTTCAGTCTGCACAGCGACAGAGAGTGTGTGTGTTCATGGAGCAGTGTTGTGTGTGCCTTCTAGTGGACAAAATGTGGAGAGTGACCTTTTGAGTGTCTCTCCAGTGGACAAAGTGTAATAAAATGTCCTTCCAGTGGAGGAAATGTGCTGCAGTGTCCTATAGAGAGGCCAAGTGTCCAAGACAAATGATAAAACACCCTGTATGGTGTCCTCCCTGTAGACAAAGGTCAACTTTAAGCTGTTATCAAGCTGCTAATGTAAAAGACATGTTGGCTCAGAGTGTAACACAGAGACAGAGACAGAGACACTGCAGGGGCTCTGAATCATTTTTTTTTTATCAGTATCAGCTCCAGTTATTGTTAATGCTTGATAATAATTGTGGTGTGGACGTGTGCAAACTGTGTTTGGCTTCTGAAGGAGGCCAGAAACAGTTCTGGAGCCGCTGCTCCAACATCAGTCAGTCTTTATTTGTGTGAACGTGACCCCTGCTAACCCGTCTGTTGGGGTTTCACCGACCCCTCTGGACCCTGAACTCTGAGTCCTGATGGGAAAACAGGACTTCTTCAAACTCCAGCTGTTGATCCTCTGCAGCTGCTGGAGGTCAGTTTGTTCTTCTGTCATCCAGAGTTCACACACAAACCAAACGTCCACTCTCAGTCTGTTTCTGTAGAACAAGTTCAGAGACGCCCAAATAAACTGTCAGCTGTTTCCACTAACATGTTTTTATGAACAGTTTGAAGAATCACAGGTTGATTGAAATGACATAAAAACTTCCTTAACTTTGCTAAAAAAGTTTTAAAGTTTTTTTTTCTTTCTCTAAAAAGAGTTGATGGTCTTAATGGGAGATCAGAACAGTTTTTGACTAATGGAGGAGACTCAGATCTTAATAATTATAGACTGATCTCAGTTATTTGTACAACAGTTTGAGAAGCAAATGTTTTATTATATATTAATGATCTAAATATTTTATCCCTGCTGCAGTCTCTTCCAGTTTTTCCATTACTGCTGCTCTTGTAAAATTTTCTAATGATGTGTTCTCATCTTTTGATAAAAGTCAATCTGGTCTGATCTTTATTGATTATCTTCTTCTTGATAAACTGTATTCTACTGGTGTTTGTTATGTGTCTAATTCTCACCTTCATAACTGTCGTCACTGAGTTTCTTTTCATCACAATCAATCAGATTATTTAACTGCTGAAAACTCTTTACCACACAGATCTATTTTAGAGCCGTTACTTTTCTTGATTTGCCTTTAATTTGTTCTGATCAGTAATATGATGATGTCACAGTCATTTTCACCTCAGATTATGATAATATGAAAACTCAGAACTCTGCAGCTCCAATGGTCTCATATTAAACAAACTGAAGTCTTGCAGAACGTTGTTTAGTTCTGGTTGTAATCATAATAATTTATCACCTGTCTGCAAAATAAAACAAAGTCCAGTTTTAGAACATCATATCATTCAAATAATTTCTTTTTTCTCCAAATAAGAGACCAGATTGTTCAACAGCTTTTATTTCCTGTTATTGATTATGTTGATATTATAAACCAGAACAGCTCTGAAACATGTGTTCACTCTTCAGTCCTCGCTGGATAATTTAATTTATCATTTCTATCATTTCATCTATCATCATTTATTTACTTGTTTTTTATTAAATGTTTGTTGATGCTCACATTTTGTGCTTTGAAAATGAGATGCTGCGTCTTGAGGGGTTTATTCTCTTATTAAAATAATGAAATGATCTAAAGTTTCACACCTCCCCTCTCAGCTATAGAATTTATGAAAATGACTTGTGATCTGGATCAGGTGACTATGATTCCTCCTGACTCTGACTGGACTGTTCTTCTGATTATCTGTAGAATATTTAGGCTTCATGTGAGACTCAGACTAACGACAGGCTTTAGGTCAGTAACAGAACTTTATACTTCCTCTAACAAGAAGATAATTGGTCGGTTTTGTTGTATGATTTAATTCAGATTCAGTGATGACTCTTTTCTCTGCACATCAACACGTCCTTTTATTCAAACTCAGTTTTATAATTAAGTTTTTGCAGATTTGTGACCTAGAAACAACATGATCTGTGGTTCGTTGTTTTCCTGTCTGTGTTGATCTTTCTGTTTACTGACTGATTCCCTCCCGTCTCACCCCGACACCTCTGACCCTGTCAAATCCCTCCGATCCGGCTGCTGGAAGTGTTTATATCTTTGGTTCTCAGGGAAGTGGATGTGGGTGTTGGCAGACGGCCACGACCTTTTTTCCCTCTAAGTTGTTTGTTTGTTCTCAGAGGAGGAATTTAACTGTCGACACGATGAGCCGATCTGAAAACGCAACTGAGAAAAGTTTCCAAACAGATAAAGAACTTGACTGAACCTCTTTTACAAAGAATAAAATGAGAACGCTGTGATACATCCAGATATTTAGAAATACACTTTATCTGAGCAGTGAGGAGGCTACAGCTTTGTTCAAAAATGTCATACAAACACTGTCACCCTGACTTTTTCATAGAATATCCTCAAGTTGAAAAAATGTTCCCACTTTGCAAAATTGTCCTCAGTCTCCTCACTTTAACCAAATGTCTAAACATTCATGACAAGTCAAGTCCTATACTTTCCATAAACAAAACAGAATGTCCTTATGTCCAAAAAATCCACAAATGTTTATACTTTTGAAGAATGTTCTGACTTTCCAGAGACTTCTTGTCTTTTCAAAAAACCCCGAAACTAAATCCTTGCTTTCTGAAACAGTACCCTCTTTCAAAATATGTTTTAATTCTTTCAAACAATACCTTACAATAATATGTTCTTAATTTTAAAAGTTGTTCCCACTTTCCAAAAAAAGTCAAAACTTCCTAAAAAGTTTCCTCACCTAAAATACATTCCACCTCATAGGCGTAGGAACCGGGGGGGACAGGGGAGACGTGTCCCCTCCAATATCAGAGACGGGCGCATTTGTCCCACCCAACAATTATACCGCAGAGGAGAAAAATATTTGATTTAGAAATCTTTTAACTCACGTGCTTTTATTTTGAAAGCGCAGCACAGCATCATGTCACTGTCATGCCCCCTTCCGCACCTGCCCTGAGTGTTTGGGAGGCGGAGACAGCAGCAGGTGACAGCAGACGGTCTGATGACTGAAACTCTTTTGAACGAGGTAAAACGGTCTGTAGGGAACGTTGTCATGAATATGGCTTGTTTATAACGTCTTATTGTTACTTTACATTCATATTTAGAAACCATATCTTTTGAGTGAAGTCATCTTAATCCTGGGATGGTCACTCACCCATTATTTAAGTGATAACTTTGTCAGTGTTCCCAAGTAACGTCAACGCTCGCCAAAATGTTTTGTCATCTCATTTCAGCAGAAAAGCAGCAGGACTTACTTTGTATTTAGTAACGTCAGTGTGAGTAACAGTTACACAACAGAAAGACAACACCTAATCATACTGGACCATTTATCAACATGTATGACATTATATTAGATATTATGTGTAATAATGTCTCATCAGGAGAATGATAGTACAGAGAGGAGTGAGGCAGCTGAAGCAATGAAAGGTGGAGAGACTGAGGAAGCTCAGGTGAGCTCTTAAATTGATTAGTGAAATATGTATTAGCCCGTTATTACTTTTTAAACACAAACTGTTTTATCATGAGAAGAAGTGTAATACATTCAGGGAAGAGATAGGAGAGCCAGGTGGAGCTTCAGAGTGTGAGGTAAGGTTTAAAAATCATATTATTGATTATAATAGATCCAGAAAGGAGAACACACACACACACAGTGGCCAATAAGTGGATTTTTTCCTGTTTAGTTTTTTTTAATGGTCCACCTTCATGCTCAGGTGCTGAACCTTAGACGAGCATCTCTGAAGTCATTTTGTATGTTTAGGAGCAGCAATGCAGCAGCATGAAGGAGACAGGAAAAAGAGAGGATGGTGCAGGGCCTGAGGTGAGGTCTTAAAATAAGTTAGTGAAAACTTTTACTGTAAGGGTTAGATTATGCTGTAGACAGAGTGTATGAGTAAATAAATGTAAGTAAGTAAATGAATTTTTGACCAATATCAAATGGATTTTGACCAATAAAACATGTTAAACCGTTTCACCTGTGTGTGCTACTAAATGTGTCTTTGTGCTACTGATATATTTAGCTTGTTAGTATCAGTGCTGCCACCTGATAAAGTAAGAGTACAGCCTTGGAATGACATCATCATTATGCTTTAAAGACTCAAGCCATTTTGTTCAAGAGGAAGAGGGAGATGAGATTTTACTGGGTAGTTTACCCACATCTTAAGATCATAAAACATATACATACATATATTATACATGCATTAATATAGGTGTGCACTATTTTTCAAGAAACATTTGAAAAAAAAAGAAAGAAAATAAAAGATCAAATAGCATTTTGTGAATGTTTTGCAGTGTAGTTAATTTATGACATATTTCTACTCAAAAAATTTACGGATCTGTCAGGTTTCCGATATGTGCCCCCCTCCCAGTGTTAAACTCATTCCTACACCCTTGCTCCTCCTTTTCCCATTTTTTTTTATAACTTTCCAGAAACAGCCTCACTGTCCAAAAATGTCTTCCTTTTCCAAACAGCTTCCGAATTTACAAAAACATTTTACAAAAACATTCAAGCCTTGTTGCAGATACCCCACCCCCCAAAAAAGATTGCTGCCGTCTAAAACTGAATCACTTTTTGAAAAAAACTGACTTCACTTCTAAAGATGTCCTGACATGCAGAAACAGTCATCACTTACCAAATATGTCCTCACTTTTGCATACTGTCTCCACTGTATAAAAATTGTACAAAATGTTTGAACAATGTTCTTACATTCCCCAAAATATCTTCACTTTTCGAAAGCGTCCTCAATTTCCAGGTGTAAAACTTCATCCTCAAAGACAGATGTACATGAAAAGGTCCACTCAGTGTGTGTGTGTTTGTTGTTATCACATGGTGGGGTCCACAGTCTGACAGCACAGTCACGGTGTGGAGTCCAAAATGTTTGTGAGGTCCCAAATCCTGGACGCCAGAAAAATAATTCAAGTCTAATTCAGTGAGCGGGGTTTTTATTTTTTAAGACTTTGTCCTCTAGTTTGACCAGTCGGCCCTTTGACTCTGATCTCCTCATATTAATATTAGAATTGACACTTTAACTGTCCATCAAATCAGCCGACCAATCAGCACGCAGCCTGAGACTGAACAGCTGTTTGTGTCCTCAGAGGATCCAGCTGTGGCTCCTCTCCTCCACCTGTTAAAGTGGGTGGAGCATCCTGGAGGATGGAGGAGCTCAGCTGATCTCTGGTCAGCGGCTGGACGACGGAGGAGCAACGACGGGAGGAAGCAGAATGATCGACTGGAATCAATAGTAATCAATAGTGGAGTGTGTAGACTGTGTGAGAGTCAGCAGGAGGAGTCAGAGTGAAGAAGAAGCTGACAAAGTGTCCTCCTGTCTTCATCCGTCCTCCATCAGCTCCTTCACCTCCATTTTCTCTCTGATCCAAAGTCAGATCAGATCAATAATCAAAGATTGAGCAACAGACCAATCAGACTGATTGATCAGCCATCAGAGTTGGATCAGTGGAGCTGCTTCTATTCTGATGTCCACTGTTTCATCTTTGATCTGAGTTCTCTCTGCAGAGACAGAGGACAGACAGAGACAACCAATCAGAGACAGAGACCAATCCAGAGACAAGACACCAAGCCAATCAGAGACAAGACACAACCAATCAGAGGCAAGACACCAACCAATCAGGCAAGACACTAACCAATCAGAGACAAGATACCGACCAATCAGAGGCAAGACACCAACCAATCAGAGACAAGACACCGACCAATCAGAGACAAGACACCAACCAATCAGAGACAAGAGAATGACCAATCAGAGACAAGAGAATGACCAATCAGAGACAAGAGACCAACCAATCAGAGACAAGACACCAACCAATCAGAGACAAGACACCAACCAATCAGAGACAAGACACCGACCAATCAGAGACAAGAGAATGACCAATCAGAGACAAGACACCAACCAATCAGAGACAAACACAGCTGTATCTTCAAACTGACCTTTTACTTTGAGCTTCACTGTTTTCAGTCTCCAGATGTTCCAGCTGTAGACGTCACACCACTCTCCTGTGTCTGTGTGTTTGGGGATTTCAGGTCAGACTGACGTCTCCAGTTCTCAGCAGGTCGTCCTTCATCTCTGTTCGGTCTCTGAAAAACCGTCCTGTTCTTCAGGTCTGTCAGAGCCGTTCTCATACATGTGGACCATCATTTCAGGTTTGGGTTCAAAGCGTCTCCACTTCACTTCAGTGTCCTCAGGCAGGTCACCTGCAGTCTTGAAGGGCAGCAAGACAGACTCCTCCCCTCGTCCACCTCCACCTGATAGTCTGTGAGGACAACAAACCATCAGCTGGACAGACAGCAGCAGTTTTGAATAACTTTATTGAATTGTTCCAAAGTTGTAGAAAGTTGAAGGACAGAAGCAGACGAGAGCAGCAGGTAACAGGGACAGAACTACAGGAAGTAAAGCAGGTTGTCAGGTGTTGGACATGATCAGAGTGTTGATGGAGCTGTGATGTTTTTGTCCATGTCCTGCTTCACAGTAATGTCTCATGTCAGTGTTGAGCTGCTGTGTGTCTCTTTGTCTCTTTGACATTTCTGGATGTAGAGTTGAACATTGAAGAGAAGATTTGACATGAAAACATGTTTGTTTTCATCTCTGTTCTGTAAATGAATCTCAGCTCCACACAGCATTTCAAACACATGTCCAACATCAGTCCTCAACACTTGGACACACAAACATTCATCAAACAAATGTCTCATTGTTTCTGTATCAACGTCACTGAATCCACAGGATTCACTTCGCTCACTTCTACATTTCTGTCAACGTTGATCTGTTGGACAAATAAAGTTCATCTGTTCATCTACAGCACTGACCTTTGACCCAGAGCTCCACTTGTTTCTTCATCAGTGTCCGTCCCTCCCTGCTGCAGACGGTGCAGGTGAAGGTGCCTCTGTCTTTGTCTGTGGGGTATTTCAGGGTCAGACTGAGGTCTCCAGTTCTCAGGTTTCTCTTCATCTCTGTTCGACCTCTGAAATAACTGAACTGTTCTTCAGGCTGATCAGAACTGTTCTGATACACGTGGACCTTCTCTCCGTATCTGTCCGTCCACTTCACTGAGACGTCCTCAGGCAGGTGAACTGTGGTTTTGCAGGGCAGCTGGACAGACTCCACCTGAATCCACCTCCACCCTGTAGACTGAGAGGACAACAAACCACAACATCAGCTGGACAGACAGCAGCAATCAATCAATCAATCAATCAATCAATCAATCAATCAATCAATCAATCAATCAATCAATCAATCAATCAATCAATCCTTCTCTTATAATCTCCGACCTCACTGTCCTGATTAAAGATGATAACCATTGGCATGATGGGTAGTGTAGTAGTGTGACATACCTGACATGAAATACTGACGAAAATGAAACAAAGAGCCCCAGAAACAACAAGAACAACAACCAGGAGAACCAGGAGAACCGGAGAACTTTGGCCCAGTATGGAAATCGTTCTGTGGGAACAGAAATATAAAGAACATGACCTCTGACCTCTGACCTTTGACCTTTGACCTGTATCTACAGTAGGTTTGAGTGTTTGTTTCTGACCTTTGACCTGCAGCTGGACGTCTCTCACTGTCCGTTGTCCTCTAAACGATCTGATGGTGCAGGTGTAGGTGCCGCTGTCAGAGAGCGGAGTTTTGTCAGATTGAGGCTGAGGTCTCCAGTTTCCAGAGCGTCAGTCATCATGGATGTTCGGCGCTGTAAAGCTGGTTTTGGTCTTTAAGTTCATCACCTTCCTGCTGAGCTGGTGGGCGGTTGAAGGACGGAGATCGTCGTCTCCACACCACTGTGGGGTCGAACAGTTCATCAGTGGGAAACTCACAGGGCAGCAGGACAAACTCCTCCCCTCATACAGCTCCACAGCTGAGGCATGCTGGAAACTGTGAGGTCACACAGACAGAGGTTCAGTCACAGCAGCATTATTTCATGAGTTTAGATCAGAAAATGATCCAAACATTTTGTCTTTTATTTTCAGCATTAATGTCCTGAAAATGAGTTGAGAATGAAGTGAGTTCCAGTTGATTTTGTAGTGAAGTCTGCGTCTCTCATTAGTTTACTAGCAGACCTTGAAGGCTCGAATATGGCGACTGCACAGACACATAGAGATCGTGGTGCGAACAAAACAGAGATTTATTGATCTGCTCTGGTGTCCAACTTTAGTGGATCACAACATATCAGCTGTGGAATTAATCTGCAGATGCTCCGCTTTAAGATGAGGACAAACTTTTCTATGGATGTCAGTTTTGAGCCACAACAAAGACCAAAATGTGTCCTTCAACAGGCAGGCTGCTCCTTGTTTTTAGCCTAGCAGTTGTTGAGGACTTGTGGCTGGCCGGTTAAGAGGAGCGAGGAGTCGCTCTAAAACAGAGCAGGAGATAAAACAGGTTCTCAAGGATTTTTCTTTTTAAATTGTGAATCAGCCATGAGAGCTCCTCCAGCATACAGTCAGAAATGTGCAGAAAAATACTGTAGATCAGCTGCAGCGGCTTCTGATTGGCTAGAACTTGTTGCCGTGGTTTGGGTTGTTAGGTTGAGACATGAAGAGTGATTGGTTAGAGTTAGAGTAAGAATATCAGGGTGAGCCAATCAGAGACAGAGTAGGCGGGTCATGTCTTTGGTATCTGTAGCTCTATGTGAAACAGCCGTAGTTCAGTGTCTAATAAATGTCTTTTCTACATCAAAGGTCCTTTTATTGTGATCAGTCCAAACACACCTGATCAATAATCCTGCTGTTCAATCAGCGTCTCTATAGGCCACACCTGTCAGGTGGGCGGAGCATCTTGGCAAAGGAGAAGTGCTCACTAACACAGATTTGAAGACATTTGACAGAAATAAACAGAAGAATTCTGAGATCTTTGACTTTAACTCATGAAAAATGGGAGCAAAAACAAAAGAGTTGATATTTTTGTAGAGTGTAAATAACAGGTGAGACATTTTGAAGCATTTGAAAGTGTAAATGTTCCATATTGTAGCTGTAAGACTTGAGATGATAAATGTGTGTATACGTCCTGAAGAGCAGAACTGAGGACAGTCTGACTGGACAGTCTTCTACATTCATCATGATTTACAGAAAGACTGAAAATATGTTCTTCATGTTTGTATGTGAAGAAAACATGGTGATGGAGCTTCAACAGACTGGTGGAGTTAAGAAGACAGAAAGACAGATTAAAGACATGATGATGGACTGAGGTGATGATCAGATCAGAGGAGGTCATCTTACCGTGCAGGAGGATCACAGACACCACCAACATCTTCATCTTCCTGTAAAAACTACAACAACCACAAAGTCACTCAACAAACACTGACAGAGGCGCTCCGAGGACGTCAGTTCACAGCCTCCTGATCAGATTGACTCTGTTTCACTTGAAACTGGTTCCAGTGAAGCAGCTGTTGGAATGTAGAGAAACAGGCTGAACAGTTTGACACAGACGTGACTGAGACACATGTGTTTGTCTGCTGAACTAACTGCTAACATGCTGCTGTTACACAAACTAAATCTGACACCAACACAGTCGTCTTGTCTCCGTTTGTGTGTTTTGGTCCTTCATGGCTGCTGTAGTGGACAAACACAGGGGACAGAAGGACGAGGAGCAGCTCTGACGTGGAACAGTCTGCCTCATCTGAGACTGAGACACAGATCATTCATTTAAAATACATTTAAAATCATCTTTAAAGACAATCAAGTGTGAGACCAGACTCTGTCTCTTCCTCCAATCATCTGAAGCTTTGTTTCATCTTTCATGTTCTCTTGTTCTCATGTTCTTGTTCTAAGCACCTCATGTGTTCTTGTGTGGAGTGTTCTGCTCTTCATGGGAACACTGTCTGTGTTCTTGTGTGTTCTGCTGCTGTATGTGTCGTATCCTTGTTCCTTTTTGAATGTATTTGATGTTTCTTTGTGTCTCTCATTCCACCTGATCAGGAACTAAAGTGTCTCATTTACACAGATGTTCATTAATGTTCACTGTCCCTGTAACTTTAAACTTTATCAATCAAATCAATACAGATGTGGAGTCATGATGCTCTGATCTCCATCTCTGACAAATCATCATCATCATCATCATCATCATCATCATCATCATCATGTTTAGAGTTTCCTTCAGGATCAGTGGTTGTCTGTTTCCATGGTAACAGTGTAAACAGGAAGTGACAGCAGCTGATGAAACAAGACTTTTCAAGATGAAAATTCACCAACATGTAAACAAACAGAGTCTAAAATCAACAGGCTCAGGTGAAGCCCACAGCTGACTCACTGTCTCCATGGCAACATTATATTTCCTGCTGACACACCTCAAAGCATGATGGGAGCTGAAGTTCCAAAGAAGAGCAGGATGATCCCAAACAGAAGAAGAAAAGTGATGAAGTGTTTTTCAGCATCAGGACATATTTTTGAATCACTGAGACTCAGAATGTCTCATCAACATGGTTCTTATATTCCTGCAACACTGACACTGTCCTCTGTCCAATCAGAGACACAGATTTACTGTGTGGGGAAAACCTGCTGACACACAGGTCAAAACATCACAATGATTCTAATAAAAACTCTCCTAGAACATGTAGAACACCACTGACACACAGATGATGTTCTGTTCTCATAGTAAGAAGAACAGATGAGAACCTTTGAGGACTCTTTGTGTCAAAGTGTGTGAGTTGATGAGGACACAGGGTGCTGGACCTGCTCCAAGTCAAACACTTCAGGACATGTTAAGTTGTGAGGACAGACACAGAGAGATAAACTGTCACCTGACACTGGGTGTGTGTTTTTTCACACCTGTTCATCCAGTTTTTATCAGCATGAATCAGACCTTTGCTTCTAAAACCTCCTCACTTATAAAACTATTCATTCCAGATTTAACTCCAAAACTGGATCACTACAGAAAAACAAATACAACAAAACAACACATTACATTGTGTTTGTGTTGGTGTGTGTGTGTGTGTGTGTGTGTGTGTGTGTGTGTGTTTGTCAGTCCAGGTCCTGAGAACCAGCAGGTCTGGAGCTCCAGGGTCAGGGGCAGTCTGCTGAGCTCTGCCCAGGGGACAGAGCAGCTCAGTGGGCTGACAGAGGAGCAGGACCCCTGACACCACATGGAGCTCTGATTATCTCAACAAAGAACATTTTCTGAAACAAAGCTGCCTGGCTTCAGGGCACTTCAGCAGCTTCTCATACTGAATTCAAAGCATCATCACAATCCTCATCCACCTTTCACCATCTCTACAATCTGTCTGACCTTCCTGCTCTGCTGCTTCTCGACCTTTGACTTCCTCCTGGCTGTAAAGAGAAACAGAATTTCCTCAAAGGCACAAGAAGAAGAAAAAGAACTCCTCCCCTCTGCTGTCATCAGTCCTCGTTCAGCTCAGAACAGTTTTTTCTGTCAGCGTTTTTCTCTAATTTATTTCTTTTCCTGCAGATGAGCTCATGGCGTTCTCTGCAGAACACCAGCTCTGAAAAGAGAATTAAACACCAGTGTTTCCTGCA
This sequence comes from Lutjanus erythropterus, assembly GCA_020091685.1. Classification (NCBI taxonomy): domain Eukaryota; kingdom Metazoa; phylum Chordata; class Actinopteri; order Lutjaniformes; family Lutjanidae; genus Lutjanus; species Lutjanus erythropterus. The sequence goes on from CM034607.1 coordinate 36,172,178, forward strand.
GGGACCAGCAGAGGTACACATGGTATTATTAGAAATTATTCAGTACAATATGTGAATTCACACACTCAGTTTCTACAGTATATAATCTACTTTCAGGCAGCGGGAGAAACGCCCGGAGAGACCAGAGGCTCCAAACTAACAAAGTGAAGAAGAACAACTTCTGTACTGAAACTCTGAGCAGCATTTAGAGCTTAAATGTGACCCAAAAATGGAAGAAATAATTTTACTAAGAGAAGTCATTCTCTCGATCTTTTACTCCGTGTTCCTCAGCAGAACTGCTGCCTCTGCTGAACATTTTTAGAAAATCTGCAGGAGTCTGACATGTCAGAGCTGGAAAAAGATCTTCAGCCTGAATCAAACCAGGAAATCTTTACTGACTGACTTAGCTTGCAAAATATTTGGGGTGAATCTCTTTAGCACCTCACGCATTGATTATTTGATGTGATAATATAATGATTATCAAAATTTTATGCCTCTAAACCAGAGGATGCCAGTCAGATTGTCTCCATCCAGCTGCTCACACCTAGTTTAGAAAGTGCATGTTTACCTCTGTTATGTTTCATGATCCAACTGACCCTTTGCTAAGCCCTGTGAAAGTGTTTATGTAAAGTTAGCTAACAGCTGCGTACATGATATAACATTAATGCTAACAGACTGAGGCTAAAGCTGCTTACATCTCAGCAAACATTGGTCAGATGGTGAAATACAGCAGGTATATCTACATGATAGATGACAGAAATACACTCATTAACGTGGGAAAAAGAAGCTCAGGGACTCGATTAGTGCAGCGGACCTTGAGACGGGTCACCCAGCCAGACCAGCTGGACCACGATCACCACAGGAAGACAGCTGGGATAAGAGCTAAGCTAACATGACTTAGACCTGAGACAGAGAGCCAGAGAGAGATGCATCATCATTGACCCACTTTGATTCTTCATCAGCCCACATCCTCCTCCTCAAACCCCACAGAACAAATGCAGATGCAGTGGATCTAACAAGTTTGTCTGGAGGTAAAGTTACTGCAGCTAGTAAGCTAACATTAGTTAGCCTGACATGCTAACATTTGCAGCTTTTGTCAGAGCAGATGAAGACAGAGTTTAATCCACTCATCATCATGTGTGCTCCTGTGGTTCACATTTTTGAGAGACGACAAAAACCCACCACTGTCCAGACTCATGACTCACAGAGTATCTCTCAGAACCTCCTGCACACCTTCAGCCTGCAGCACCCGTCTCAGTTTCTCAGGTGTGATTGGACAGTTGCTGTTTGGAGTTGAGGTTTATTGGAGGGTCGATTGATTCAGCGTTGAGGAACGTATCATAAGACTGTTACAGGTGATTTTAATGTTGAGAACTGGGTTTTCTGATTATTGACTTTCCTGCACTGATTCATAATCTTTCATGAGAGAATTGTGATGCATCTATCATGTGTTTTCATGTTCTCAACATTTTGAAATTGTGTCTGCATGAAATATTTCCACTTTTCAAAATGTCATCACTTTCCAAATAAAATAAAACATTGTAAAAACTTAATTCCAGTGTGAAATATTTCAGCAGACAGGCTGCCCTGGTAGGAAAATTGTATTATTTAATATTTGTACTTTAAAACTTTTAATTTAAATCTGAATCAAATAATAAAACAGTTATATTGTTTATTCTATCAAATCAGCATTTGAAACAGTTTTTAATTAATGCATCACAACTTCTTGCACACTGTTTGCCTGCGTCGCCTGCAGCAAAGAGCCTGAAGCTCAACACTGACTGATGACCAGTGAAGAGGCTCAAACACGACTGATGTGATCTGGTCTAAAACAGCTGCTGCTGTGTTTTATACTAACTGAAGGCTGCAGTTTGTTTTTTGTTGTTTTTGTGTGTAAATCCTGCAAACAGTGAATTATAATAATTTAACAGAGATTATATAAAAGCATGAATGAGCTTCAGACTGGATTTTAAAGAATCTCCTCAGCTGATAAAAATATTACTGAAAGATTTTCTAACTGGAAAGTTACTCTGGAATATTAAACCCTGGATTCTGTCTACAGGCATGGATGGATGGATGGATGGATGGATGGATGGATGGATGGATGGATGGAGTATAGATCTTCTGATAGAGACACAGACTTTCTTCTTTTTGTCACAATTTGAAATAATAATAATAATAATAATAAAAACTGCTAAAAGCTGCTGCTTTCAAGTCCCTCAACAGCTCCAAACCTGTAACATAAATTTGGTCAAATGCAATGTCTTTTGTCCAAATGGGCAGTTACACAACTTTTTCAAAATTGGACAAGGTTCTTGCTCATTTTGTACAAATTTGCCATTTTTGAAGTTTATTTTAAAAGCTATTTTTCCCAAGAAGCAGCTTCTGTCTCCTTTGTTTTATTTATTAAGTTTGAAATAAAAACACTCAACTTCAGATTAAATCTCATAAACAGCAGAACATTTCAAGCTGGCCTGATGCAGAACTTGGTGCAATCCTCCTTTAAATAAACATATTTTTAACATTTAGTTAAAAATGTTAAGCTTTATTTATTTTCTAATGAAATCTCAAAGGATCCACAAGAAGAGATGGTGATGTCACCAGTTCTAAAGTCAACTGTCCAATCAGCATGCAGCGTTTAATATCTGGACATCAGTGAGACAAACGACCGCTGCCACAAGGAGACAACGTGTGTGTGAGTGTGTGTGTGTGTGTGTCCTTTTGTCTGAGCAAATGTGTGTGTGTGTGTTTGTGTCCATCCTGCAAACAGCAACACGCTGTGGAGAGACAAACAGTGCCAAGTGTTGAGATGTAATTAAACTGAGCTCTGTGTGTGTGTGTGTGTGTGTGTGTGTGTGTGTGTGTGTGTGTGTGTGTGTGTGTGTGTGTGTGTGTTTTGAGTGTGCTCTTGTGCAATTATGTTGACACCTCCAGCTACTGCTGTCATGTGTAGAATTCACTGAACAGCAGAATATTGGCTGTGTGTGTGTGTGTGTGTGTGTATGTGTGTGTGTGTGTGTGTGTGTGTGTGTGTGTGTGTGTGTGTGTGTGTGTGTGTGTGTGTGTGTCAGGCTCAAACACACACAACAAAGCGTGGTGGTGAAGTTAGTTTGACTCATGTTGGTTGTTTTGTTCAGAGCTGCTGGTTGTTTTCTGTCCTCAGACAGTTTGATAAAGTTTTAAAGCTACAGTTGGTTCTTCAAACACTCTGTGAGTGTGTGTGTGTGAGTGTGTGTGAGTGTGTGTTACAACAGTTTGCTAATGTTGCTCTTGTTGTTTAGTATTCAAACAGCTGAATTTGACCTTTATGAAAAAGTTTTGCTGTTGATTCATTTAAAGTTCAAGATTTCAAAGTTTTTTATGTCTGTTATCAAAGTTTTAAAAGGTCCACGATCTTCTCAGTTGAAAAATAGATTCAAAACATCTGTTTTCACATTTGGACATATTTTTCAACTAGTGATCAATCTGGCAATAATTTTCCCACTAATTGATTAATTATTTGGTCAATAAAATGTCAGAAAAAATGTCCTTAAATGTCTTGTTTTAGAAAATATTGAATATAAACTTTATTTGTATAAAAACAGGTCAGTTTTCCATCATTTCTTGGCCAACAGTCAAACTTCCTCTTCCTCCTGTTGATCAACACTCTCTTCTTCTCCTCCTTCATTTCCCCGTTCCCCCTCCACTGTATTGTGACCTCTGACCCTGAGATGTTTGGGATATTTGCTCAGTGACCTCGTCCCTCGATGGCACGATGGAAAGAGAAACCAGACGATAGAAGAGATTAAAGATAAAGACGATGTTTTGTTGTGAACGGACGAGACATCGACGTCATGAAAATCAAATAAACATCCCGTTCCAGGAGAATGAAGCTGATTGGCTGCTTTGGTAAGTCATGAGCTTTGTGTCACTGGACTGTGTGTTTTCTCACACAGCTTTGACCAGTGATTTAAAGACAGCAGAAAGACACTTAATCAACAATACATGTGTTATAGTAACATCATTAGTTTACATGTTGTTCAAATATTAAATAAATAATTTTATTCTTGAGGCTTTGAACACAAAGTCTGTATTTGTTTGTCTGAAACTGAACACGTTTAAAAATAAATAGAACCTCACATTACACTTTCATCCATCCTTAAAGTTTCCAGAACAGGTTCAGTAGTCTGGTGGATGATGATGATGACCTGAGGAGGAGGAGGAGGATGAAATACAGGAAGAGGACAGCATGCAGCCGTCCTCCCACACAGACAGAGACAGCTCGGCCTCTTCAGGACCGCCGTGCGAAAGCAGGGCGCCGACAGAGAGCGGACTGTCTGAGGACCTCGAGTGGAAAGAAGCAGGAAGGAAATGAGACAGAAGAAACGAGACACAGAGGGACAGCAGCGTCAGACCCTGCAGGACCTGCAGAAGATGAGGTGTCCACCTTTCTCAACTCAACTCAACTCTGTTTTATTTAGACAGCACCTCTCATACACACATGCAGCCAAAGTGCTTCACACAGCAGAATTAAAACACAGGAAACAAAGAAAAACAAGCAACTGGCTGCAGTACAGGTCATAAACCCCGCCCCTCCATGTTGGCAGATGGGGCGTTGACCAACCTGAAACATCAAAGAACTCATCAAACAAACGTTTCTGTCATTTCAGGTCGTTATTATCACCTTGATGTTTGTTCATTTTCTCATCTGTTAGGTTTTAATTCGTTCTTCAATGATATGAAAAGGAAGTTTCACATCATGATTGACAGCTGAGCCACTGTGTGGGCGGAACCTTGATACTGCAGCTCTGGTCTCTAGCCAGACGTCTCTCCACAGCAGCCAGAGCTGGAGAAAAGTCTGGCTCCATGCAGACACATTTGTTATAGACCCGCCTCGTTTGCATTTCTTTAAACCAATCACAGTTGTCTTGGGCGGAGCTAAACCAAGGATGCAGCGATGGTGCTGCTGCAAAATATTGTTGAGGAGAACTTGCTGTTGTCTGCAGCTCCAGACTGTCCAGAGCGCTGTAGGACAGAGAGGAGGAAAAGGAAGCATGTTAGGAGACATGATAAGGACCCGAGGAAGGAGAGGAAGGAGAGGAGGAGGAGGAGGAGGTGTTGAGGATGAATACTGCTAATTAGAACAGAAAGGCTGTAATTGCAGTTGGCTCATTACTGAAACCTGAAACTGTTCCATCATACACACACACACACACACACACTCTCTCTCTCTCTCTCTCTCTCTCTCTCTCTCTCTCTCTCTCTCTTCATCACTAATTTCCTCTCTTGTTTGAGTCTGACTGCTGCCAAACAACAACAACAGGTGGAAAATGTGTGTGTGTGTGTGTGTGTGTGTGTGTGTGTGAGTTGACATGTAAAGGACTATAATCAGCTGGTTTTAAACGGGCTGTTTTTTTGTTTAAAAAGAAGAGACCAACTTGATGGTTTTTATTAATTGTTAGTTAAAGAGAAACAGATTCTCCTTCCTGGATGTTCAACTGTCCGTCCTCATTATCTGAAAGAAGAATTCTGCACTTTTAGCTTTTATTTTACCAGAATGAAAATGTGGTGTAACCTCACAGGATGGAAATGATTGTTCCAGATATTAGTCAGACCCTCAGCAGAGTTACTGCTGGAGAAAAACTCAAGATATTGATCCTGCAACATGCATGAAAACATAAACAAATAAATGAATTATTGGCAGATTGATCACTAGTTGAAAATTAGATCCAGACATGTGAAAACATGTTTGGATCTATTTTTCATTGATAAGATGTGACAGGATTAATTAATGAATGAATTAAGTGTGAATATTTTCTGCTTTCTTTTCTCCTCTCTGACAGTAAACTGAAATGTTGACATAATTTTACTTGTAGACGTGTAAAACTGAGATTTTCTCCTGATTACTTTCCTCTTGACAGTCACCAGTCCTCTGAGGAATGAATGTGACCTGTGAAATCCTCTCAGGTGTTGAGCTGAACTCGGGTCTCAGGTCTCTCCTCCGCTGAGAACTCGTCCTCAGTCAAAGATAATTATCTGAAGTGTCAGCTGAAGCTCTGCGGAGTCTTTAATTAGCGCTGGAGTTCTTCATGGAACCACACTGGGTCCTCGACACTTTGAGGCTGCTTTCGCTCTCTGTCTTTCATCTTTTGTCGTCCAAATGCCACCAGGTCAACAGTCCTTCTTTTATCTCTCATTTCCATCCCTCCTCTGACTTTTACTCCTCGTCTTAGAGTGGATACTTCTTCCGTTCTGGATCTTTATTTCTTTTTGCGACACTTTTCTCTCCTCTGCACACAGATTTTGTGTCTAAGTTCTTTCTGAAGTCTGAACCAACGTTCCTGCTTTAGTTGATTTAGTTGTCTTCCTTTTTCTCATTCTGATAAGAGCCTGACAGAACTTCCTGTTCACACCTTTATTTAAACAGTGCAAGTTATAGACTGAATGTAACTTGAAGATATTGTCAGTCAACAGTGACAAATACTGAACTCAAAGTTTTCAAAAAGAAATAGAAGGAATAAGAAAATAATTCAGCTTTTAAAAAGCTAATTTCTCTGAAGTTGTACCAAAAAAGGAGGTTTAAAATTGGTCTAAAATTGCTGAAAACAGATAAAGGGTAATGGTTGTTTTCTTGTTCAGTTTCACTACAGTTGTCTTCCTGGAAATGAGGTTGGACAAACACCTGGTCTGGATCTCATCTGATAAACAGTTAAATTAAATTGTTTTGTGTTTAAAAGTGGTGAGGATGAGATCAGGAGGGAGGTGGAAGTTTTCATCTGAGCTTCTATCTTCATGAACATTTCAGTGTCGACCAGAGAAAAGACTCAAATCAAAGGAGTCACTCCACCTGATCATCTTCATCCTGGACAGACTGAGAAACTCTGAGTCTAACCAGGTTCAGCTTAGAAATGACTAAAACTGAAAGTCAGTTTTGTTGCCTGAGAATCCAGAAACAGTTTTTGTGTCAGTCTGACTTTGACTTTTATTTTCCACGAGCTGTTTGATCCAAACACTGGAAGTGTTTCCAGCCCTGTTCCTGTGGACACGCTGTCCTGCATGTTTTAAACGTTCTCCTCCTCCAACACACCTGAGTTCAGTGATCAGCTCGTCATCGAGCCTCTGCAGGAACCTGATAACCATCTGAATCAGGTGTGTAGAGAAACCTCTGAAACATGCAGGGCAGCTGGGATTGAAGACTGCAGTGGGATTCAGTTTCCACTTTAACCAAAGTTTAAACCACAGGATCTGAACTGTGTGAAAAAACAGGTCTTCTTGTTTCTTTCATCATTCAAGCTTCATTCAGTCTTTATTTTTTTAATAAGCACTTGAATGTTGGTTGGTTACATGTAAAAATCATTTTTTCATATTTTGAATTAGATCAAATGTCAGTTAGTTGTTCAGTCCTGGTTGTGATTCAGTTTTACAGCCACTTCCTTTGACTGACTCTAAAGTCTGTTTCTCTTCCTGGAGGCTCAGTTCCACCAAAACAAGTCGCTGCGTCATGGACTTAGCTCCGCACAATGACTGTGATTGGTTTAAAGACATACAAAGAAACCAGAGTGTTTTATTTTCCCCTGTAGCAGAATAATACTGTCAACATTAACAAACACCGGACTCTTTTATTTTGTTTCCTTCCATTAACTCTCATCTTTAATTTTATCAGTATTTTCTTCTTTTCTTTATTTATGAATTCTCTCAAATATTCTTTTTTCTGTCAACATGTTCATCTTCCATCTTTACTTTTTTATTTTCTTCTTGTTTCTGCGTCCATGTTTTCATGTTTTCTCCTCCATCTTTGTTTCTTTCATCATCTTTGTTCATTTTCTCCTTCTGCACTTCAGGTTTTGAAGGGTTTTCTGTCAGAAACACTCTACCTCTGCTCCATCGCGTCTTTTATTTCTTTAATCCACATCTTTGACCTTTCTCCTTCATCACTTTGCTCTCTTTTATTGAATTTCTCTCCCTCCTCCTCCTCTCCTCCATGCTGCGACCTCCATCTCCTCCTCTCTGCAGTCGGGCAGCGATTTCATGTTCAAAGTCAAGGTCAGGAGGCGGGGCTGCGGAGATGAGCAGAAGGCTGGAGGTTTGCACCTCCAGAGAGAGAGGAGGAGGAGGAGAGGAGGAGGAGGAGGAGGAGGAGGAGGAGGAAGCAGCACAGAGGGATGTAGAAACAGAGCAGGTGATGGAGAGAGATTTTTATAAAATGACATGTTGTGTAGTTTACAGAGGGTTGGAACATGGCCGCCGCCGCCGCCGCTGCTGCTGGAGGTGGAAGCTTTTTTTTTGTCAGAAAACTGTGTTTAACCTCCTGAACTCCACTGATGTTCCTCTTCCTCCTCCTCCTCCTCTTCCTCCTCAGCACCTCAGCTGGCTCTGACTTCACAGATTTGCAGGAGTGGAATGTGTTTCCTCCAGTAACTGTTGTGTTGTGTGAAGTGAAACAAAAAGAGGAAAAAATCAATAAAAGCAAGATCACAAAGGAAGGAGACGCACAGCTGTAGAGGAGCAGAATAAATATGGAGGAAGGATTGTTGGTGTAAGACTGTTGTGTGAAATCTGTAATAAAGAATATATTATGTGGAGGTTTGTGGCATTGATTTAACTGCTTCTAAAGCTGATTTTAGAAATGATGGAGTTTAATTCCAGCTCTGACTGAACCAGTGAATCGTCTGTGATGTGAAGCCAAAATCTCACAATAAATGTTCTCACAGAAAATATTATTGAGTTTTTATTATTGAGTATTCTGTTCTACATGGAGAAAGTCAGTATCTTCATGAGTTATGATCATGTTTGTGACATTAAAGACATCCTTTGTCATGTGGACAAATGTCTTCTCTCACTTGTGTTTAATTTTGGAGAAAACGGGGTCAAACTAACAGAAACTGCAAAAAGCTTCAGAGAAACCAGTTACTGTGTTCTTACATTTAAACTAGACTTGCACCGATTTCAACTTTCTTAGCCGATTCCGATTTCCGATTTTTGAGGGGTCTGACCTACCGATTCCGATTTTGGCCGGTTCCGATTTTCAGTCTTTCTAAGAACTGTAATTGACAGCATTCACAAACATTTTTGCAACCTTTCTTGTAAATATGTTCATAATAAGACACTGACTATTAAATATTCATTTAATACTTTCTCCAAAATCATCCAGATTACAACCAGGCTTTATTATAATTTTATATTAAGATTATGAATTGGGTGAACGTGATCTCGCGAGATCATCTCACGGGATTTTGTGGGACGCGATTTCACGTGATCTTTTGTGGAAGCGGATGTAAACAAACCGGAGACTAACGCGGTGCAACAGTTTGAAGTAAAACTTTGCCGTGAGAAAAACAAACACAGAAGTTAAACGAGTCTGGATGAGAAAATGTTTGAGGAGACGCATCAACACAGGTTGTTTATTCTTCAGCCAGAACAGGAGGTGAGATTTGAACTGTCCCTCTGTGAACAGCAGTCTGCTGCTAGCTTGCTAGCATTAGCCTGAAGTGCGAGAGAGTTTACGGCTGTTTTGCGACATTGTCAGCTGCTCTGTCTCGTTGTAGACTGTCTGTCTTCTCTTTATCCTGTTCTTGGAATCTGTCTCTGACACCAGCTTCATCCATCCACACATCTTGTCAGAGTGTGTGTAGCTGTTATCAGCGCTGTGTTGACGTCACGGTCAGTTTGTATGCTGCGCGCATGACGTGACCATCGTGCGGAACATGTGTGTGACAATGACGGGCACAGAACCGGATTTGTGACGCTGACCGGCCGGTCACCGGTCAGGGCCGGTCACGTGAAAACCGGCCCGATTCCGAGCATTGCCGATTAATCGGTGCAAGTCTAATTTAAACTGAAGAGATTTGAATCATTTTCAGATGCACTTTTCTGTTATTTCACAAGAAGAAACTCCAAACGAATATCGATGGGAGAAAATATGTCGAAAGAGATGTTTCTGGTTTTTAATTTATTTGGTTCAAACTGTTTGACTGTTAAATTACATTAAATTAACGTTTTTAAATGTGATCCTGTTATTAAAATGATCAAAGTCCCCAAAACACCTCCTGCACTGGATCAGGTACCTGCAGGTCACCCACATTAAAGTTGTGTAAAAAATATATTTACTTTAATTCATAAGTAGAGGCATGAGAAACGTGTCTGGACTTTACTTCCTGTCTTTGTCCTTTTCAGGTCCTTTCTGATTGGTACTAACTCCACTGTCTGATTAATCATTTGTCTCTTTAGTCTTTGTGTTTCTCTGTTTCTGTGTCGTCCTTTCGTTTCTCTCCTGTGTGTTTCAGACCTTTGTTGCATCTGTTGGACTTTGTGTCTTTGTGTTCCTAATTTTCACTGGATCTGACTTCTTCTTCACGCCGACATAAAAAGGGCCGTTTGTTGCGTCATGTGACTCTTCTTACACACAAAGTGAAGCAATCATGAGCTGCTTTTTACAGTTACAATATAATTGTAATAATTTCACAGCTCTTCATTATAACAACTTGATCATTTTGACTGAAGCAGGCGTCTCACGATCGCTTCACTTTGTGTGTGTGTTAAACGTTGTACTGCAGGAACGTCCCGTCCTGCACATCATATCTTTACAGACTGAAGAGAACAGCAATGCAATATCAGTCAAAATAATCATAATTAGATATTTTTTATTAGTGTTACACACTTTGGCATATACTTGAACAATTCATCAAAAAAGCTGTGGCAAAAGGAGCAAATGAAACTATTCTGATTAGATTTACTGCAGTCTGTTTAATCCTGAGACAAATTATAAATGATAGAAAATTTAAATAAACAAATACATTTATGAAGAATTATGATTTATGACTATAAAAACTATCATGAAACATTTCCTTTTAGCTGTGAGGCTCTGAACACACATGTTGCTGTTTTTCTTCTTCTTGTCCTTCAGTCCAGAGTTCATCTCAGACTTTTTCTTCCTCAGGATGAAGTTCATTCTCTCCTGGTCTGCTGAAGCTTCCACTGCTGCAGTAAAAAGGATTTTATCAGTGAACGTCTGCTGCAGTCAGCAGGTCGACTCACATCCGATCACTTCACCGTCCAACACAAACACAAGAAGAGACGGACAGGAGGACGTCTTCATGTCAGAGGAAGCTTCCTTTGACAGAGGTGAACATTATTTACAGGCTTTAAAGTAGCTGGATTTTTAGCTGGTTTCAAACATCTTTTCTCCACAAACTGAAGTCAGACAAAAGAACTGAACTGATTTCTACCTCTTTTTCCTTTTGTTTTCTTTCCTTCCTTCTTCTTTTCTCTTCTACTTTTCCTGTCTTTCTTCAGACTTTTGATACTGTATGTAACAATATTTCATTCTGTATATTGTATGTAAGAAACCTGAAAGGCTCAGTTACAACCTGAGAATCAATAAAAGTCCTCATGTTGACATCTGTCCTCCGTGTGCTGCTGTTCTGTCTGTCTGCTGCAGTTTTATTTTATTGGATTATTTGGATTATTCAGCAGGTGGTGGCAGCAGCTGGAGCTTCAGTCTCCTTCATTCAGAGGAAGTGAAAACACGGCGAGCAGCTGCTGTCAGCCGCCGTCACACTGAGACACTCACGGCTTTTCCGTTCACTCAGCGACAAACACAAAATCAACGTCTGTCATGAAGCAAACTGAGGAAAAAAAACAGGTTTCACTCAGAAGAAATCTGAGTGAGTGCAGGTCTCTGATTGGACGTGCAGAGGTCAGAGGTCATCATCACACAGCAGGAATTTAAAAACTAAATAATTATAATAATAATAACAATAATAGTAAATATTCATAGCACTTTTGACAGAACTGCAAAGAAAACAAACAATGAACTCAAAACAACGAGGAAGATGAGAATAATTACACATTCACATCTTCATCAGCAGATGGAGTTTGTTCAGTTGTCATGGAGACAGATGTGTTGTGAGGACTTCTCATCCATGTTGGATTAAAATGAAGAATGAAAGTGCTGTGGAGGTTTCAGCCACATTAAAGCTGCTATAATCAATATTTTGAGTATCAGGCAGTAATTAAACCTGAGATTATTAATCCTGACATGATCCTAAACTCATTACAATCCCACACAAACAGGTCAGAGCTGTTTTTTTTTTTAAATTTACCATTCCCATTCCAACAACATACCAAAAAAAAAACACGTGCACATATTTTTATTTAAAGTAGATCAGACAACTGCAGAGCTTTTTGTACCGATCCACCAAAACAGTCCAAACCAAAAACTACAAGAACTCTGCTGCAGGCTTTTAACTAAAACAAAATGAGAACATGTTGGTGACTCTGCAGGAATGTGCTGAAATCTTACTTAAACTTATTTAACAGCAATAACTAAAGGCCAACACACACTGCGATTAAAGCTTCTGTGGTTCACTGCAGGCTTCAGATTTAAAATTCAAACACCACAGAACCAGCAGTACTTTAGGAAAATGTTATTTATGTACCTGTTTATTTCTTTAGTATTAGTGTTGTTAATAATAGTTTATTTCTTTAATAAAATCTTGTCCTCTGAGGAGAAAAATCCTCTCCTTTATTCAGCTCAGTCTGTATAATGATGAAACAGTGTTTTTGTATTAATGCAGCAGGATCATTTCCATCAGTGTCACTCTGACAGTTTACATCAGTGAGGATGTTTTAGATCACAGCAGACAGTAAACTGCACACAGACACACACCGAGGAGATGAAGAGGAGAGACACAGTCTGGACTCTTCATCATGTTTTGTGGAGGAGACGAGTGTCTGTTACGGACACAGATGTTTTAGTCTGCAGTGTATAAACCACTGAACTGTACAGTAACATCTGGATTCATGATCAAAAATGTTTTTATATCAAACCAGCACATCTGTTCATGTTCACACGCTCTCTCCCTCCCTCTCTGCTGCATGTGGGTTTTTTTTCTTTCACCTGTTTTCAGGTGGAGCTGCAGCTCCATCAGCAGTCGCTCCTCACATCTGTACCTTTTTCATTCCATTTAGTTCTTCCTGAACACGAACTGTGGCTGCAGGAAAAAGCTCTGTTCATGTGACATTTATTTGTTATTGTTACTCATAATGTAAACAACATTAAAGGTTTATCAAAACATTTTTTCTTATTATAACCTGAATATTTACTTAAAGAGTATTTAAAGGATCAGACATTTTATGTATTTATTTGATTTACTGACCATCAATTTTGTAAACCATCAGTTTAACCAAACTGATGAATATTCAGACAAAAAGTGTTTGATGCAAACTCTAAAACAACCGATGATTACATCACCAATCAGCAAAAATATATATATTGCTAGAAAAGTTTAAAATAAATAAATAAAAATACTGGTCACACCAGTGAAGTAATTTAACACCACTGACTTTTATGACATTCAATTTTTCATTCAACCCTTGTGTCTATGAGATGAGAATTAAAAGCTTCACATATTTAAAACAAAATCATAGGAAATCTGACTGTTCACATGCTTTTGTCCACTGCTTGTCCTCTAATGACGATGATGAGCTCAAGATAATTCTGTCCACTGATTGTCATTTTAGAACTGCTGACTTATGTTGTTTTAACAGTTCAAAGAGACAAAAGAACAACACAGGAAATAATCTGCACAAAATTACGTCACTGTTTTGGTTCACCGTACTGTTTATCAACTGTTTGTTTATCAGTTTATCAGTCATTGTTATGCTTTTGAATATAGTATGAAATATCCATGAAATATGTCTTTGTTTCAGGGATATTCTCCTGTGCAGCGTCTCTCCTCCAGCCTGCAAACTGTTGGTTTGTTCAGAGGACGGATCTGACTGTCAGCAGGAAGAGGACGTGTCACAAGCTGCAGTAAAAAGCTCAACTGAGACACAGATTGTAACTGAGCTGCATACAGACGTGTCCAAAGAACGTTCCTAAAACCTGAATAATATCTGCAAATCCCACATGTTAATGAGAAAATGGTAAATTCACAATAAAGCCTAATTCAGAATATGCAAACAGAATCTGCTGTTTATAAACGACCCAAATCAAATTCAGAATATTGTCGTATTCTGAATAATACTGGAAAATGAGCGCGCATGTAAACAGTCATTCAGAGTATTTTCCCCTCTTTCAGGGAGCAGCATCACGAGCCTTCTGAGACTGAATCAAGTTTATTTTCAGCTGGAATCGTTCCAGAATAGTCTGACCTCCTCTGGTGACATGAGACGATGAAGGTGAGGAGGAGGAGGAGGGAGGAGGGAGGCGTGCAGCAGTGGGACTCTCTCAATCATTTCCTCAGAGGAAACTCATTAGCTCCATTCAGATTTGTGAGCAGGACCTCCACATTTCCATCCTGCTCTCATAAAAGGAGGTTTGATTAGCTGCTGCTCTCAGGCTCTGCAGAACGCAGAACGAGGCTCAGGTGTTCCGAGAGGAACCTGAAGACGTTAATCTGCACACTGATGAATGTGCAGGAATCTCCGGATTGAGGACACACGTGGCTCACACACTGTTTGTGCTGCAGAAATCAGCTTTCAGGACACTAAAACACTGCAGACCAGAGTTAGTCTGTAATTCAGAAACAGATGGAAATAAAATAAATGATCTGAATGTTGTTTCCTGCATTTAAACCTCAATATTGACAAAATATTATTTACCCTGTATGAGACATAACAGGTCAAACTTTGTATCAAAATAGACAAAAACTAGAAATATTTATATTACAGTGAATTTCACCCTGTAGACCGACCCCAGGCTGTGAAAAACATTACATATGAAACTGAAGTGTATTATTTCCTACTGTTAGACTCTGATTAGATTTTATTAGGAGCTAATTAGTGTCTTACCCACTTGCCCAAAGCCAGGTTTTACTTGCCCCTGCACAAATTGTTTTATTTATTAGCAATTATCAAATAACATCAAAGATTAAAGTTAATTATCAGGTTTAAGTCTGTAACATTTAGAAAATGTTAGAAAATATTGAAAACATTTGCCGGCATCCAAGGTGACTTTTAAAACATCTCATTTTGTCTAAAACTCAAAATTATTCAGTTTATTAATGAAGAAAAGTGGAAAATCTCCATTTGAGAGGCTGAAAACAACATTTCCTGACATTTTGCATGAAAAATAACGATAGTTTTCTTTAATTTTTAAAGAATAATAATAATAATTTAGTTTAATTCTTTTTTATATGCCAGATTTACTTGCCCAACATACCATTTTACTTAACCCAGGCAAACAGGTAATCCTTACTGTTGAGATAAGATGAGATGAGATTAGCCTTTGTCTTATTTAGGTGAAATTTGTGTCTGACATTCGAGAGAACACAGGCGACACAAACACACATGGATGTATGGATCAGACTCTGTGTTACCTGCAGACACTGCAGAGTGTCACATGATGCCTTCAATCAGAGTAGATACACAAAAGTCCTTGTAGCTGTCTCACTACCTCTGTGAGTCCCCCCCCCCCCCACACACACACACACACAGATTCAGCCCTAAGACAACATGCATTTATTTTATGAGTCCTTCTAAAAAGACTACAACAGAACTCTACAATGTAAGACGTGTGTCTGCAGCTGCTCCTGCAGGACGTGTCCCTCCTGTCAGCTCAAAAACAACCAGAAACTCAGGAGGAGGAGTTTCTCTCTAATGTAGTCATGTGTCGACCCTCAGATGACGTCTGCTCCCGAGACAGAGGAGGAGAGAGAGATGAGGAAACTCACCTGACAGGATCCATCGTCCACACCTCTGTCTCTGCTGCAGCTCACTGCTAACACACACTCCTCCACAGTCCCATACAAAAATACTGCACAAATTACCTACACCAAAAACATGCACCCTTCTCTCACCCCTCAAACACACACACACACACACACACACACACACACACACACACACACACACACACACGAGTGAACTGTGGGTTCTTCAGCTGATGTTGATCAGGGAGACGTCAGAAGTATTTTTTAACTCGACAGAATCAGACTCGTTGTTTCTTGCTTCTACTTCATTTAACAATTAAATTAAATTAAATTAAACAGTGTTTTTTGAGGATGAGGAAGGACGTCTGAAAGGCCTAATCAGAGTCGTCCCCTATATAAAAAAATGAAACAAAACAAGCACAAAAAGAACGTAGAAGACAAACAACATCTATACACACAAAACACACAGACAGGCAGAGACAGAAAGAAAACAGAGAAACAAACCATAAGATGAGTCATTTCTTTAACTGTCCTAAAATCTTACAAAGAAGATGATGATTTTGCTGCCATATTGATTTTATTCTGTAATTGTGGACGTTGACATTTGATTAAAGAATGAACAGATAAATAAAATAACTGATGCACAACACTGAGATAAAAGGAAATCATTGTTGTCCAGCTGAATGAGTGAACATCTGAAAATAAAATAAAAAGAGATTTTGCCTCACAAACGTTTCTCTTATCCATCGACAGAAATGAGAATCAGTAGTGAAAGCGAGGATCGTCTGTCAGAACATGAAGCCTCCTCTGAATTACAAGTCATTTGGTCAGATATGATGGACATGCAGTGATACACAGAAACATGAGACTATAATCCAAAGTTAAATAAGAAGGATGGATCAGAAAACTTTTCTCATCTCTGTGGACCTTCTGCACATATAGTCTGTCCTCTGTGATCATTTTGTCTGCTCTGTTGCATTTATGAATTCTTTTGATTTTGTTTCAAAAGTTAACATGAGTCCATCATGTGACAGATTTATCCACACAGGCTAATTTTCATCTGCAGGTTGATGGCATATAAAAATATTAAACATTTGCATTTTTCCTCATTTTCTCACTGTTGGTGTTCTGAAGTCATGTGAGGCTGTAAGACTGTTCAACATATCAGAAATAAGGGACCCTGGACTTCATGCTAAGCTAATGCTAATCAGCCCCTGACTCCATATAACTATCAGGCTGCTTTTATTCTATATTTCCTTCTTGACAACAAACGTCATCAGTCTGTTCATCAGCCTCACATCACTTTCTGACTTCCTGTTTCCTGACTCACTGTTTCCTACTGAAGATGTAAATCTTAAAAAAAAATACTTTCAAAATATGTAGTTTCATTTTTAAAAATGTTGAGTGATTTACTAAAACAGCTGCTCAACAAGGAATTGGCTAAAGTTTTCTGAGCTGCTGCATCTACTTTATTCCTAAAGTTTGACCAAATTAAATTTCTGCATCATCCAAACTGTTTTTGATAAACAAAACAAAACAAACACCTGTCATGTGACCCTGTTGTGAAAATGATGAATGATGCATCCTGCAGAGCCACATGTGACTCTTTAGTTCCTCTGCAGAGGCTCCTTGTGACTTTGGCAAAAAAAAATATGACATTTTAATTTTCATTTATCAGAGGTCTACACTGTATGAAATGAAAAAGTTGAGAATACTTAAAAGTTCAAGGCAACTTACTTCAATAGATTTTTGAGTTTTGAGCCTAACTCCAAAAAGTTTTACTAACTACTGATCTATTGTTGATAAAATTTACTTTTCTTCTTTAGATAAATGTAAAACTTTGAGTTTTAGAATCCCTGAAAAAATGCATTAAAAAAATTATAGAGTAAAATCATTCAAGTGAAAGTGAATGATGGTTAAAATTTTAAAATTTAATTTTCAGGCAATTTTGAATTTTTTATTTTTTATTTTTTAATTTCTAAACTCAAAGATTCAAGTTTATCTAAAGAAGAAAAGTAAATTATCTCAACTAAATTTTCTAGGTCAGCAATGTGTGTGTGTGTGTGTGTGTGTGTGTGTGTGTGTGTGTGTGTGTGTTTATGGTGATGAAGGAACATGTCAGGCAGTGCAACAGTGTGACTCACTGATGTGTTTTTAATGAAGATGTATCAGTCTGTGATACACACACACACACACACACACACACACACACACACACACACAGTATTCAGTTTTGTTTTGAGTCTGAGCTTCAGATTTGATGATAATCATAACAAACTGTGTTCACCAGTTTTACCTCAGACTGTCAGTCTTCTTCTCTCAGAAAGGAAGAAAATCAGTGAATTCTTAATCAGCTGTTCTTAGTTTTTATGAGTAATTAGTGTCTATTTTTCATGAATTTCTCCTGAACAGACAGTCTGTTTCCACGTCTCGTATATTTCTGCAGTAAATCAGTCACAGATGTCAACCTGTCAGCCTGTTGGACTGAAAACATCACGTTCATTGGTGGATTGAGATGCAGGTTTGATATTTTCAGGTGTTTACTCCACGTTGATGAAGCTGTAGGAGGAAACGCTCGTCGCCTCCTCCTCCTCCTCCTCCTCCTCCTCGTCCTGATGTGACCTGCAGACAGAGACACAACGAGCACTAATCCTGCTGGATAATTGTGTTTGTTCAGACTGACATCTGGCAAACAGCCGCCTGCAACAACCTCTAACCTGCAATTTAATCACACAACGAGGAGGCAGAGACAGAGAGAGACAGTGTTCAGTCTCTGTGTGTTGAGACTGATTTAAATCTCCTGCAAATAAAACAAAATGAAATGGAAAACATTTTAATGAAAGTGTGGATGTAAGAAGATGTCGATTATAGAGACAGACTTCATGACTTCCATCACCTCGTTAGTTACACAAAGGTTATGATTGGCTGCATTTACTCTGAACAATAACAGTTCTTAGCTTCTAGCTAACTGACTTTAGCATGTTCACTGTTGGTTAGCTAAGCTCAGCATGTGGCTATTTAGTGTTAGCATCTGGCTACATGCCATCTGGTCACATCAAGTGTCTACTACTTAGCATCAGCATCTGGTTAGCTATTGTTGGTTCTTGGAACATTACTGTTAGCATCTAGCTAATGATTGTAAGGTGCCCTGCTAGCTAACACTGACTTGTGGATAATAACTGTCAGCTCCTGGCTAGTTAGGCTACTTTTATATCATATTTCATATCATATTCATAGTTTCTGTTGGTCCCTGGTCTCAGATTTCAGCGTCTGATCTCGTTCAGACGCTGAAATCAACCTGTTGGGTGAAAAATCTGGCGTTTCATCTTTTGCATAGGTCAAGATGTTTTACAGCAGACGGCCTCATAAATCTGATAAAGCAGAGAGCAGCAGATCCAGTGACCCCATACATCACTGAAAGGTCAGCAGCATGACGGCGTGGAAGCTATCTGTCTTCTCACCGTGGAACACAAAAACCTACAGCGGCGACATGACGGAGGAACGTGAGTAATGAAAGAAACACCTGCAGACGGGAGGAGACGCATTAGTATGGACGAGGGACGAGCAGAGACCTTTACACCAGAACTTCCCTGGTGATACCAAGGTTGTTGAAGGTCTTAAAAGATCTCTGCAAACTTTTTAAGAACATAAAGATTTGAGAAGAATTGAGAGATGAGAGAGAGAAAAGTTGTTTCTGTCGCCACATTCCTTCTCTTTTCTTTAGAAAACAGAGAAACATAAAAACACAAGGAAGAAAAAGAAAAAAAAATCTAAAACTGTGAATAACAGAGGACCTTCAGCACACGGTCATGAATGTGCACAAAAAAACTGTACTGATCAGTCAAGTAGTCTGAGAGGGGAGCTCCGGACACGATGTAGGGCCACCGATCACACACGCTGTCACACACACACGCTGTCACACACACACGCTGTCTCACACACACACTCACGTTCTCACGCACACACAGATGTGACCGCAGGATGATCTGTCAGGAACAACTAGAACAAAAAGAACAAGACTATGAGTAGGGAATCTTTTCTTCAGTCAAACACAACAGCAGAGCTTTTATACACTTTATAAATTCATATGGAAGTATGAAGCTCAGGGGAAAGTCTCACAGCACTTAAGATACTTTATACACAAACAATATTTTATATACAGAGCAGCTGAGAACTGAGAAGGATGAGGCTCATGGGACAGACATTGTCTGACTTACACACACACAAACACACACACAGGGGCAGAGACACAAAAGACACTTTCATAAAAAATAAAATAAAACAAAAAGCAATTAATGCAGAGTTTCCACTCACTGACTGAAAATGTATTTAATTCTGAAGAGACTCTGCAAGTGTGTCACACACAGAACTCTCACCCTCCTGAGCAGACGAAACTTAACTCAACAGACACTGAACTTAACAAACCGGCTGCAACTAGTCAGATACTTGAAATAACTAGTCTGGGACTGTTTGCACCACAGGACTAAGGACTGGTCTTAAGCTAAGTTGGTCTTAACTTTACAGTCACAGTCCAACCACAGTAGCTACAGCAGGTGCACCATCTGGACTTCAGCCTCCTTCCTGCAAAGACCAGGTGTAAATTTTACAGCCGGTCAGGAGGAGCTGTAAAGTCAAAATCTTGGCTGATTAATGTTGTTATGCAGCCTGCAGTCACAGATACCTTATGTTCTGTGTTATGAACACTCAGTGAGATGTTACTCAACAGAACTGAATGATTATTTAATGAGATATAACAGGAATTAAATTCCATTTACAGAATTTACAAGAAGGCCCAAACAAGTAAGTTTTTTAAGACAAGGTTTAAGTTTCTCCTCGCTCAGAAACTCTCAAAATAACCCTTTTTTTTTTTTTTTAAGGAAGTCCTGTGTTATCGTGGTTTAAGGTTCAATGGTGAAATCACTTTAACATCTGCTTTTTCTAAACAATTTATGTCTTTCATTATTTCTTCAGGTCGACTGCTTTTTATTTTTTGGCGGCTCAGCAGTAAAGCTCTCGTCATTTTCTTAAATGAGAGATGACAGTTTATTCTTTATGTTTGATCCTCTATAATGTTGCTGAAAATTAGAAATGATCAGCTACAAATCTCAAAACCGACGACTATTAACTATTAACAAGGTATCCTAGAAACATGTTGCTAGGCAACAGCCACAGTCTCCTGGACATTCACATGAACCCACATTACAAAGACCAGGTGTAGTAAAGACCAGGCTTAGGTCTGGTTGGTGCAACTAATGTAAAGTCTCTTGTAGAAGCTGGTCTTAACAAATACTGAATGAACAGTTTGGGCCAGGCTTAGCTGAGACCAGCTTGTTGCAACTCAGTCCAGATTCTTAAACCAACTGGAGTTCTACAGTAACTTGTTGGTTGTTGGTTGATGGTCCATTATTCCAAGACACCAGTAGTCTGTAAAATGTCAGTAAAACTTGTTTTGGCCTGTAGTTTATTCTTCTCACCATCCTGACAATCACTCCTCTCACTCCTCACGCTCACTCTGCCTGCTGTCACTGGTTGGGGACGTCAGTCGTCTCATCAGCTGGTCACTTCTATTAAAAAAAACAGCGTCACACCTTCATCTTGCTGCTGTCTTTTTAAATGCTCCCCTCTGTGCCTGTGGTCCTTCCTGCTGCTGGTTTGTGCGTCCCTCACTGTCCCAGCACCGTCCAGTCCTCACAGATTCATCATCTGTCCCGGAGTCATCAGCTCCTCCACCACCGCTGTCTGTCTCTGAGGACAGATTTATCTTTCCTCAACTACAGTAACCTCCCTGCAGAGTCGAAGCAACAAAGACTTTCTGTCAAGACTAATCATCACATAATGTGTATAATAAAACTGATCTTTACTTCAGTCACTCGTCTCTGATTGAAATGTCCACTGGTCTCCCTGCAGTAGTTAGTTCAGTGACTGTTGTCTCCGTCCATGGTGCTGAAGTTCATGTGTCTAGAAGGGAACCCCAGATCTGCAGAGCTCTCCTGAGCGATCATTTTAACCAGACATGGTCTTTCCATAACCGTCACCGAGTCCCTAAACCCAACCCAGATTTTAATCACAGTATTGTCACATCATAAAACAGAATTAGTTTGTGCACAATGAAGAAATAACTCAGATAAATCTCACAAGTGTTTTGAAAATCATGTGTTTCTTCTAGACACACCTGGTTTGTCTTTAATGGACCAAATGACATTTCAAGCAGTTTTACTGTTGCAGAGTTACTGAAGGGTTAACTTGAACCTAATCTTAACCAACCTGCAGGGAGTGTGTGTGTGTGTGTGTGTGTGTGTGTGTGTGTGTGTGTGTGTGTGTGTGTGTGTGGGTGTGTGTGTGTGTGTGTGTGTGGGTGTGTGTGTGTGTGTGTGTGTGTGTGTGGGTGTGTGTGTGTGTGTGTTTTCAGTGGGTGTGCAGACTGTAAAGCCCCCTGAGGTACATTGTGATTTGTGATATTGGCTTATATAAATAACATTTGACTTGATTTGACGGGACCTTTGGAGCGATGGGTGTTTGATTTTGGGATAACTGGCTGCTTAAATGTTTGCATTCATCTCTGCTGTAAATGTCACAAACAATAACTGATTTAATTAATTACAGCCAATAAATGTATTAGTCTTTATATGATGCTCACAGATGAAAGATCCTGTTAAATCTTTCATCAGCTGAGGTCACTGAATGTAGATTTATTAGAATATAGCTGTAATTAAACCTATGAAAGTATTAATATGTCAACCAGGAAGTCAGTCAGCTGTGATCTAACCCGACTCTATTTGACGTTTTAATCTGACTTCCATTTTTATCTGCTCCTGTCACTTTTTTTTCCCAGAGGTTTTTCTCATTTCTCACCTCATGCTGTTCTGATTTGTCACTGTGAACTTCTCTGTGATGTGAATTTGAGTTTTTACTCGACAGTTTGACTCCTCAGTCCTCCCACGCTGACGCCGACCGCAGGTTTACATATATTTCCCAGCAGCCTCAGCGTCACTGTGTCCATCAATTCGGTCCGGGTGGAGACGCTCCCTCGGCCCACCGCCAGCCCGAGGCCAACAGAGGGGGGAAGAGAGAAAGGGGAACAATTTCAGAGAAGAAGAAAAGTGACGTCCTGCTGATGTGTCCTTGAGCAAAAGACCAGACCTTCTTTACTGTGAGGGACCAGAAAGTCCACAGACAGAGACACAAAACTTTCAGTGTTCATGACAAACAAAACAGCTTCAGTCATATGAACACATTTATAAAGTGTGGAAGTATGTAGACAGTGACAGTTATACTGTTTAAAATGTGTAAAGTGAACATAAATGAACCTTCAGGGGTGAAGATGAGACTTCTGAGTTTCTCTACAGACACATAGTAGCAGCTTTTCAAAGGTGTATGAAGGACTGCACCATAAATTCAAATATTTTTCACAAGTGCAATATCAAACTCATAGGAGCTGCAATTTTAGATAAAGAAAAATCTAAACAGCCTCAGAATGAAGTCCTGTGTGTGAAGACGTCCTGACCTACAAATCTTTTTCTGCAGATGTAAGAAAACATGTTTGTTTGGTTCAGATCCCAACAAATCTCACATCATCATAATTTTAATGGTTTTTTTCCAGTGAAAATGAAAACTGTCATGCAGAAATGATCATTTATTCTTATCAGGAATCATATTGCAATATCTGTCAAAATAATCACAATATGATTTTTGTGCAGCCCTCGAACAGATCCTGCAAAAATAACACCATAATCATTTTTAGATGTTTTTGAATAAAAATGGCAATAATGATGTGAAGGCCTTCATTCTGTCTGTCGTTCTCTTGGTATGAAGGTGCAGACGGTTACATCTTTTGTCTCACAAACGGAGGTCATGGGTTTGTATTCCAGTCTGGATGCTTCTGTTCCTCCTGAGTTTCTCTCATACTTCATGGCCATCAGCCGGATTTCTAATCCTGTAATTTGTAATCTGTCATTTTTGTGTGTTTGTCTGACACAGGCCTGGTTCAAGGTGCACAAATACACGCTGCACCTTCAGTTCAAATTTCACTGATCAGTGCCTGCATGATGTGGTCGGTCTGGTGCACAGACATGTGAACCTCTGAAAGCTGAACAAGTCACAGTTAAATGAACGAACGAGCTCCGCAAACAGAAAGATTTACCTCTGGACGATTCAAAGAGCCACAATATGAACCACATCAACACAAATCTGCAAACACACAGGAGTCTGATTTTCCTGATTTTCATCAAGATTTAAAAATAAAAAATAAAGAAATGGATTTGGTGATAATCACATCAGGTCGATGGTATTTTAGCTGTAATTCTGATGTGTCTCACTTTGCATGGTTTAGTAAACACTGATCCACAGCAGCGTTTCCACTGCGATGTGTTTGAAGGATATAAAGAAAGACGTCTCCTTCATAACTAACTGAGCAGTGTGCTGCGTGCAGAGGTGTGTGTGGTTATACTGCAGCAGCCTGGTGTGTTTTCAGCTGATTTAATGAACACAAACACAGTGAGCAGCTGTAAATAACACCCCTGTGCTCTTCTCAGAATCTCTTGGCTCTAGCTGTAGGCCTTCACAGCAGGAATTTGTTAAACTGATATATGTTGCTTTATGCTCAGCCAGGCTTAGTTGGTTTCCAGTTTTTTCCAGTTTTTTTCCACTAGCATGTCACTCAGTGTGACCGTAGGAAAAGAGAGCTCTATGAGGTCTGAATTTTACCTCTGCAGCCGTTTGTGGAGCTTCACAGCTGTAGAAACGTTAGACCACTTTTCAGTTCATGAAAAGGGAATTTAGTGATGAAATAACCCACAAACTTTGTAGAATAAAAACTTCCTGATGACCTGACTGGTTGTTGTTATGATTCCAGTGCTTTGCATCATGGGATACAGCAGCAAGATCAGATGCATACAGGAGATTTTTCCCGTATCAGTATGTGCAGCAGATGTTGCTTTTGTTTGCACACTTCAAACTATCTATATGGTACATTATGGTCAAATCAGTACATAGTGCTGGTATAGAAGACGGTCTCACAGTGTGTTTCCACCTTTAAACAGTCTGCACACGTCAGTGTTCCTGAGAACAATCAGCACCAAGGTTCATCATCCAAACTGGGAAACAATATCGTCCTTCAACATTATTACTGCAGAGAGAGCCGAGAGTTCAAACAGGAATATTACATAAATCATTTATGAGCTGCTGTTAGAGAGCCAGACCCAGACCGCTGTGTGTGTGTGTGTGTGTGTGTGTGTGTGTGTGTGTGTGTTTGTAATAAGCTCCAGTTGCCCTTCAAGCTATATTGTTTCTGTCTCTCTTCTCTCTTGCAGTCGTTTCCAAACAAAGAAGGAAAGTGTGTATTCAGTGAGCGTGTCGAGGAGGACGGAGCCTCTGGGAGCTGCTGCCACCCAGAGACAGATGAGGATGAAGGGATGAAAATACAAAGAAAGAAAGAGAGAGAGAGAAGTGGAACTTTACAGACACGCTGCCGGAACCACTGAACTCTGTGAAAACTGTCTGGATTATTCAGACAAACACGGCAGTCTGCTCTCTTTAATCTGTGTACAAATATAACAGATTTAGACTCGTCTGAAACTGCGTCTAATTTTGCATCCACACGATTCTTTCCATTACAGAACTGTCAGGTGAGCAGAATAAAGAGTGAGAGCATCTGTAATATGGAGGAGGTGGGACGGATGGACGGTCAAACAAACACAGGACTTTCATGAGGGGACCAGGTGAATGTTATCTAAAGTTTTAAAGGTGCAGTTTTTCAGATTTTAGGGGATTTATTGTCAGAATATGTTTTCGTTAGTGTATAATCACCTGAATGAATTGTTGCGTTTTTGTTACCTTTAAATGAGCCCTTTACATCCACAGAGGGAGCAGATCCTCCTCCATGGAGCCGCCATGAGGCACCACCATGTTTCTACAGTAGCCCTGAATGGACAAACCAAACAGTGACTCAGAGTGTATCTTTTTTTTAGCAGCTGGATGAACGTCAATAAAATGTATTTGATCATCATTTTATTGTTGGCACATTTATGTTTTTCTTTTTCTTTTGTTTGATTTGATTTAGATTTTTTAGGTGTTGCCCCCAAACCTCAACACAATGAATTAAATATGGTGATACCAGAGAAGACTACAGAGTAAACTTCTGTTTGTTGTGCTGTTGTGTTTTCATTATTCCATCCATCCATTATCTTACTCTTATCCAGGGTCAGGTTACAGTAGCAGCAGTCTGAGCAGGATTTTCCAGATGTTCCTCTGCCCAGCAGCTCTTTCCTTCTCCTGCTGGGGGATCCTCAGGTGTTCCCAGGCCAGATGAGATATGTAATCCCTCCAGTGAGTTCTGGGTCAACCCCAGGGTCTCCTCCCAGTTGTACACCATCTCACCTGGTTCCTTTCAGCCCTCCTCACCCAATGTCTCAGGCTGAGCCCAGACACCATATAGAGGAAACTCATTTCAGCTGCTTCTATCTGTGACCTGTGGTTTTTTAGTCTCGACTCAAAGCTCATGACCACTTTGACTACAGCTGAGATAGTCACACTTCAGACAGAAGTCTAAATTCATCTGTTGCACAAAGCAGGGCTGTGGCACAATGAATTCTGGATAAATTAAGACCTTTTTTAAAATTAAAAAATGGTCAACTGAATGACCGCATCCACTGATAGTTTCCTCGGGCAGATGACTGATGATGTCCTCGCTGCTGTATATTTCCAGTTGTTTACTGCAGCCTCTAAACTCTTTCCCTTCTCGTTGCTCTCTGCATTTCAGTGTTAGCAAAACATAAATGATCAGCCATATTTTCTTTTTTTTTCTTTTTTTGTTGCTGGTTGCTCCTGATCAGTTGGTGGCACTGCTTGTTACCATGGTAACGTGGGTCTTAACTCTGAGTCACCCTGGGGGTAAGGTGTCTAATTTTTTTGGCTTACAGTATTTGTGAAACGGTCGAACTTGCGACAGACTGATCTATGAGCAAAATTAAGCCTAGTGTAAAATATCTTTGTGGACTGATCTAAACCTTTGACCTTCTGGTTCAGCTCCCTCTTCACCACAGCGATCCACTACTGCTGACGCTGCACCAACCCACCTGTTGACATCACGCAGGCAGAATGAGTTAGATTTTCATTTATAAAGTGTGTGGTGGCGTCCGTATCTGCAGAGACCTGACTCTCTGCCTGTATTTTCTCATGTTTTGCAGTGTTCAGGACATGGGTCCGATGGGGCTTTTCCATTGGAACTTTTAGTCGAGTCATTTACCACTTTTATCGTGCTGAGTTGCACTTGAGATGGATCTACTCTGGAGTGGGGCCAAAGCGAGCCAAACCTCCTCCAAGTGGAATGTGGTGACGTCTCACCGGTCGTGGCCAACCGAGTGTTGTGACACTCAGCTCATGTGTGTGCAGGACAGCACAGAGGAAGACATGTCTTAAAGTCTCTTTTTGTTCAGCTCTCAGTACTTTTGTAGCTTCTAACAGAATCTTTATGTTTTGAAATGCAGTTTCTCTCCTGTGTCTCTCCTGTGTCTATTTCTGAATGAAAACATTTCCTGTTTGTGCTGCTTCATAATAATAACACAGGACTTTTATTGTGAAGAATTTAAGGAAACACTGTTTATCCCAGAGACGTGTATGAACAGCCATTCAACTTGAGCCTCCTTGAGCTCGTCTCCAGGTAAAAGACACACCTTCAAGCGGGTAGCCCTGTTGTCATGGAAACAGAAACCCCCGCCGTGCTGGGCTGATGGGCCGAGCCAAACCGAGTCGAGCCAGGTCAGCTCTGTGTGTGTGGAAAATGGCCATGAGATGCAATTCTAACTCTAATCAAAAGATTGATTAATATTACTGAAATGGTCTATAAATGATTGCCAAATGCTGCCAAATTCCCCCTGTTGTTTTTTTCAAAGATAGTTTTTTCTAGTATTTCACTACATCCCTCAGATTGTGTTGTAATTTATATCATCTGTCCAGTTTTCCTGTCAGTTCTGACTGCAAACTGATTCCTGGATGGAGAGTTTACTCATTTGTATAAAGCAGTGGATAAATCCAGAACAACTGCAGCTCACAGAGACAAACCACTGCTGGTCACATGACCGTTGTTGTGCACGTTCCACTGCTACAGTAAAGCCTCCCTCAGTGACAACACACACACACACACACACACACACACACACACACACACACACACACACACACACAGTGATCAGTTCATCCATCGTCTCTCTCTCACTGATTTCCTCATCTAATCTTCATTCTTCTTCTTCCTCTCGAGGCTCGAGGACACAGCCAATGAGAGACATTTATTCTGCCTGTGTGTGTGTGTGTGTGTGTGTGTGTGTGTGTGTGTGTGTGTGTGTATGTGTGTGTGTGTGTGTGTGTGTGTGGGTGGGTGTGTGTGCTGTTGCCTGCAGTGGTGTGTGTTGGTGGATCAGCATTTGGTTGACTGATCTTAATAACTTTGCTCTCGAACAGAAGCACAGAGATCACACACAACTATCCATCACACACAGCAGGGAGTGTGTGTGTGTGTGTGTGTGTGTGTGTGTGTGTGTGTGTGTGTGTGTGTGTGTGTGTGTGTGTGTGTGTGTGTGTATGTGTGTGGATACACATCATTTGTCTACTCTATAGGGAGTTCTCTGTTCTTGTGGGGACGCTGTTTGCCCGTGAAATCATACAAACATACATCAAGTTCTCTCTCTCTCTCTCTCTCACACACACACACACACACACACACACACACACCTCTCGCCTGTTGTGGATGTTTCAGTTGGAGAATTGATCAACAGTCAGGTAAAAGTCATTTTAAAATCTGCAGGGAAATCTGGTGGTGGTTGCAGCTGTGCAGCAGAGCAAGAAGCAAAAACCTTCAGTGTAAAAATGATAGAAATATAATAAATAACAAATTTAAGAAAATCAGGAGCTCTGTGTGTTTAATATCGGGGTTGAGGCAAAGATTAGGCTCATAAACAACTGTAAAAGTTTTTAGGAAATCCCAAAGGAGGACAGCTGGGATAAGAGCTATTCTCACCCAACTTGGGCTGAAGGCTGCGGTCAGGAAAATGAAACAAACGAAATGGAACTCAGGCGGGACAAACAATGAGAAACCAGAGACTGTTGTACATTCGTCTTACAGAGTCCTGCTCCACCTCTTACAGAGACCAGAGACCACCGTACAGATTACAGTAGACTTGACTTGAACCTGGCCTTTGCTTCAGACTTGACTTGACACTCTGAGTGCAAGTCCAAGTCAGTTCTCAAGTAATTTGAGACCTGTCCAAGTCTCACATCTGTCAAAGTCTTCAAACCAGCTCTAGTCATTATTAGAGTTCTGAGTTGCTGTCCGGCGTTTGAATCCTTTAGTTTGAAAAATAAAAGCTTGAGGAAAATGTTTCATCTCAGTGACTCGCTGCCTCTCAGTATTTTTTCGACTTCCCTCCTGAACAGCGGGGCTTCACTCTGATCATCTTCAGATAGTTTTTTAAATTGTTTCTTTTTCATCCTAAAAGCAGCAGAAGAGTCGAGTTCACAGCAGTCGCACAAACATCAAACACGCTGACACAAAAATGGATGCTTCATACGGTCGACTGTGAGGTATGTTCACACACACACAAACAAAAAACCATCTGGATATTCTGTCTGAAGTTTGACTTATCAAAGTGAAAAAGAGTCAGTGTGTTCACTCTGTTCACTTTTACACCTGACAGACAGAAAACATGCAAACACACACAAAACACCACCATCAACTGAAAACGTCTTTCTGAATGTTGACTTTCAGCTGCTGAAAGCAAATTCTCAGATGTCGGAGTGAGCTTGAATGCATCAGAAAATAGATTTTTAACTTCAGATAGTCTTGGATGTATTTAGGTTTGATGACTTTAAACTTGACAGAATCATAAAAGACTTGCAACTTGACTTGGACTTTAATAGCAGTGACTTGTGACTTCACCTTAACTTGAGCCTTTTGACTTGAAAATACTTGAAGCCTTCCCCCAAGTTTTAAAGATTCAAAAGTTCCCAGTTGGAAATTTCAGCTGTAACCGGCGCCAAAGTCAGATTTCCATGATGTGATGTCATTTCGAGCTCCACATGTCGAGGTAAGCATGTGATCATTCACAAGTGTTCTTTTTATTGCAAGTAGATGGTAATTAACATTTCAAATATTTGAATTTTCTTTGAAATTAACTGTAAATGCCTCCCAAAGTTCCTGGTAAATATGGTACCATAACTGAAGTTCATTACAAATTATCCCACAACACTATTTACCATGAAACTTTAAGTAATTTGTACATAATTTTGAAGAAATTTCAAATATGTTACTTTGTTACCTATTCACCTAGAAACTGAAGCGCTGCCGATACTGAAGTTGCAGCAAACTTAAAAAAACATAAAAGCAGCGACTTCGCTCAGTGAAATTCCATCTTTGATGTGAAGGCTTGTGTTGGCTGGACAGAGGTTTGAAAAATAAGAATGAATGAAAGTCACTGTTACATTATGACTTGTTCTGGACGTGTCAAAGTTTAGGACTCACTTGTGACTTTAAAATACAAAGACTTGTTCCTACAAGGGCGGCATGATTTGGTAAAAAAAAAAAAAAAAAAAAATTTAAAAAGTCATATTATGATTATTTTGACATGACATCACAGTTTTCATGTTCACTGCAAAGAAAAACTTAAGATTGTGACAATGTGATCTTTATTGAACTGAACATGTTTTCTTTCATGTGAAGAATAAGATTTTTAGCTCAGATCGTCCCTTCAGTTCTTCAGAAACTCATTATTATGATGTTTTAGGAAAAAATTGCGATTTGGTTCTGAGTTTTGGATATTGCGCTTGCCATTTTTTTTGCAACTGCAATGAATTGTGCAGCTCCAGTTCCTACCTCTGGTATATTTATCCTAAATTATTGGCTGGTGTCACAAATTTTTTCATTTCCATCAAATGAATGCAGAGAGACAACGGAGCAAACACCCATAATCCCCCTTGTTTTGTCTCTGAGGTAAAGGCGAGTCTTTGGGACGTGAAAATCTTTTATTGAAAAATAAAAAAATGGTTTCAGAGATGATCTGAAATATGCAAAAGAAAAGAAAAAAGAAAGCAGTAATGATGAGGTTAAATGAACCTGGTGTGAAACGTCTCCTGAGTGGATTTTCACATTAAAATGTTTGTTTCTGTAACTTCAACAAAAAAAATCTGATAAAAGCTCTCAGATCATTAATATTACATGAGACAAGAAAGAGTGTGTTTGTGTCTGAGTGTGAATCTACAGAACAGAAACAGGAAAAAGCAAAATAAAATCCTGCAGCTGGAAAATTAATGTTTGTATCAATAATTCAGAGACTGAAGGAAGAAAGGTTTTTGTTTCGTTTCTAAAATTCATGATCTGAGTTTTTATCGTAGAAAAGCTTTCAGAGGGTCAAAGTCAGCGAGCATTTCTACTACTGTACAACACACACACACACACACACACACACACACACACACACACACACTTACAGCTGTAGTTTCAGTGGTCTAACATCCCTGCAGCAGAGTGACTCAGTGCTGGAGAGCTGCAACCAACCAATAAACACACACACACACACACACACACACTCCACCCACAATGAGAGCAGATTAAATTGATCGCCCTCAGGGAACAAAACATGAGTCACCGTTATTCATGAGAGCCCCTGTGATGTGATGTGTGTGTGTGTGTGTGTGTGTGTGTGTGTGTGTGTGTGTGTGTGTGTGTGTGTGTGTGTGTATAGAAAGGTGAAGTCTGACACACGTGAACTGAAGCTGAAATCATGTTTTTGTCATAAATAAATGATGACACACATCAATGATCACAGTGATGTTCCCTCCATCTTTCTAGCCTCTTGAAGCGTCTCCCTGTTGCTCGGCAACATGATTACTTACAGTGAGACGAGAAATTTATCAGGAGGAGCTGCTGAAAGTTCAGGAGATCACAGAAGGAGATCACAGAAGGAGATCAGTGAATAACACCAGTAGTGAGAAGTAACTAAGTAACTAAATTTACTCAAGAACTGTACCTAAATTACTGCCTAGAGAACATTCAGTTTTAAGGTATTTTACCTGAGAACTTTCATTATCACTTTATACTTGTACTCCATTACATTTCAGGAGTAAATACTGTACTTACATCTTACATTTATCTGACAGTTGTTAGATTTTCTATATTTTCAGTTTCAGAGTTAAGACATTCATGACAAACGACTAAATTTAGTTTGTTAAAGTTTTTTTTTTTCCTGTTAAAAGTAGGAACACAACATTTTCTGTGGAAACTGAGGACATGTGGACACATGAGAAAATGAAAAAATCTGATTTCACATATTTGGTAGACAAAGTTCAGTTTTTGCAAAAAGAAAAAAAGTCAAAAAAATTAAATATCACAGACACTGAATAAAAGGACATTATTGTTAGGTTGTGTTGAATCCTGTGATACCAAACATTTGATAAACTTCTTTGTAGTTTTTCAGATATTTCTGTAACATACTGGTTTTAGTCACATACACTAAAGAAATTCAAATTTCAAGGCGACACACTGCAATCGATTTTTGATTTTGATCCCAACTCAGGCTCTTAAAACAAACTTTAAAAAGTTTTGATGACCTTTAATTTTTAGTTGAGATAATTTACTTTCCTTCTTCAGATAAACTTGAATCTGAGTTTAAGAAACTAAATTTAAAAACAGTTTTATTTGAAAATATTAAAATTCAGTTCAATGAATTTTCTCAATTTTTTAAAATACTGTTACGACCCCAAGTTGGCTAGAGGATGAGGGGTGTAACAATAAATAAATTTCACCAGGAGAAAAAGGAAAGAAGGAAAACTGAGACAAAAATTGTAATCAAAGGTTCTTTTATTAACAAATTATGTCAAATTAAATTAACTAATTAGGGTTAACTTAACCTACTAACACAAACTACAAATACGCACAAGACAGAGAGTGTCATTGCTAACCAGGATGGCTGACAAAGACACATGGACAAAGACAAAGACAACGAGTGCCCTTGTAAACTGATGAAGCTCATGAGACACATGGCGCCCAGACGAGTATCTTGCTAACTGATGAGGCCAGCAAGACACGTCTTCACAGACGAGTGACTTCAGCTGGGAGAACTAGCAAAGCACATAACACAAACTACTCACAGTCCAGCCTGCCCCTGCAGGACTAGTCTGCTGAACTGAAGACCTCCATCTGCTGAACGGCCCACTGGCCCTGACTGGCCGCACTCTGCAGGTTTTTAAGCACCAGGTCCTGATTGCAGAGCAGCTGCACCTGATGCCAATCACTGCAACCTGCAGGGGGGGGAGGGGCAGAACCTGGGCACAGGAGAACACAGAACCACACAGACACTGTGGCACATAACAAAACAATATTTTGAATTTCTAAAATTCAAAGCTTTAAGTTTCTCCAAAGAAGAACTGCACTTCTCTTCTGGAAACAGGAGGACGAAGAGTTTTAAAAGTGGATCTGACTGATGTGGACGCTGTCGTCTGGGCTGCAGATTCATATCTGTGGTCTCTGTCATCAGCCTGAGTCTCACATGGACACCGACTACAGGCATCGTGGGATACCTGTCCATCTGTCTCCTGTGAGTGCCAGTCTCATCAAAATCAATAAGTTAATCTGGATCATACTGCAGCAGTCTGAACCCAAAATAAAGTCAGATTTTGCTGCACTTCTGCTTTTACTTAATTACAATAACTGAGTGAAAATGATGCAGACAAAACTTCATCACGATGCAGATTTGTAAGAAGTCTAGAATCCAGTCTTTGTCCTTCAGTCTGCAAGACGACAAGCAGACAACTTTTAAAACGTCTGTTTTGTGAACGGAGTCGGTCAGGACTGCAGGAGGAGGGGAATCTTAATAAGTACACAAATATAAGTAATAACTTCACATGTCTGTAGGCAGCTGTATGTGAATGACATGTATTCACTTCACCTGGTGTGAAACTGCATCTTCACAAAGACTTTTAATGAAGTCCTGCCACACCTGTAGTTTTCTCTCTGAGAATCAGGTCCTAAAGTTCACAAAAATGATAATTAATGATAAAGTTCTATCATTCCTTCACATTTAGAGAAAGAAAACAAATGAAGGTCTTCATTACTCTGAGTTTTTCATCGTTTCATTTGTGTATTTGTGTTTTTCACGAAGCCTCGGGGCAGAAAGAGAAGCAGAGACATTCAAATAACAAAATCACACAAATCATCTCTGTAAAGGTCTTTTTAATAATCTTGGAAGATACTGTTCCTGCTGACAGAGACCAGAGAAACATGATGACGTTTCTGTCTCACATTCAGATCAGTGAGATTCTTTTTACTGTATTTTAACTCCTGAATCATTTTGTCTGATCTTTCTGGTTAAAATAACTGAGCAAAAACACTGAGAAGACAAAACTTTAAAATGTGTTCAACACGTGACCTTCATGAGATCCTGTCCTGCTGGGAACAAACCCTGACTGTGGAGTATCAGAGTTATTTTATGACTGAAGCATTCACACACCTTTATTTAATTCACAACTAAAACTTTCCGTCATCTCAACTCATTTAAATGTTAAATGTCTTTGTGGTGTCCTCTGTGCGTCCTGTGTCTCCTGCTGCAGTTTCCTCTTCATCTGACTGAGACAAAGAGCTCTGACAGCAGCTCACCCACACACTCCTGCTGGACTCTCAGGAAAAAAAAAACAAACAGAAAATAAAGCATATTTAGTTTTGAAACGGCTGCAGATGACTGGCACTGACTGCTGCTTTCTCTGCCAAACCCTGCAGCAGTCACCTCGAACAGAGGAAGAGTCCATTTTCATGACAAAACTCACGCTGAGAGGAACAGATCTGCTGTGAGCCACTGAGCACAGAAAGACTGAAAGATGGCAGGTTTTGGCTGTTAATTTACTGATTTAATAAAATATTCCTGCTGAAATCATCATGTTAAATTAATAATAAAACTGTTCCAGGGTTACTGCCATTTCATTTAATCTGTTTATTGTCTGTGTGTTTTCTTTTTACACCGAATGAGGATTTTAATTAAAACTCCACAGAGAGTCAGGCTTTACAAACTCAAACTATAAATTTAACTTTCTGTCTGCAGGTTGACCCACAACAAGTCAACAATTCAGTTTCTTTTTATTAATCATGATTCTGGGAGCATTAAAGAGAAATTCCGGTTTGTTTAAACCTGCTGTGTTTCTTATAAACGTGGCTTTTGTGGGTCTGTGCTCACTTTGCACTCGTCACCTCTGTTGTAGAGATTTGGGGGAACGAGGACTCAAACATCGCGGCCTCTGCGTTTACTTTTCCACAAAAGTTTGCTGAATTTCAACCGTTTCATTTTCAGGCTTAGGATATGATTTAATTTGAATATTATCTGTTGTTTCACCGACACAATCACTCATGCAAAAGAAAAAAATCTTTTAATATCTGAAATGAAACAATCCTGTCATCAGATCTGTCAATCACAGCTGATAAAACCTCGGTTGATCATTCACTCTGGAAATAAGCGAGCATTAATGTAGGGTTTTGGAGGTGGAAAGTAGGAATAAAGACAAGCAGGGATTTTTGTTTCCAGGACTCTGAGTTTTACTGGTGTCTCACACAGAGAACAAAAAGTCTCACACGTCTCACCAAACATGCAGCAGACTGCAGGAGGACAAAGGAGTCACACAGGTGCAGCAGATTGCAGCAGCAGATCAGAGGAGACACTGGTCTTTTTACCCAGAGTCTCCTCCCACACCAGTGAAACCACTGAGACACTCCCACAGTAACTTGAAGACATCTATTCACAAGTTAACATGACGGACACAAACACACACGATGCAGGTGACTGAAGTAGAGATTAAAGAGAAGCTTGTCTCCTCTCTGATCACTAAACTCAGACTAACAAGCTCACTGACAGCTGCTGGAGTCCTGTGTCTCCATGAAGACACGCCCCCAGAAGTCAACCTCGAAGAGAGAGGACTTAGTAAGGGTTTTCAAAATAAAATGCACCACATAACCAAAATAAACTTCCTGTAAACTTCCTAAATGAAAAAAGGCGTAGTGATAAAACATTAAACACAAACTTCTGAACAAAATCAAATAAAAGAGAAACTAACAAACTTCCTCAAGTGTTGCAAACAAGTGATGGTATTTTTTAGTTTACAATTTCAAGTAAAATCAGTAAATTGCAGTAAGGAGGCAGTGGATGTTTTTTTATTCGGCCTGTCAGCAGGAACAGTGACTCTGAGAGAAAGACGGAGGATGAGCACACAGATACAGAAACAGATTTCTTCCTGTCAGCAGAAGCTAACTGGATATTTTTAGGCAGCTGTTATTCAGTGCGACTGTAACACCTGACTGTGTTCTACCTGTGATGTCTCAGTCAGTTACTGTACCTGCAGCTCAGTGGACAGATGAGATTATAAACCACAGACACGTTCACAGACTGCTGGCAGGATGTTTCCTCCCCCGAGGGAATAAAAACTAAATAATTATTGTCCAAAGTCACTTCCTGTTTTGTGTCTCTGCTGCTGAATTTGCAAAAGTTTGGAGTGAAAAAATAAAATCAGCTGAAGTAATAAAAACAAAATGTACAAACTGGAGGTTTGGAGTCTGAAAGGAGGCGGTGTTCAGGCAGTCAGGGTCGATGAGAAGAGCAAGTCATATGAAACTCTGATGACCATCCCCAGTTTCCACATTTATATAAGTAAAAGGACCGTGGTCGAAATCAAGTCAGACATAGCTGAAACATTAACTTTGTAGTCAATAAGTGATTAAAAAAGACACATTAACTTTACCTTTCATGACGCTGATTTTTGAGCTGCAGAACTTGTTGTTCTCTTCTTACTACTATCATCGACAAAATAAACCTCAAATCCAATTTGATTATTTCTGGACTGACTGCGTCAGCGTTGGCCTCTGCTGGTCTGCAGAGTTTGTATGCATCGCACCTGAAATCACCCAATCAAGTTTCAAAAACAAGACAAACTTCTCAATATCTAGAAAAAATAACATTTCTAATTAAAAAGTCAAGTTCTTTCAAGTCACCTGGCTCAAGTCTAAGTCAACGTCGAGTCGAGTCTTCTATCAATCTAAGTTGTGGGATTCAAGCAGGGCTGCATGATTTGGTAAAAAAAAAAAAAAAACATATTGTGATTATTTTGACTGAAAGTGTGTTATGTGGTACAGTTAGTGGAAATGATCAGTTTTGCATCACAGTTTTCATGTTGAAGAGATATTTATTGAGGTCTGAACCAAACAAAATTGTGATTTGGTTCTGGTTCTGTGATTTGGATCTTGCATTTAGCCATATTGCAGTTTTATTGAAGTGGAAATGAACTGTGCAGCCTGAGAGTCAAGACTCCCACCTCTGCCTGAACCAGATGTGCTGGTGATCATCCAGTAGATGTTGACATATTTCACTCTGGACCAAAGTGGTCAACTGACCAGTAAAAATCAGTGCTTTAGTGGTGAGAAGTTTGTTTTCATGAGTTTTTTCATCAGAACAAGACAAAGTCCTGTGAGAAGACAGTGAGCAGTAATTACCATAAAGACGAACCAGAATGTATAAAGCTACACAGACACATATGAAGCTTTATGTAGCCTACAGACTCACAGTGATGGAGCTTTGAAGTGTGTTTCTGTTCTGTTTCTGCTGCACATTAAAGCAGCAGCAGAGAGAAGTGTGTTCCATCTGTTCTGCCCTGACAAACACTAAACTGTCTGTTTACTGTGGTTATTGTTGTTGATGAGAGGCTGTCATGAAGTGACTCACTGAACTCCACTCTTTATTTTCTACTGATTCTGCTTTAAATTTCCAGCTGGAAGATTTTCCTCTGAAACAAACTCGTTTCCATCTGACGGTTTCTCTGCTAGCTGCTAACTGCTAACTGTCTGTTATCTGACTGTCAGCTGGAGAAACCTAAATACAGTGTAAATATTAGCCACTCCTGGCATTGCAGCAGAAAATTCCCCTTCATGTGTACAGACACCAGTTTATTGAGGCATTCGTGAGCAAGCATGAACTGAAAGACATCAAGTGTGTGAAATAAACAAGATACCTGAGAGTACAAGTAGTGACAGAGGAGAGAAACTACATTTTAAAACACAAAGGTTTAGTTAGAAGCTACTGAAGTACTGAGAGCTGAACATGACGTGACTTAAAGCCAGTATCAGAGCGACTCTGGTATTTTTCCTCCAGAAGCTCCACTCTGCCACCAACCCTCTCCTGCAGAGCTCCCAGAGTCTGAGCTGCTGTCTGTCGGCTCTGTGTCTCAGCTCCGCCTGGTCCTCTCAGCCCCATGATAGACTTTTCCTGCAGGAGTTTCTGTCTATTTGATTCAGGGTTACACCGAGGGAACGTGCACACACAGCTGCACTGGTAGAACAGCCAGCAGTCATTAAGGAATTATTTCTCAATGATACCTACATACCTGAGCTTTAAGTAGTAAAGCCAAACACACCTTATCATAAGAGGTTCTATGCAACCAGGTTCTCACCCTAATTACCATGTAGTTCTACAAGTTTGTGTAATATGACCCTTGAAAAATAAACCTTAAATATCTCAACAACTTTTGGATATATAACTCACCATTCGGCCCTCGGAGCATCAGTCTAATGATTTTCATGCAGTTAAAGGTGAGTGAGGTCAGTCTTTGCCTCTGGATATCAACGCTACATTAAATCAGATTCTCCACTGATTGATATAAAATTGGCCTTGAAACACGTTTGGGGATTCTGAAATCATTTTTATCTTTAACTCTAAAACTAAGTGGTTCCATCCCCGAGCCTCGGGTGGCGTTTGAGAGAACTCAATCTGAGTCCACATGAAGTGAAGGTGGGTGGAGCAGCAGATCTGAAGGCCGGTTCAGCTCGGTGTTGGTGGAGCTTTTCGCAGCTGCAGACTTGCCTCCCAGTTATCAATTAGAGCCGAGCTGTTTGTATAAATTGACTCTGAGCGCGCTCAGATGGAGCCTGATGGCCTGCAGCTCCACAGGAGAGGAGAGGAGAGGAGAGGAGAGGAGAGGAGAGGAGAGAGGAGAGGAGAGGAGAGGAGAGGAGAGGACAGTCTGCTCGGCCGCGACACAAAGAGACAGCGTGTGGAAACATGATTCTCCTCCACTCATCTCCTCACACTCCTCCTCTTCCCTACAGCCTCCTCTCCTCTTCATCCCGCCTCACTGACTCTTCTTAATGGAAGTTTTTTTTCTGGTTTAGAGCCACTGGGGACACACACACACACACACACACACACACACACACACACACACACACACACACACACAGTGGGTGAAGAAGTGTTCAAATGATTTATTTAAAGGACCAGTGTGTCAGATTTAGGAGAATCTATCTGCAGAACCTAAGAAAAATGGAACATTATACAAACCCTGATTCCAAAAAGATGGTATGTTGTGTAAAACATGAATAAAAAAAGAAGATTTGGAAATACTTTTCAACTTGTATTCAACTGAATATGGTGCAAAGAGAAAATATTTAATATTTAAACTGATACAAATTAATGCTGAAAGTTACTTTCCATCTCAGCCAAAACCTGTTTGTACCTAAGAGTTATCAGGTATCTGTAGTTCAGTATTTAATTTTCAAACAGTTTTTTACTTTTCGAAATTGAGCACAAATATCTGTACGTTCTACTCCTGACATTTTCAAAACAAACTTGTTACCTTAGTTTTAATGCAAGATGAAAACATCATAAAAAGGCGTAACAAGATGAAAACAACATTAGACAAAAACAAGATAAAAGAAGTAACAGTTCAACATTTGTTTGTCACTTTTTTTAAATGAACTAATTCTTAGCAACTTTATAGATTTTGATCAGGGATTGTTCATTAACTAGTGGTTAACTAACATGTTAGTTCTTCATTTATTCCTCATTCATACTCATAAATTTGTCCTGAAGGAGGTGATAGCTAACCTGACACACCGGATGGTTTGTTCCACAGAACCGTCTAGGAAGTCGTCCATAGAAACTGTTTGGAGGGACTTTCAAGAAGATCTCTGGAAACTGATTGGATGAACCATCTGTCATGTCTAAAATGGACTAAATTCAACCAAGCAGATCAGTTCACTGAAACTGGCAGGAAGAAGAGCTTCTGGCCAGTTTCAAAGGAACTGATGCTATCACTTTATATATGCTAACCTCTTCCCTCTATTGTTTGTTCAACACGAGTCATTTCCATGAACGCTGTCGGCGTACCTAAAACCACGCCCTCAGCTGCCAGTAGTCCATCCGAAGACGCTGATTGTGTGGACACAAACAAATAGCTTGGAGCCTGGTAAGATGGATTCTCTCATGATCTCACAAATCCAGCTGCCTCGTGAGGACAGCTGTGAGCAGAAACATCAGTCTTTCCTCAAAATCATTATTATTTAATTTGTTGGGAGAATGAAGACTCAGTAAATGTCTCAGTAATCTGTCCAGTGTTTTAGAAGATACACTGTAAAGGTGAAAAGTGGACAGTCTTTCCATGTAGTGAAGTGTTGGACAGAAGAAGATCACCTGTCAGTCTCCTCGTCTCTGCTGAGACAAAAACATCAGCTGAAGTTCTCCAGCTGACTCACAGCTGTGACTCTTCTTCTTCTGTTTCTCTGTGATGAAGGTTTGAAGTGTTTACAGAGTAAACTCCTGTTTTTCACTCTGTCTTTTCCCTTCACACCTCTTTCACCTCTTCATCCTCCTGTTACAGCAGCGTATCCTTTGGATCATCCCTCTGTCCGTCTCTGTCTCTGTGTGTCTGTGAACTTCCCCCCCGGTCTCCTCTGTCCGTCCAGCAGGACGGCAGGAGTCAAACCAGACCACAATCAAAGGCAGGAACAGAATGAATAAGAGATGAAAGGAGGTGGAGGGAGGATGGAATGATGAAATGACAGGAGAGAAAGGAGAAGAGGAGGATTTGTTTTTTATCTTCAGTTAAAAGAATCAATCCAATATTCTTTTATCTAAAGATACATTTTATTACTCAGTAAATGATGAATATCAGTTTTCAGTGAGTTTATCAGTCTTCATACAGCCTCAGCACTGTGATTGGACGCTGTATATATGATGAATTCTCATTATTTAAAATTTATTTACATTTTCTATTTTACCTGATTGTTTCTTATCTTTTTGTTAAAAAAGTAATTTATATGCTGAATATGTTACAACTTTAAAACACTTTTGAAACATGTCAGTGTCCTGCAGCTATGAACAAAAATGAACTA
Organism: Lutjanus erythropterus; assembly: GCA_020091685.1. Taxonomy (NCBI): domain Eukaryota; kingdom Metazoa; phylum Chordata; class Actinopteri; order Lutjaniformes; family Lutjanidae; genus Lutjanus; species Lutjanus erythropterus. The sequence goes on from CM034607.1 coordinate 36,212,969, forward strand.
AAACATTGTCATTGTTTGTGTATTATATAATATAGCAGGCACTTAAACTGATATTGATATTTTAGGTGTCTAAAATACATGTTGCTGCTGACCCTGTCCACAGCTTCCTACATCGGCTCTCCTGCTGCTTCTCCAAACTGGAGGTGTGTTGACCTCCATCTTCTGTAGGTAATATAATAATATAATAATATATATATATGTATATATATAATAAAATAAAATAAAATGTCTTGCTCCTGAACCTGACCAGCAGGGGGTGTCCTTGCCTCCTCCTGCAGGTGTGTGATGATGTGTGTCAGATATCTGTTGGTAATAACTGTCCTTTCACCTGCGCAGCAGCTCGGCAGCTCTGCTCCGTGTGATAAACTGGTTTGTGTGCAGACTGACAGAGGCTCCGTGTGTGAGAGGATTCAGAGAAATGATTTTTATTAGTGTCAGCAGACGGAGGGCAGACTGCTGACAGGGCGAGGAGGCTGCAATGTGCTCCTCAATGACAGCTGATAACCAGCGACACACAGCAAATACAGAAATCACAGTGTATTAAAGTGAGAGTGTATTTCTGCTCTGTGTGTGTTTGAAACTGAAACGTGTGTGTGTGTGTGTGTGTGTGTGTGTGTGTGTGTGTTTGTGTGTGTGTGCGTGTTTAGAGGACATTAAAAAAGAGGGATTAAGGGCAAAGGGGAATAAAAATGGAGGATATATGTGCCTGGGTGGACAAATATAGTGAAGGTTAATTTAAATTCTGTCTGGGAAAGACAGACACAAAAAGAGGACAGCTGGTGATCTTGTCACAAATCCAAACAAATTTAACTCAAATTTTGACCAAACCTCCAGAAAACAGTCAAAGAAAGTGTTAGTTTTCGTTCTGTGTGTGAATATGAGTTCACTGGTTGATGGAAATCAGCAGCTGGTGAAGGTAACTCTCCAGCGGGTGCCATGTGACATGGTTGACGATTAAATTTGACGTCGTGCCACAGCCATGCCCTTCAATGATAGCTAAATGATAACTGTTGATCATAAACTAGTCTAGATGGCACACACCAATTTTAGGTTGTTGTGATGAATCTTGTAGGAGTTTGTTGAACACAACCAGACCAGGACCAACAGTCAAAACAGTACTAAAGTCATTTACAGAATTTCCTGGTGACTTAGGAGGAAAAACCACCTTGGTAGCGTGTTTCATGTCATTAAACATAAGAGGGAAACTACAGCTGCTTTGCTGTTTGTTCTACAAATCAAATGTATGTTATAGACACAACCAAAGATCCCAATAAAACATCCTTAATGCTTCACTCAGAACTGTCAACTCTTACTTCTCCAGAATAAATGTTTCCCAGTACTCAAAACTGTGATAAACAAGGCAATACATCAAGTTTATTTGACACATGTAATCATATAAGGTACAATGACAATGAAATATGACATATACATGGTTTAACAGTAATGTCTTGTTTTCACTTGCCCAGTCGGACATGTGGGTCAGAAAATACTTGCCCAAAGTCAATTTTTACTTTTCCTTGTACGAACTGATCGTCAGGTTTAATCTAAAGTTGCAATGTTTATAAAATGTCAGAAAAAAATGAAAATTGTCCATCCCACTTTCTTAAAGTTCTTGGTGATTTCTTTAAATGTCTTGTTTTGTCAGTTCAAAACCAAAAGATATTCAGTTTAACATGAAAGAGAAAGCTGGAAATCTCATAATTGAGAGGCTGAAAACTGCATTGTTCCCATTTTTGCATGAAAAGTTATTTAAATGATAAAGTGATATTCAAAATAGCTCTTTTTTATGACTTGCTCAGTTGGCAAGTTAGTCGCTAAATTTACAAGCCCACCATGGTATTTTACTTGCCCCAGACAAGTGGGCAATCCTTATTGCTGAGCTCTACATTCAATCATCTCATGTGCACAAAAAATCTAAACCTCAACAGCATTTTGAGCACTTGATGCAGTAAAACACAGCCACAATGGGAGTAGCTCCATAGGAGTACATCAAAGTAGAAATAAACTGTTATTGGGTGGTAAATCTAGTAACTTAATTTAAAATCATATTGTAAAACAACAAATGTTGACCACAGTGCTGTACATGACACATAAGATAATTTCAGTACATTTTAAATCAATGAATATACTAAGATCACAATTCCCAGAAATCTACAAATTAATGTTGACTTGAAAAAACAATCACGACTTCATCTTCATTCACATAAAAGATGAAGCATGACTTACTTTAGAGTCTGTATCAGTTTTGAGCTGATCACTGTTTAAGAAATTAAGTCAACAAGCATCTTCATTATTTCTGCTGCTCTCATCAACACACTTGTGTTTTCTGAATTGACCACGCCGAGTGAAACTTTTATCACAAATGCTGCAATTAAATGGTTTCTCACCTGTATGACCAGTCAAGTGTCGCTTCAGAGTTCCATGTTGAGCGAATCTTTGACCACAAAATGAACAACTAAATGGTTTCTCCCCTGTGTGGCCAGTCATGTGCAGTCTCAGAGCTCCATTTTGTGTGAATCTTTTACCACAAACTGAACAACCAAATGGTTTCTCCCCTGTGTGGACAGTCAAGTGTCGTCTCAGAGTTCCATGTTGTGCAAATCCTTGACCACAAAAGGAACAGCTAAATGGTTTCTCTCCAGTATGAGTTCTCATGTGTCTGGACAAAGCAGTACTGCCGCTGAAACTTGCTTTACAAACTGAGCATGTGAAAGGTTTTTCTCCTGTATGAATTCTTAAGTGTATGGTTAAAGCTGATCTTCGTGTGAACCCTTTACCACAAACAGAGCAACTGAAGGGTTTCTCCCCTGTGTGGACAGTCAAATGTAGTTTCAGAGCTCCATGTTGTGCAAATTTTTTACCACAATCTGGACAACTAAAGGTTTTCTCCCCTGTGTGGGTAGTCAAGTGCCGTTTTAGAGTTCCATCTTGAGCAAATCTTTGACCACAGACAGAACAACTAAATGGTTTCTCCCCAGTATGCGTTCTCATGTGTCTAGACAAAGCACTACTGCCACCAAAACTTGCTTTACAAACTGAGCATGTAAAAGGTTTTTCTCCTGTATGAATTCTTGAGTGTGTGTTCAAAGCTGACCTTCTAGCAAATCCTTTACCACAGACAGAGCAACTGAAAGGTTTCTCACCTGTATGAACAGTCAGGTGTAGTCGCATAGCTACATGTGTTGTGAATCTTTTATTACAAACTGAACAACTAAATGGTTTCTCCCCAGTGTGAATCCTCATGTGTCTGTTCAAAGGGCCTTTGTCACTGAAACTTGCCTTACAAACTGAGCAGGTGAAAGGTTTTTCACCTGTATGAATTCTTGAGTGTGAGGTCAAAGCTGAGCTTTGTGCAAATCCTTTGCCACAGACAGAGCAACGGAAGGGTTTCTCCCCTGTGTGGAATCTCATGTGCAACACAACATTTGCTTGGCAATGAAAAGTTTTTTTACAAACTGAGCAGCTGAAAGGTTTTCCTACTGAGTGACGTCTCATATGAGTTGTAAAGGAGCTCTTCAGGTGGTATCTTTTCCCACAAACTGAGCAACTAAATGGTTCCTCCACAGTGTGGATTCTCATGTGTCTGGTCAAAGCGCTACTGTCAGTGAAACTTGTGTTACAAACTGAGCAGACGTTAGGTTTTCCTTCTGACTGATGCCTCTTTTGTTTGATGCCTGTTTGGCTACCATCATGTTCCTGTCCCTCATGGCCTTGTGTCTTTCCTGTACTACATTCTTTATCTTTTACAGGTACTTCATTGTTTTGCAGAGATTTTAAACCTGACTCAGATTCTCTTATTTCCTCCCAATCAAAACTATTGTCAGTGTCATCAGTCTCTGGTTCAGAGGAGTGTGACGTCTTGTCATGAGTGGCTGACAGTAAATCACTATCCACATTAAAGTTCCTGGCTGGTTCTGATCCTCCAGACTCCCCTTGATCAGCCTCTGTTTTCAAATGTTCTACATCTCTATTCTCTTCAGTTTGGCTTTGATGAATCTGTGAGGACTGAGGCTTCTCTTCTTCACTCTTCACAGGGACTAAAGTGAATAAAGACTGAGGTTTCTCTTCATCATTGTCTTCACTCTTCACAGGGACAGAAATGAATGAGGACTGAAATTTCTCTTCATCTTCTTCACTCTTTACAGGCACAGGAGTGAATGTGAACTTGGTGGCATCAGCCTCCTCCGGCTCTCGAAGTTGCTGGCCCTCCTGACTGGTCCAGAGTTCCTCCTGTTCCTCTTTAATGTGTGGCAGCTCTGGTGGAACCTCTTCTTTGCTCATCAATGGTTGCTGGATATCTGTGGAGAATAATGAAATAATTGTATTTTCCTGTTAACATTTAAACCTCTTACACCACTACTTTCTTGAACATGTGGAGAAATGTTGCACATTTTGTTTAACATATTTGGAAGGCATTCCCAATTAAACAAACTACAAGCACTTTACATTTTGTCAAAGCAAAAATACCATAAAATGACTGATCAAGGCAGCTGTGATTCCATGTTCATGTTACATGCAAACGTAACCCCCACTAGTCCTGAGTTCAAATAAACTTCTCAGCGGAAGGATTTCACTAAGAACCTGAAGAAGGCATTCTGCTGCTTGTACTTCTTGTTTCATTATGAAATCAATTGAGTGCGGGAAGATCCGGCAGATTATATCTATTCTCATAATGTTCAGCCATGGTGACTTGAGATCTCAATAGACGATCCAAGATCTGTCAATGAAGAACATGAAGACGACTACTTTATTTGCACATGTGATTTAACCATCCACCAGAGGCTGCAAAATTGTCTCTAGTTGGAGTGAACTCTTCATGGATGAATAAACACAGTCCTAACCTATCTTTTTTTTTATTTTATTATACTAATAATAACATGCTTATTAATAGTAATAGTATATCTACTTATTTTTTTATTAGGTGTCTGTTTTAGGTCCTATTGTAATGCAAGGAATTTTCATTCTTTTCATAATTCACATTTTTTAAGGGCTAAAGGGGCTTGAGAGCTCATGAAACTCTCGACATGCATCAGAAGTGTTGAACATTTACATCTGATGTCGTACTTCATTATCCAATCAATTTAAGACATTTCATCAATACAAAAATCACATCGTTTTCTCAGTTTAATTTTTATTTAAACATTTCTAGCAGCACAGTTATGTGAAGATTTATGAGGCACAAACAATTTAAACAGAGACATAAAGAAATAAGGTTCTTGCTCCAGACGGCTGCTCTTTTCTGTCTATCCTTATTCAACAAATGGCTCCACCAAACAATGACAAACGAGGTGCAATTACTGCCATTTTAGACTAAGAACAGGATAATTCAACTGTGTTAAAATCTGTGAGCTCTAGAGAAATGCCACACACAACACACATTGTTGGCTAATAAATGTTTAATGTGTTAAATTCTAAATGACAATTAATCATTACCATCCCTAATCTCTGCAGCCTCATTTACTTCTGCTCACACCAACACACTTTTACCACAACCTGAACAACTAACTGGTTTCTCCCTACTGTGGCTTGTCCTGTGTCTGGACAAAGCGCTGCAGTCAGTGAAACTAATTTTACAAACTGAGTATGTGAAAGGTTTTTCTCCTGTATGAATTCTTAAGTGTGGGGTCAAAGCTGAGCTTTGTTTGAAACCTTTACCACAGAAAGAACAAATGAATGGTTTCTCCCCTGTATGGACTCAAGTGTTTCACAAGCAATCTTCTAACCAGAAAAATTTTATTACAAACCGAGCAGATGTGCAGATGTTGGAACTAAATTTCTTTTGTTTTACTTGTTTCTCCTTTGAAAGAGACTTTCTGGTCACGTCCCAATCAAAACTACTGTCAGTGTCATCAGTCTCTTAGAGCAGGTTGAAGTCTTGCCATGAGTATTTGCTTGTAAATTAAAGTCCCTCGCTGGTTCTAATCCTCCACAGTCCTCTCCATCAGCTTCTGTCTTCAAATGTTCTGCATCTGTGTTCTCTTCACTTCCGTTGTGATGAAGCTGCAAGGGCTGAGGATGCTCTTCATCACCTTCTTCACTCTTCACAGGGACAGGACTGAATGTGTCTTCTTTAGTCATCAACAACTGCTGGACGTCTGTGGAAAATAATGAAAGAACTGCATTTCCCGCAGTGCAAACACTATTGCCAAAATCTCTTGACTCACAAGTCAGTCTCTCTCAGTAGAGAGTGAGGACAATTTTCAAGCTTTTGTTTGGAAACCGGGTGGAAACAAGTAGAGTTTAAAAAACTGCAGTACAGAACCAATGCAGTCTCCATCTTTAGGCCCTTCATATTGGGGAGGTGACATGCACAACTTGTGTGCCCACCTATGAGGAGAAGGGGGGAAGCATAATTTCCAGGAAAAATTTTGAGAAGCATACATTTGTTAGTGGCAGTTCTTGCTAAGGTTCAAGCAACTATCTGCATTTAGAAATCCACAAATAATGTGTAAGCTGTGAGATCTCCGATCGTCTGGTATTGCAAGACTAACAAATCTTTACCAGTGGACACATTTATACTGTTACACAGTATATACACTCATATCATTCTGTCCTGATTAGCAGTATCGTGACTGAGCAGGAAATGGGGCTGGGCTTCCTTCAAAGTCATTCATAAACAAGGATGCGGCAAGATTCACTGCAACATAACTGTATATAAAGGATATCATTACAAAAAAGACAACATTGTCCATTTTATTAAGTTTGTTTTTTATTTATGTTTTAGACAGCGTCTGCACTGGTTTTACTACTACATATCCTCCCAAAGACACGGTGAAGCCACTAACCAGCTGTTGGGGTGGACATCCATAAGATTTTATCATTATCTTATCCATACTCTCATTGATCTGAATGTTTATCAACATTCTTACTGGTTGGTTTTAATACTTAAGAACCCGAGTTTTAACTTTTTTAAAAAAAATAATAAATCTGGTGCAGAAATTCAAACTGGTTTATATTTTAAACATAACTAAAAATTGCTTCTAGAGCAGCAACAATTTATTAGAACAGCAAAGTCACTCTACACTTAATATCTCACTGGAAATAAATCTTTAGGTTGGGCTGCCTCTGACAGAAGATTTTCCTGGATGACTAGTAGTTGTTAGCTCAGGCTATTAGTTTACTAGTCATCACACATTTATGATGTTAATTTAAGATTTTAAATTCTGGTGCGTGACGCAAAACGCTAAAATTTCTGAATCTGTCTAAACAACCAGCAAGGAAACTGAACATTTTGTTAATTTATATGTTAATTTATTTCAACAGAATATAACCTGACCAGTCCCATTTAAAACACAGGAATAATTATCTTCACAAAAACAAATACTGGCAGACTTCTCAACACTATGGATGATGTATTCTTAAATGTTAACTTGCAACTAACTCACTGCACAACTGATTCATGCCTCCTCTTCCCACCTAAACCTGCCATGTCTTCACTGACCTGGAGTCAGAGTCCTGGTTGGAGCGGCTGTAATCACCTCAGTACTGTCTTACTTGTCAAACTGGTGTGGGTCTCAGAGGCTGTGTCCCAGACTAATAGGGCCTCTAACTGAGCTAAATAGATAATGGCAGCTAAGGTACAATTTGGAGCAGTGCGCCATGACTTCAGTGTTAAAATCTTTTCAGGAGTTGTTCCTTGTTGTTTGGCCAAGGATTGTTGCAACACAGAACTTTTTTCTTTTGAGGTGTTTTGGTTTTTCTGCAACTAAACAGACAAATGAATACATGGTTGACTAAGACTCACTGACTAACAGTTTAGTTAATTATTATGGGGCCACCTTATCTAAAATGTTGGTAGTAAATAGCCCAGTATTCTGCTGATGTTATTTCACTGCCTCCAAGTACTACAGAGAGGAGGGTTTGGTTTGTCTCAACCAGGAGGTAAGTGTATGACAATCTTCCAAATTTTATGTTCCGTGACAAACTAAGGTGAACAGTTAGGCTGCATATAGGCCACTTTCCTTTTAGCTTGTACTCAACAAGACACCATTAGTTTAAAAGGCATTCTGTGGTTGTGTAAAATTACTGCAGGCAAAATAGGTGAAAATGTCACCAATCTACTTTTCATTCATTTTACTCGAGTTGTCAAGCATGTAGCAGCTGAACTCCACACTCAGTCAAACAGGCAGAGAAGAGGACAGAACAAGCGTTCTTTATCATGCATTCATAAAGAAAGAGGAAAACACTTGTGTATGCGCCTTGGGATTTGGATCTGCTTAAAAATATTAGAGATTCTTCCTTGAACCATGACACACCCTTCCATCAACTTTCACGAAAATCTGGCCAATATTTTTTCCAAAATCCTGCTAACAGACAATGACACCAGAAACATAACCTCAATAAATACATGTTATCACATAAAAACAGGTCCCAGCAAATCCTGTAACAATGCAGACACAAATAAACAGAACTAATGCAATCATGTGGCTTCATCTTAGCTGAAGAGAAGAAGGATGACTAATTTTGGAGTCTGTATAACAGATTAGATCAGTTTGAAGCCAAGTCTTGCTCTCAGTATTTCAATCCTGCTGGAAAATATTGGCTCAACAAACTTCATTTACTTCTGCTGCTCTCACCAGCACACTTCTGTGTGGTTTCTTTTTTTATTTGAGCACTCTGAGAGAATCTTTTATTACAAAAACTGCCAGTAAATGGTTTCTCACCTTTGTGGACAGCCATGTGTAGTTTCAGATGTTCCTTTCGTGCAAATCCTTCATCACAAACGTTGCACGTAAATGGTTTCTCACCTGTGTGAACAGGTGTGTGTTGTTTCAGATAATCCATTCGTGCAAATCTTAAACCACAAACTGAGCAACTAAATGGCTTCTCCCCTGTGTGGATTTTCATGTGTCTTACAACATGTCCTTTCCGATGAAAAGTCTTTTGACAAACTGAGCAACTGAAACGTTTTTCTTCTGAATGAAGTGTCATATGAGCTTTTAAGGTCTGTTTCCGGGGGAATCTTTTACCACAAACTGAGCAGCTGAATGGTTTCTCCCCAGAGTGGACAGTCGCGTGACGTCTCAGTGTGCCAAGCCGTGCAAATTGTTGACCACAAAGGGAACAACTAAATGGTTTCTCCTCAGTGTGCATTCTCATATGTTGGGACAAGTTGCTTTTGAGCCTGAAGGTTGCTTTACAAACTGAGCAGTTGAAAGGTTTTTCTCCTGTATGAACTCTTAAGTGTGTTGTCAAAGCTGAACTTTGTGCAAATCTTAAACCACAGAAAGGACAACTGAACGGTTTCTCCCCAGTGTGGGTTCTCATGTGCCTCACAAGTTGTCCTCTCCATGGAAAGCTTTTTTTACAAACTGAGCAGCTGAAACGTTTCCCCTCTGAATGAAGTCTCATGTGAGCCATTAATGAATTCTTCAGGCGGTATTTTTTACCACAAACTGAGCAACTAAATGAATTACCTCCAGTTTGGTTGCAATCGAGTTTCTGCAGACGCCCCTCATGGCCAAAGCTTGAAACACATTCAGAGGAGCTGATTGCTGTTTCACTTGCAGGCACTTCAGTGTTTTGCAGAGGTTTTAAACATGACCTGATCTCATCCCAATCAAAACTACTGTCACTTTCATAATCAGCCTCCAGCTCAGAAAAATCTTCAGTTTTGTCATTGGTATTTGGTTGTAAAGGACTATCAGTATTTAAGGTCTCGGCTGGTTCTGACGCTGCACAGTCCTCTCCATCAGCTTCTATTTTCAGATGTTCTACATCTCCGTTCTCTTCAGTTTGTCTTTGATGTAGCTGTGAGAATTGAGGATCAACATACTGCTGATTTTTGAGCTGGGAGCTGTCTTGTTTCTCTCTCATGTGGACTACCATGTGGCGTGTCAGATTTATCTTCTGTCTAAATCTTTTACCGCAAACTGAGCAGCTGAATGGTCTCTCTCCTGTGTGTATTCTCATGTGTGTCTTCGCATTTGACCTTTGGCTGAACTGTTTGCCACACTCAGAGCAGCTAAATGATTTCTTACCAGTATTACATTCAATGTTATTTTCCAGAAAGTTAGAACCTGACTGAGGTTCACTGCTCTCTTTCCAATCGTCACTGTCATCAGTCTCCAGGTCAGAAAAGTCTTCAGTACCTGGTTGTGAATGACTGTCTGGATTAAAGTTCCTTGGTGGTTCTGGTCCTTCACAGTCGTCTCCATCAGCTTCGGTTTTAATATGTTCAGTTTGTCTTTGATGAAGCTGTGAGGACTGCGGTTTCTCTTCATCATTATCTTCACTTTTAGCAGTATTGCATTTGCTCTTATCTTTCAGAAAGTCTGGACCTGACTGAGGTTCACCGCTCTCCTTCCAATCATCACTGTCATCAGTGTCCGCTTCAGAAAAGTCTTCAGTATCTGATTGTAAATGACTGTCTGGATTAAAGTTCCTTGGTGGTTCTGGTCCTCCACAGTCGTCTCCATCAGCTTCGGTTTTAATATGTTCAGTTTGTCTTTGATGAAGCTGTGAGGTCTGAGGTTTCCCTTCATCATCTTCTTCACTCTTTACATGGACAGGAGTGAATGTGAACGTGGTGATATCAGCCTCCTCCAGCCCTTGTAGCTGCTCTCCATCCTGACTGATCCAGAGTTCCTCCTGTTCCTCTTTAATGTGTGGAACGTCTTCTTTACTCACCATCAGCTGTGTGGAGTCTGTGGGGTGGAATGAAACATATACACATTTTAGAAAACTGCAATTTCCTGTTAATATTCATACTACTGTCACTACTACTTTCATTCAAACTACAAGAATATCATGTTTGTGTCAGAGCAGAAATTCCATGAAATGACTAGAGTGGTTTCCCTAACATTATCGTCACCGAAACCCAAGACGTAGCCTAGTTCAGAAGTAAACATGATGCATACACTACATTTAGAGGGAGGATCTTTTTGTCTGATTTGATTTAGAATCTTCTTTTGACTGAATTATTTTCAGCTCCTGTTTCTCTGAAATACAATATGAAACATAACTGGCAATTAAATGGTCTTAATTAATTAATGAATCAATCAATTCAAAGGATCTTACAGTCCTCTGCCTGTATGACAATAAACAAAATGAGGCAGAGCTCTGCTGTGTGTGGTGTTATTCATGTTGTGTCTCCATCAGTGGAGAGCAGCCTCTCATCTGTTACAGCTGATCACTGCTCTGCGAACGTGTTAACATCTGTGGGTTAGTATAAAAAGTATTCACGTTCGTCTCACAAATTCAATTCTTTAGACACTAAATTAAAACATGATCGCAGTCGCTGCCTTTTGAGGAGATGAGGAGCTTCTTCCTGGTAGCTCCAGCGTTTGCGCGCTGTAGACGGTCCAGGTGTTGTGCCGCCCTCACAGCTGAGTTCTGCCCTTTTCACTCTGTCAACTTTACGTTAACTGACATTTAGAAAATCGTTTGTGGTAATTTTGAGACTCTGTAAAGTTTACAAACTGACTTTACTGCCATTAGTTTAGCAAGGTGACTGTTGTGTCTCTGTGTCCTATGTGACACTAAATGTTACTTTTAACTTTTTTAAGACTGAGCTGTCTTATTGTTTTGAGTTTTCAGTCACACTTTGGTTAGGTTTAAGCATAAAATTACTCACAGGCAAAAAAAAACCCTACACAGATAGTGGATGTCACTTTCCCTTTATATGGTTCTTACTTAAAGTGGTGGTTAATATTTTAAGTGTGACTGTATGAGTTAATTATCTATAGTCAGTGTTTTACCTACAGTAGATGGACGTTGACACAGTTCCAACAGTGGTTTCCAGTCAGAAAAGTCTGTCTCACAGCAAGGTAAAGTACTGAAAGTATTCCAAATAAAGGGTACACTTGATTAAGTCCACAGCAGGACACTGTTTAGCTTCCTACACTGGGGACTACCTCTTTAACTGCTACATCTCTGTGTATCTACATTTTCACAACTTTGCAAGCTAATTTAACATTTTAGTGTATTTTATCTACACTGTCTGCATCCTGTTCTTATCTGTCCATAACCAGTTATCATTATATATATGCATAACAATTTCTGCACAACTTTAAGTCATTTTATCACCACTGAACACCAGCCGACCACAATATGATATATTTTCCACACTATTTTATGTCTTGTATTCTCATTTGTGCTTGCATGATTTTCTTTCCACAATAAAATGTTAAAATCAGTCCATATAGAAATCAAAGGCAGAGGCAACAACCTCCAGGTCTACACACACACAGACACACAAAAAGAGAAGTCAAACAAAAGAAGAACACAGAGTATCAGAAACTCAAATATACAGATAATAACCTGTTTAGTTAGTGTTATAATTACAGTCCAGACAAAGTTTTTACAAGGATTTGACTCTTGTAGAAAATGTTTTAAAGTGCTGCATATCACAATTACTTTCACAGATGATTAATTGGTTGATTATTTTCTCAGATTAATAGTTGATTAGTCAGTGAAGTTTGGTTAAAAAAAGTTGATCAAAGTCCAAGATGACGTCCTCAAAGATATTTAGTTTAATGTCAGAGGAGTTAAGAAAAGCAACCAGAAAATATTCACATTCAAGAAGCTGAAATCAGAAAATTTTGACTTTTTTTTCTAAAAAACAAACAAAAAAAAAACCTCAATTATCAAAATAATTGGTGATTAATTTAATAATCGATTAATAATCGCTTATTTGATTTATTATTGCAGTTCTAATTCTGAATCTGTTTTAAACTGTCGGGTTCTTCTGAAGTTTTCTCCTGCTGTTAATATCAATCTTTCTTTCTTTAGGTTGTGGACAAAAAACATGTGAGGACATCATCACATCATTTTGGGCCTTGTGAAACACTGATCAACAATTCTCACCATTTTCTGACATTTTATGGTCCAAAAAACTAATCAATTAACCGATAAAATAATCAACAGATTAATCAACTCGGATAATAATCATTAGTTGCAGCTCTCATATGAACCTCGTTGTTGGGAGCTGAGAACTGATAGATTTTTATTGTCATTGACTGATTGACTGATTATTACTGAAGATGACAACAAAGATGTTGGACTGTTTTATTGGCGGCTGGTTTCTCATCAGTTTAAAGTGAAACTGTACAAACCTGCTCTGTGTAGTCTGTGATGTTCCTCCTTCTTCTCTGATTCAGACATTTTGACTTTTCCTCCAGAAACAAACACTTCAGTCTCTGATGAGTCTCGTTCACATCCGTCTATTTCCAGCCAACAGCTCAGTTAGCTTCATTAGCTTCATTAGCTTCGCAGGACATCAGGAGATCATTCACATGTTAAACATGTTCAGATACAGAGTTTGTTCACACACCTCGATGTGTTAAAACACACTTTAGTCTCTGTTGAAGCAGCTCTGATCAGCGCTGAGAGGCCGAACTCCGTCTCCGTCTACTTCCTGCAACAAGCTAGGCTAACTTCCTTTAGCATTCTCGGCTAACAGCAGAAGAGTCTGAGCTGAAACATCCCGGAAGTTTACGCAAAGTCCACTTCAGTACGATTGTCCACACATTCAGACTCTGCTGCTTCACTCCCATCTGATCTGATGATAACGACCGAGGTTATAACGGGAAAAGTTAACGTTAGCATGTTAGCCACGGAGAGTAAACTTCTTCTTCTTTTGTTTCATAGACCGTCTTGTCTAGAAGGGAACCCTCGATTTGCGCTACTCTCGCGAGATCTGTTTCTTACTATGCACCTTACACAAACTAATGATGTTTTATAATATGACTGATTCCGTGATTCATATCTGTGTAGTTTTAAAGACATAAAACACCTGGTTAAGATTCGTGACACATGATGGTTTTGGTTAAAATAATCATCTCTCGCGAGATCTTTCCCGGATCTGGAGTTCCCTTTTAAACACGACCTTCTTCTTTTGGTTTCATGGCGCGTTAAACCCGTCACTTATAGAGTGCATACCGCCACCTGCACCACTGGAGTATGTATATATACTGTCCCTGGTCTACTTAACATCATTCGTTAAATAAATTAATAATTCAATGATAATATTAACAGCAAATAAAGAAAATCAAACAGAAAAAACAACAAAAAAGAAAAACAAAAGCTCATAATATTCTATAATAGAATCATCTCCTCTTCAGATATCAGTTAAATCTGTCATACAGTGTCAGTAAATAAAACCATAAAGTAAATAATAATAATAATTATTAATAATAATAATAATAATAATAATAATAACTTTTATTTATATTGCGCCTTTCATACAGATCCTGCAGCTCAAGGTGCTTCACAGTTTGCCTGTAAAAATAATAGCATGATATTAAAAACAGGACAAAAAGCTTCATCAGTCTGTTCACATGGAGCTGATGGTCCTGAGTGACTGTCTGACCTCGTCCTGCACTCCAACCCACCAATCAGCTTCTTCCAGGATGGAGACAGGAAGGAGGGAGGGCAGGTAAATGGTAAGGTGTTTGTTTAGAGACCAGATCCCTGCAGCCTCAGTCTGACTTCACTCCCTACAAACCTCCAGGTGATGGCGCTGCAGAGGCTCCGCTGGCTGATGTCAGATCTGTTACCTCATCCTTCTCAGGTGCTCCTCGATACTGTGAGCGTGTTAAGGTTTTTTAGGGGGACTTGCACTTTTATGAGTAAAGTGTCAAGTCTGTACTTTGACTAATTATGTCTGCTGTAATCTATTTGGAGTAAAGAAGTTAATGATTAATCACTAATTGATTAATTGCTGTTAAGAATTTCACCAATTAAAAATGTATTTCTGGATATTTAATCATGTTGTGGCAGCAATTTGTACCAAGCCACTTGATGAATAAAGACAATTTATCTTTGACTTAAAATGAAAAAAAAAAAAAAGAAAAGAAACAAACAAACAAACAAATGTCTAAAAGCATCGCAACATGCTTCAATTTAAAAAACAAAAAAGCTGCAATGAAATCAGGCGTTTTAAGGCTACAACAGTCCAAAAATAGCCTGCAAAATCCTGGACGGACTGAAGGCACTGACTGAACCATCAGTGGTCACATTGCATTGTGGGTAATGAAGGCACAAACTTTTAATGGAGTAAGAGAGACAATATTAATTTGATCCTTTTTCATGAGTCTGACTGTGTTTGAAGAGTGAAAAGTTAAACTGTTGCTAATTTTTCTGCTATAAATGATGACAAAACAATGAAAATAAGAATTATCCCTCAATAATGAAACAAATAACGTGTGTGAGCTGATGAAAGTGTATTTTCCCTCTTCCTCCTCCTCCTCCTCCTCTTCCTCCTGGCGGTGTTCTGCATTAAAGCTGTTCTGTGCAGAAATCCTGCCTGTGTGAGTTAACTGTGGGCTA
This sequence comes from Lutjanus erythropterus, assembly GCA_020091685.1. Lineage (NCBI taxonomy): Eukaryota > Metazoa > Chordata > Actinopteri > Lutjaniformes > Lutjanidae > Lutjanus > Lutjanus erythropterus. Next base: position 36,228,239 of record CM034607.1, read on the forward strand.
ATGGAGGTCAGATGAGGTATAATGGCAGCAGTTTGAAGGTTTCCACCGTCTCTTCTTTTCCTTCCAGTCGATGACTTTTAATGTCTCTGGCCTCCAAATGAAGAGCTGTTATCTGATGACTGGTTGCCAGGCAACCGTGTCATTTTGGACCATTAAAGTTTGGAGATGGTCGTGGAGCCGGCGGTTTAGTGTTTTCTATGAAAGCACTTTAGTAAAAATGTGTCTCTGTGGGTTTGTGTTAATGTGCTTCTGGTTTTATGGTTCTGCTTTTACTTTATGAGCTTAATTTAGCCTTTAATTTTCTTTTTATGTTTTCATTTGCTCAATTGCAAAAATGTTTTCAGCTTTTATTGACTCTGGAAACTCAATTTAAGAAGAAAAAGACAGACGTGTTATTTGACATCATCAAGAGGCCAAAGTGTTACCACATAAAGACATAACTAGAACTATAGTGTTCTTCAGCTTGTCCCCATACGACAACCCTTTGTTGTTCCTGGCAGAACCTTTTAAAAACATAAAGCATTACACCTAGAACCAGCTGCAAAAGGTTTCACCCAGAACCCCTTCAGAACCGCCCAGAGGTTATAGAGGAGAACCCTTCCATGGTGTAGTAGTTCTACCTAGAACCTTCTCTGGGGGTTCTGTCCAGAATCTTTCCATGTTCAAAGTGTTCTGACAAGAATCCAGGGGGTTATACCTACAATCATCTTCTACATTCCAAGGTTCTCCCAAGAACTCTTCTTTATTCCAATGGTTTTATCTATTACCCATCCAGGTAGCTCTACCAAAATTCCTTTTATATTCCAAAGACTTTGTGTAGAACCCACCCAGGGGTTCTAGCAGGAACCCTTTTATACACCAGTGGTTTCATCTAGAACCCATCCAGGATTCTACTGAGAACACTTTTGGTACAAAGAACTGTTAACAAATGGAACTTCAAGAAATTCAACAACCATTTCTGGGGTTTGGTCCAGCATCCAGCACCCAGAGAGTTCTCCCAAGAACTCTTTTATGTTGTGGTACAGAGAACCCTTGCTTCTTCCAAAACGGGTTCCGGAGCGTTCAGACTTGTGGCTACAGAGAGGCAGCGGACCAAACCAACGTGAGGTAAAAGGAGGGGAGCACACAAACTGTCAAAACTTAAAAATATTTTATATTTTTACTTTTTTTTTTTGTAGATAACCAGCACAGGTGGTCCAAATACTGAATCTCATCAACTAACATTGACCAGACACTTATATGTTATATTTACATTTTTTAATCAAAATTATTGCTAGGAGCAATTCTGTGATCCCTGGATACTGTTGGGAACATGTTCCTACCATCCCCACCCACTTTTACACTCCCTGTATATCCAGATAAAGAGCTTCTGTTATTTAGTCATTCAGTCAAATTTTCATCAGTTCTCATGAAGAAAAGTGAAATGATGCTCCACAGTTACATTTGTTAAGACATGACTTTTATGATTTTTAATAAAACTCAAAGCAATAACAAGCTGAGAAAAGAAGTGAGGATGAAGAGGAGAGAACGAACGTCTGATAAAGCATCTTTCACTGTAGTCTGAGTTTGATTAATTAGAGTGAACACTGCTCAGTAATGATGTATGAGGAACACACACACACACACACAAACACACATAGACAGTGTGATCGATACAAGCATATTAAGGAAGTATCGATGGAGGAAATTAAAGGTTTAATTAATCAGCGAGCGGCAGGTTGAGGCTGCTTTTGGGACACCGATCGACCCTGAACCAGATTTATGTCCCTGATCAATAACACACAGAGGAGCTGCTGTTAAATATACAGCTGTTTTATGTACCTATCAATAACACGCTGATGATGCTGCTGTCTGTGTGACTGTTCAGGTAAACACAAAAAGACACTTTAAGAAATAATTAGACAGCGTGAACTATAAGTGTGTCTATATTCTCATAACTGGAGTTGAACATGAGGGTGGGCACACGTTCACTTCATTACACTTAATCTGCTCTCAGCGGGATTCTAATTAAAATACCAATAACTATTATAGGAGCAATTAGTGTGATTATTAATTAAAAATTCACATCAGTAGCTGTGTATGAGCCATAATTTAATAATGCATATCAAATATTTCATCACCTAATCAATGTCGAAGAGTTGCGATGTGTAAACCAGCCAGGAGGTCTGAAGTGCTGCAGCGCCCTCTACAGGCTTCAGTGATGGACAAACAACATACTGATGATTTATTTTATTTTAATCCCTCAGTTTAGCATTTAAAAGCAGATTAATAACACTAGAGTGTAACTATACTCGAGCAGTAGCTATAAAACATGTTCTAAACAGTTTAATCCAGTGTTTGGATTATGCAGGAGCCTTGTTTCCACTGCATGATACAGCTCGACTCGACTTTACTTTTATTTTTATTTTGTGGCTGTATGTTTTTCCTCTGTAGCCATGTTGGCTCTGTCTGCAGCTGTACTGCTTCTGCCCCATAATGCAACAGGTGTGCTTCTGACTAAACTCTATGACAATAAATGCTTTACTTTGACTTTGAAACTGACATGAGAATTGGTGCCACCTACTGCTTATCATGAATGAAACAAGTCCTAATAATCACATAATGTTTGTGGCTGGAAACTTTCATTTATTCAGATGTTCTTTTGCTGATTTACTTGAAATTCAGTTAAAACTTGCAAATTATTTGGATGAAAACACATCGACTGAGGAGGAAATGAAACTGGGAAAAGTACTTGGTTAGAAAAGAGGGTAAAGTCAAGTTTTACCACGTGGTGGAAACAAGGCTGCTGTATAATTCAAACGTCGAGTCAGCGCTGTGGTTTAGGACTCAAAAACTAAACCTGACCTTCAGTCAGCTTGAGGGTGAATTTTCATTGTGGGGTGAACTACCCCTTTAAGAGCATTAACTCTTTTTAGGAAAAAAAACCCTTAAGAGTGTAAAAACAGTTTTTGCAGTCTCCATCAACCTTTTCTAATGTGATGTTTCAAGCTGCATATAAAATATGTTGGAAATTTGGCTAATGTGGACGGGATTCTTCGCTGATCGTCATAGCGACACGGTGTGAAACTGCTGAGACATCATCTTCAACACAACACAAACAGGAACAATGGAAGGTAATGGAGATTCTGAAAACCTGAAAGCTCACCAGAGGGGAAAACTATTAGCTCCACAACATTTAACTGAAATGTTAATAAAGTGACTGTCGCAGTTAAAACATCAGATTTCAGCACATCAAAGGATCATTTTAGCAGCCTGTGTCGACCTCAGAGGAAAAATTAAACTGACAAACTTTTCCAGTAAATCTCAGTGTTCCAACTCCTTACTTTGATTTTCAGTGAGAGATGATCCCACTGAACAGCCAGAAGTGAAATTATTTGATATTTGTTCCAATCTCAGATCATTATTTATTTTTATCTGGATTAATTAGCAACTGTAACTTTTACTGAGTGTCAGGATCTCATTCATCCTGCTGATGCGTCACGTCTGTACGTGCACTGCACGTCTACTTTTGTCGTTCAGTTTTTCGGTTCTGCAATTTATGCTCAGTACACTCGTATTCAATATTAATGTGAAGATCCATAATAATTAGTCTGTAGACCGTTCATCTCTGAGCTACACACAGTCTAACAGCACAGAGTGGACTAACAAATAATGAAATAAATGTAAAAACATGAAAGCTAATAAAATAAAAAGACTCAGAGTGAAAAAAAGTCACTTAATAAAATGAAACATTGATTTTTTTAAATGTGAAATCAATAAAAACACAAAGTCATTTTTCTTCATCACTGAACTTCTGTCAGTTTTTAATTTCTCCTCCTGTTCCCTCTCAAATGCTTTAACACACACACACACACACGCACACACACACTTTGTTTAATGTGCATGTGTGTAATATGTTTGTGTGTAATCAGTGAGGTCATAAAGATTAGTGAGACTTACAGCTGAACCATCGACAGGAGAAACTACAGGATCAACACACGGAGAACGAAGCTGGTTTAAAGCATCAGATCATGAGATCTTTGACATTTGTACGACCAGCAAACGTGGACATTTAAAGATACAGAGTTAAACACACAGTTTGTCAAACTTTTTACTCCACACACCACCTCAGTATATATTGAACCTTCAGATATCACCCTACTGGTTTACACCATTTGGTGCTAACAGGTGCAGCGGAAACTTTTCGTAATAGTTCCACTTTGGAGCCACAATTCTGGTGTTTTGAATCATTTTCAGTGTCTTTATTTTATCTCCGTTTACTATCTTGCCATCACACTTCAACAAAGATATAGGTAAGACAGTTATTCAGTCATCTCACATTTTATGTATTTTCATTCAAGATTTTATCACATTTTGAAAGTATTATGTGTTTTAAAATTAAGTTAATTGAAATATTTGTCATTTTCCCACATACCACTAGAGGGAGTTTGTGTACCACAGTTTGAGAATCTAAGGTTAAACATTGTGGTCCAACCTGTCTCATCTTATTGTTTTAGTAGTGATAAAGCAAATCTACCAGTGCCGTGATTTCTCGTGCCTCTCTCTCTCAGACTAACTGCTAGTTTGGGGTAAATAAATGTCAGAAACTGTTGGACATGCACATGTGTCAGTGTTTGTAGATGCCGGTCAGAAGCTCTGTCTAAAAAGTGAAATTTTAACCAGTTTTGGACAGTTTTATGCTGCATCATTGGGTCTTGGTTCTTTTACATATGAGATGAGAGATTTTAGCCATTGAATGATTGGATCTTAAGTTTTAAGTCTCTAGTATAACCAGCTTCTTTTTAGCATGTGAGCTAGACAACAGTCACAGCAGACTGTGGTTATCTAACCCACTTACCAGAAGCTGTTCCATCACAGCAGAACTGTTCTGGGTCTGTGCCCGTAAGTTTCCATCCTATTAGAACTTCCTGTGTGCTACAAGTCTACTCTTTACTGTGTGTTCCTGTTGTGGGAGTTTTGCCCAGTGCTGCCCGTCTACCAAAGTTATACCAAGGATACTAGCTCCTACCGCCAGTAAGGCTAGTTTTATTATCCATAGGTGTTTTCTTTCTCCAGAAACCAGAATAAATCAATATCTCTGTGTTTCATCACCTTCAGCTCTGAAAAACATTGATCAACATTTTTAACCCATTTATGCACCAGACAACTAATCAATTGATTGAGAAAATGATCAACAGATTAATTAATAATGAAAATAATCATCAGTTGCAGCCCTATTTAGCAAATAGAAAACAGCTTGTTGCACCAATCAGGATCCTCTGAATCTCATGATCCGACTCAGGTTCTAGATCAGAAAGTTCCAGTAGATGTTCAGGAGTTTCAGCAGAAATTCAAGGAGGTTTCAATCAATATTTAAGAATGTTGCAGTAAATATTTAACATTAAGTTCCAACAGATAGTGAAGATTAGAGGTGCACAGTTCAGATCGTATCGTCTTCAGTCACAGATTGGATCATTTTTAGATCAGCAAAAAAGAAAAAAAAAAGTGGTTTTAGGATTAAATGATTTTAAATTTCATCTCTCTGTCTGTTGTCATCACCATACTAATGTAATCATTAGAATTAGAATAGTATTATAACTTATATAACAATAACAGTTAAACCGTTTCATACTGTGATGGTTACACTGTAAACTGTAGTGATCCGTACAGAACGCAGGACATCTGTGATCCGCTGCACCACAACTTCATAAAAGTTTCAGTCAGTATTTTTGATTTTTTTTTTAATCACATGTCCTTTATTTAGTTGAACAAGGTCTCATCGAGATACGAGGTCTCTTCTTCCAGGGAGCAGATGTAGCCTCACAGAAAAGACACTTTCACAGGTTAGAAAACATAAAGAACATAAAAAAAACACAAGAGAAATATTAAATTATATGGGACATACCAGTGACATGCACATCACATTTCACCTCAGGTTAAATTGTGTAAAGCAGATACATAAAAGACTTTTAAAGGTATTCAGAGACGATGTCGACTCAGTGCAGATCCAGTTACCATGAAAAGAGAAATCAGGACATTTAAAAGAATCCAGCTGGTGGATTCAGTCCTGGAGTAACAACAGGACAAAAGGGGACAAACATGTCCTGACAAACAGCAGCATCAGTGAGAATGTTGTTTCATTTCACTTCCAGCGATGGCTTTTACAATAATTTCAATGTTTTTATTGTCACTCCATAGTCTTAGTTTGTTTTCAGGTCTAAAACGACTGTGATGTGACAGTAAAGGTATTTTAATTATTTTAAAAGAGTATATTTATAGAAAGATGAAGGAAGTTGAAGAAATCTTGGTTTCTTATATAAAAGGTAAATATGACAGTGACTTCAGTTTCTTATCACTGACAGGTTACAGACCAAGATAAAAACAAACATGTGAGAATAAATAGAAACACACAAACATGTGAGCACAGACACCAGTGGCAGGTGATAATTACAACTTCCTGTCACCCTTTATTCTTCTTCTTCTGTCATTAAAGTGAGACCTGATAATTAGCCTTCAGTCCTCCCACAGCTCTCGTCTCTTCTGTTTTCTTCTTTTCATGTCCTCAAAGTGTCCTCTTTCATGACACTCTCACAGCTTGGACTTGCAAATTAGGCGTCCTGTCATGGTCACCCACTGGGGGCTTCTGGGTAACGCAGTTCAAAGAAAAAAAAGGCGGTGACAGGAGCTCTCTTGGTGATGTAGAAAATAAAACTGTTTCCTGAATTGTCTGGTGTCATGTGATCTTGTTTTTGTTTTTCTAACTTGAAGTTAGTGTGATGTCATCATGTTGATGTCATCTCTCTTCAAAATGACAATATTTGACATCATAATATCAATATGTGACATGTTGTCACAATGACATCACACTGGTTTACCATGATGACATCATAACACTGATTGCTTTGTTACTATGGTGACATAATGCCAACAGTTTTGTTGCCTCAGTGACATAAAATCTATTGTATTGTTACCATGGTGACATTATGTTTGCCATTTTGTTACTGATGGTGACATAACAATGTCAGCTATGTTGTTACCATGTCAACATTGAAGATCAATTACAATGTTACCATGGTGACATGCTCTAAAAATTCCTTATCACATCCCACAAATCGAATCATGACAGATGTCTGCTGTGACTCAGAGTTGGATAAGGCGTCAGCCTCTGGAGCTGGGGATTGTGGGTTAACTGAATGATTCTGACTCATATTTAGGGGCCTTGGAGCGTCTCTGTTGGACCTCACCTGCTCGGGGCACTAGACTGAATGTCCACTGTCTGGTCGAAACAAAAGTCACCAACTGGATTCAACTCATCAAACAGGTAAGATGCTAGACTTTTTTTTGGCTTTTCATATTTTCTGGTTCCTTTTCTTCCACTTTGGTGTGTTTCAGTTTCTTCTCCTGGAGTCTGTTCCAGTGTCAGTCTGTCTGTGGTTCTCCGTTCTCCCCCCCACTCTGTATCTTTTGACTTCTCCGTCCCGTGTCGCCTCCTCTGTGTTCGTCAGTCCATTAAGGAGACGAAGAGTCGCCTTCAGCTGCTCCTCTTCACATTTACATACAGCTCATACATATCAAACCTCAGAGGAGTCACAGCTGAGATTAAAGCACAGTTTCCACTCACAGGTTCACAGACTGCACCGTGATGTGAAGGTGAGGTTCGGTTCCCTCGGTGGAACGGGGCGCTAACACTGTCGGGGGGTTGTGGGTTCAGATCCCGCCGGGAACGCTGATGCCAGAAATATACGCACTTATTTTCCGGGTTTCTGGACTAATGTGAGTTTAAACAGAGGTGAAATTCTCCTGAGAATAACAGGAAGTGAACTGCCTCTGCTTCATAAAAACATCTCGGCCGACACACACACACACAAATCTGACAGATATGAACAGAACTGTAAATGCTTCCTGTAACAGACGAGGGGTTTGATAGCATGTAGCACTTTGGTTGCTTCGTTGAATTTGCGTGATTGGTAGTGGTCGCCACGTTACAGTTTCCTGGAGAGACCAGCTTACTGAAAGACCAGATTCACATCCACAGATAAAACCCTGGTCACACTGACAAGTGGCTCAGCAAAGTTTATCTAAAGTTTATTTTTTGGTTACATCACAGGTCAGATACAGACGGACTGATGTGATGAAAAGCTCTCCAGCACAGCAGGAAGTGGACCTGAGTGGATATCATTCTCTCAGCTTATATACATGTTTTTATTTGAGCACACTTGAGCCTTCCTCTCAAGATAAAATCTGAAATTCTCTTCTTTGTGATGTTCACATATATCCAAGGCTGCTGAATTAAAATTTTTTATAAAAACTAGTGGAGCTGCTGCTACGACAAACCAGTCAGGTGTCCATGAAGGATCCTTGAACTTCCTCAACCCGCCTGCTTGTTGTTACGTCCTGAAGAAAAGAAAAAATGCAAAAATTCACAGCCTCTTCAGGGCTTTTTATGATGTCTGAGTTTGTTTTGGTCTGAAATGTGTGTGAATGACTCTTCATTGTGCTCTTCACTGCATCACAGCCACTTCACTCCAGACGTTAAGTGCCGCTTGAAAACGAACAAAAAGATCTTTAAAAGGCCTTCAAACTGTGCAAGGAAGTTTCCACAGACACTCCTGAAAGAGAACAGAGGAGGTCTGACTGTGTTATTCACCTCGAGGAGACCCCGCTCAACCAAAACACAGAATAACACTTGGATATTTAAGATTGTCTGCCACCGCCCGGCCCAAATACCAATCTGACACGCAGATTCACTCATTCTGCTCATTTCCAGCTCTGGAGTTTTATTGCAGGACTCCACTAGAGGAGCTTTGCATAAATCACAGCTCCAATTATGATCTTACACAGGCCCTTTATGCAAACAAAAGTTAATGATACTGACACGTTTTATTCAGCGAGATCATCTTTACTAAGCTAATAAACCATTTTATGATTTTTAAAGTGTAAATGCAAGTCGTCTCATTCAGCCACGTGTTAGCAGCCGCTCTTTTAAAGATAAAAGCTTCTAAATTCAGTCGTGGTGTATTTACTGATGTATTTTATGTCGTAGAAAAAACACAGACCATATTTCAGACATCGAGCCCAAACACAAAAACAAAATGCTGATTTCCAGATGAAGGAACCAGAGGTACAAATATACTAACTAATTTCTGTTTTCTCACTTTATTCACTGAATTTGGGTAAACTGGATTATTATGGAGAAACTCGTACATCACACGGGGAGTCTGGAGCATCGGGAGGGTTTCAGATCTGGGACCAGTTTGTAATTGATATTTCGGCGTACATCATACATTAATATAGCTGTGAGATGTGATGATGATGATGATGCAGCATAAAACTGTCCATAGAGTGGTGGTTATGAGATATTGATTAGATAATATGATTATATGTTTCTTAATGTTTTTAATATTACCTATAAGCAGCAGTCAGGTTCTTTTACATCATGGATTAAAACCTTTCTGTTTGTTTTTCATTCAAATAAAATTAACCCATATCTTACACTGCGCTGTAGCTGCACTGTCTTATGTATTTTATTCTATTTTAGTGTCTTTTTATGTTGCTGTGTGTTTCTCATCTTAATGCTTTCTGTCTGATGTAAAGAACTCTGAGTCGCCTGGTTGCTGAACGCTGCTTCGTCTCAAGTGTCTGCAGGTTGATTTTCACTGAAGTGAACTGAAGGAAAACAATAAAACTGACTGATGATTTTGGGAAAACAGCGTAAAGATTTTGTCTTTTAACTTTAGTCTTTTATTTCTAATTATGTGAAATAAAAGCCATGAAACGGAGCACATGATGTGCTTGGTATTCTCGCTGGCTCTCGTTGACTCGAGCCTTTAATCCCTCCTCTCCTCTTTCTCAAACTCAACAACTAAAGTCACAGATAAATATTGGAAAACCCTAAAGTTGGCTTTAGTAACTTTAGTTTTCACACAGCTGCAGCAATATGGCAAAATGTGGAGAAGAATGGAGGGATTACTGGTGATTAAGAAGCCGAGCCCGGTTCTTTTTTTTTCTTCTGGAGCGTAATCCACCGCCGGGCCGCGACTCCATCGCTCTGCTCGCCTGACAAAAGCCTCTGAAATCCTTCCCAAAAAAAAAAATCAACTTCACTTCAAATAACTGCTCTCAATGGCAGCAGAGAGGCTCCTTTCTCTGCAGCAGCGCTTCAAAACCGCTTAGCAGGAAGCAAGAACGCAGAAAAAACTGGGACATCCAAACCGAAAGGAACAAATTCCTTCTCTTATCTTTTGAAAAAGTGTGGCGGGAGGGAGCAGGCGAGCCCCCATCACCCCCTGTTCCTATTCACACTCATCTTCCAGATTAAATACAGATGAAATATTAATGCAGATCTTTTATAGCGAGGGGTTCCTGGAGATAAATCTGCAGGAGCAGAGACTGATGAGCAGATCCAGCTGGATGTTATCGGCGCAGTGGCGGCCATGTTGGAGGTCTGTCCTCACACGACTGAAAAGGGACAGTTATAAAGGAAGAAGATTTCTCTTTCAAACAGTCAGAGTCTCATTTTCATGGTTTTGTCCGTCAGTCATGTCAGTCAGGAGTCGTCTGTTAGATTCTCTGTATCAACACCTTTTAATAAATGCAGGTTCTCATGGTGGAACAAACTGTGAGGACTTTCAAACGTTCCACATCGATCCGCAGCCAAATTACCAACAGGTTCACATTCCCACATAAACGAAACTATTGAACTATGTAGCTCCTGACAGAAGCACAGAAATCCACAAAAGAGGACAAATCAACAAAATCTGAGCAAGTCAACATGCTCTGCTTTTGTCACGCTGCTGCTGGGAGTATGCAGTCATGTGGAGGATGGAACAAAACCGTGGCACAGACCGAGTTAGCGGCTAAATAAGACGCCCCGGACTTATGACGCAGTATAAAGAGCAAGAGAATCTGGACATGGAGGAGGCTGAGGTGGACGGACAGATCAATCACACTCAGGACTTTTACTCAGGAGACTGGGGTTCATGTTTCCATGAGAAACCAAAACTTTATTGAAAGTTTAAAAGTACAGCTACATGTGTCATTTGCAACTGGTTTCACTGACATCATGTGATGTACATTATGTCACATGATGTATTCTTTTAACTGAAAATGTGGTCTTTTCCCGAAACCTGTAACTGAAACTTCACAACTTTAACTCTGCTCAAAACATTTTGTGTCAGAATCTCACACAGACACTAAAGGGTAGAGAGAGAGAGAGAGAGAGAGAGAGAGAGAGAGAGAGAGAGAGAGAGAGAGAGAGGAGCTGAACTGAACTGATACATGCCAACGACTGATGCACACCGTCTACAAACCAATCAATATCGAACACAGAGACACGCGGCTCACATTGATGATGACGACAATCATGTAGTTTCTTTAGTTTCTTTAGTTTCTTTAATGTGCTCGCATTAATTGTAACATGAAACCAAAACTAAGTGGATCAGATGTA
>CM034607.1:36242163-36384027 GCA_020091685.1 Lutjanus erythropterus
AACTTCAACAGTTAGTGTCTCAGTTCACAAACACTGACTGAGTGTTAGAAGAAAAGATGAAGGATCACAGAGAGAAACAGGATCCTGAAACACAATGACTGGAGATTTACAACAAACATTCAAGTTGATCAGTCTGAATGTTAAATATCTGGTCTTTGTGACAGATTTAAGTTAATATAAGTCAAAAATTATTTGCATATCATTGCATTCTGTTTTTATTTGTATTTTAAACGTCCCGACGCTTTTGAATGAACACAAACAGGATCAGTGTTTTATTTTGAAATTCACTGCAGCTCCAAAACTCTCACAACATAAATTTATCTATACATATGATATATTTTCTGCATTTGATTTAGAGTGACATGAAGAAGTTTGTCGTTCTTCGGGCTGCACAGACTCAACTCTTCTATAAGTTTTCACTTTGAATTCTTTGACTAAACGGATTAAATCCACAGATTTAAAATAAATCTACAGAAAGTCTGTCATGGTTGTTATATGAGTCCAATAAGAGAGATAATGTTCTTCAGCTTATTTTATGTTTCAGTCTGTTTCATATTAAAGACAATAAATTCACAGCAGTGCAAATTTATGGTTTTAATATTTCCTGTAAAAGCAGCAGAATCAGAAGTTGGAAGAAGTTTGGTTCACTTTTCAATTCTTTTTTATCTCTTTATTTTTATTTATTCTTATTGACATGTTTGTCTTTTGTTCCTGTTTTTATTTATTCCACTGTGTTGTCTTATTTTTTTCTCTTTTAGTATCTTTTCCTTGTGTCGTAGTTTTATTTCAGTTTTAGCTCATTTTTTTGTTTGACCTCATTATTCCAGCTTCATGTCGTCACGTCGCCTCTTGGGTCTCCTGCTCTTTTGTTTCATCTGTCAAAACATTTTGTAAACTCTGTTTTTAAAGATTCTATATAAATAAAGTTATTATTATTATTCTTGCCTTCAACTGACAATGAAAAATACATCGAACAGTAAAAGTGTTGCATGAAGGACCCGACATGCAACAAAGGACCTGATCAGTGGACAAACAGGGTGGTGCAATAAACAGGTTGTCTTGGACTTCGTGGTAACCATGACAACAATGCATCATTTTAATCAATACACTAGTATTTAATATAATTATATGATAAAAGATGCTGAATAAAAAGTTTGCTTGAACGTAGACGAGTGGAGTCTGAGAGCTGAGAAGACAAAGAGACGCAGAATGATCATGTCCACCCAGTTATCATGTTTACATCACTGCCGATCAGAACTGGAGCCAATAAATACCTGCTGCAGAGTCATGTGACCTGGAAATGAAAGTTGATTGGACCATTTTCCCACTGATGAAGACAAATCTTAGTGGGTTTTCTGTCCACTGCAAACAGGGTTTTATTCTGACTGTTTGTGTTTGATGGGTTTTCATTTGTCCTGACAGACAGAAGGACCCTGAACGTCTCATCTGAAGCTCTCTCCTCTCAGGAACAAATTAACCTCCACCACGTCGTCGTCGTCGTCGTCTCCTGATCCTGTAATTACTCACAGAACTGCTCAAACTGCAGCTTTTTGTCCATAAATGTCACCTCGTCTCGTCGGAGCTGCAGCATCAACACAAACCTCCACCTCAGATCAGAGCTGCTGACATTTTCATGGTTTTTCTCACGTATTATTATTGATGGTGATTATAGTAATAATGTTGAGCTGCTGCGTGTTTTCATCACTTCACTTCTGTTGTTTCTCCTCTAACAGCTGATTTGATCAGCTGCTGTAAACTTTAACCTGCAGACACAAAACTCCCTTCAAAACTTCAGCTGTTTAACAGTTTAGTTTTGTGTCTTTTGTTGGGAGAAATTTTCAAACGGTGCAGGATTTTAAATTCAAACAGATCAATTAGATATTTTTACAAAGTTCAGCCCTGATTTAGACTGAAGACTGGGAGAAATCAGAAGCTTTTTTTTATTGGACAGCTGTTATTAATAATGTGTTAAACCTGAACTGCTGAAAAATAACTAATACTCTTCATTTAACAGCAGTAGTTTTACTTGTAGCTGAGTAGTATTTCAGTAATGTAACAGTATTTGTACTTGAGTACAGATGGTCTGGAGTCTTTCATGGTGAGATGATGATTCTCAGGTTCAGGGTGAAACCTCGTTACTGTAAACTGATGAGATCAGTGGTTTTCTCTGGAGGTTTTTGTCTGTGGCTCCTTTTCTCTGCTGTCTGTCTGCAGGAACACTGGAAGGACAACAGCGCCACCCTGTGGTGTCAGTTTACAACACAGAAACCTCTTTCTCTGATGATGAGCGTCTCTCTGTCCTCTCAGTCTCTTATTTTGTGTCTCTGTCATCTGGATTGATTATTATTTTATTGTTTGACATTGTAATGATGTCCATGCAAAAGTTATACAAGAAAAAACAAGAATATTTTATTGTGTCTTCTTCTTCTGAAAGTGCAGTGTGTAAAATCTGTACATGACCTGTTCTCCTGTTCTCAGTGTTTGCTTCATGTCAGGAGGACGTGACTCCTGAGCTTCTTTAACTCCAGATCAAGAAAGTTTCTCTTTTTTTAATCATAGACCTTCCAGACAATAAATACCTTTCAAATTAAAGTAACAAAGTTAGTCATAAAATGTTTAAATACAGAAACTCTGTGACTTTTTGACCATCAGGAGTCCAGATCACCTGAACATATCTGAGGTCCAGGATCAAGCCTCAGCCTGATCAGGTCCTTTTCAAGCTCTCTTCCTCTCAAACACGACACTTTGTGTTTTGTTCTTGGACCTCCAGCTTTGTTTATGAGATCATTTCAATCAAAATTTGGAAAAATGATGTTCAATGCATTAGACAGATGCGTGTGAGGACCCATCGTGGTTATAAGCTGCCTGCTGATGGTTTTCTGATGGCGACTTCAGGACTCACAAAGTGAAAGAATACAGCCAGTGTCTCCAGAAGTCACTGTAATGTATATTAATGTACATATTTCATTGAGTCTAGCTTCCACATCGATTCTTTACAAAGATAGGTGACCGTATTGATGCCTGTTCAAAACGCTGCAGACCGAAACAAATCATTCAAATGTTCGTGTTGTTACTGTTATATTTGTGTTGCTTTCTTAACATGCAGGTTGAGTTGGTTGGACAGACAGAGACAGTGGACAGACAGAGACAGTGTTACTCTTGTGACCAACACATTAGTAAATATGACACAATAACAGCCTGAACACATGTAACAAGAATCACATTAAAACCACACAACAGAATGACACACAATGTCCCGTGTGTTGATCTATGAACACACAGTGTCCAGCGTCCTCTCTCAACCAAGACTGAAAACTGACTCAGCTAACAGAGACAATCACTGGGCAGCTCTTATACACATCCCATATTACATACAGCTGATTATCACACCACAGTTTTGTGGGTTTTTGAGTGGGACAGTGATAGTGAGTGATAGTTGTATTGTTGTATTATAGCGGGTAACTGTGGTGTGGTTCGCTTGTTGAGTGGTTGTGTATTTGTGTGTGTGCATAAGATAGACAGGTGAGTGTGAGACAGTGGAAGATGAGTGGAGAGGACTAGGTGTGAGACAGGTGTAGGTAGTGGGAGGTGAGTGCAGGTGAGACAGGTTTAGATCAGGAGGTCAGGAGACAGATAAAGGTAGGGATGGATCCCAACACCTTGAGAGACGTTATTGATGAAGTTCCATAACTGATATCCTGATGGGTCAACAAGCAAACAACAATATGTGATGAAGAGACATGTTGACACCTTCAGGGTAAAAGGTAAGGATTTATGTCACATGGACTTCAAACAATAATCCACATGGAACACCTAAACCTTACCTGACGCAGGTGAAGGCCTGGTACACCTGCCTGTGTGAGCACAGTATCAGGATGATACCATCTCAGCCTCACTTTCAGCCAGATAAAACCCTGGTTTACACATCTGTACATGTCTGTACACATCTGGTGATACAAAGGTTCAGGGTTTAAATCCCCAGCTGGCAGGTTTTCACTTTTGTGCACATTTTCTATTTTCACCTCATTTTTACAAAAGAAAATCACATTTTTTTAACAATCCACCTGAGAGGAGCAGGTCGATGTGTGGTTTTCCTTCAGATTTGTTTGTGACAGTCTGTCCTCAGTGTCTCACGGTGAAATGTCCTGGGCTCATTGTCTTGTGGTGAACACGTCCTTTTTTCTTGTGGCTTTGTTTTCTATTATTTGTGATGATTTTTTACAACTCAACTCAACTTTCTCTCATTTTAAACAACTTCTGGATACCTTCAGATGATAAATAATGTTTTATTCTAATTTGACTCATTTCATTAATTCTGTACTTTTGATTTCTTTACTAGTTTGTTGATTCTTGATCAGTAGTTTGTTTATACTTCTTATGTTTCTCTTTTTTAGTATAGAAACTGTTTGTTTTCAATAAATATATTCAATGAAGTATTAAGGGTGTCTGACGTTTGTAAAAAATCAAACATTTTACACAGAATTGAAGATAACTTTGAAATTTCTGCTCTGATATATTTAATGATTTTATCAGTGTGATTTAAAGCAGATTACTGAACCAACACTGACACCTGCTGGACTGAATCAAAACTGCACCTCATCTTATAAACCAGCTGGAAATTCGGTACAATTTTACATTGGAATAAAAAGTCAATTGGCTGCTTGTTTCTTCTCTTTGGATGGAAAATAAAGTGAAAATGAAACTTCTGAGAGAGAAATGAGCTGCTGAAGAGACTCTGGCTTCTCTCTGCAGGTTTTCTGAGACAAGAAAAGAGAAGAAATGAGCTGCTGTGAATCAGATTACTTTAACATCAGATACTGTGGCAAAGAAAGGCTTTTATTCACATTTATTCACCAATAATCACCATTAAAAGTCTGATAAATGAGCTATGAGAGGCTCCTGTCTGCAGTTACAGAAACTGGAGCATGAATGTACATGAAAAAAAAGAAGAAGAAAAGAACTGAACTCAAAGTGAACAAACAGTGAAATAAATAAAAGTGGCTCACACACTGCAGAAACTCAGCCTTAAACCCTTTAATGAATCAGAACCAGAAATATTTAATGGAAATAGAAATACTGCCTGGAGGGAAACTGTTTGTGTTGAAGTTGCCCCCATTTAAGAATAGAAGAATAAATAAACAATGAGAATGGAAATAGAAATTGTGAGCATGTAAAAAATATGTAAAGAAAAAAGTGCATCATACAGCTATATAGAACAATTTAGGAAAAAATGAAAATAAAAAAGTTAACAAAAATATACAACAATATACACAACAGTGTAAAATGTTATAGTGTGAATAAAAAGTGTAAAACAACAATCATGCTGAAGGTTTGGAATAAGTGTGTTAGGAGTATAAGTTAGTTTAAATACACAGTACAAGTAAATAAATGCAGCATTTGTACTTTACTTGAGTATTTATTTTTCATTTCTGTAAGTGGAGTTTTCAGGTGAAAATCTGGAATGAATAGTTTTATAAGTGAGGAGGTTTTAGAAGCAAAGGTCTGATTCATGCTGATAAAAACTGGATGAACAGGTATGAAAAACAAACACACCCAGTGTCAGGTGACAGTTTATCTCTCTGTGTCTGTCCTCACAACTTAACATGTCCTGAAGTGTTTGACTTGGAGCAGGTCCAGCACCCTGTGTCCTCATCAACTCACACACTTTGACACAAAGAGTCCTCAAAGGTTCTCATCTGTTCTTCTTACTATGAGAACAGAACATCATCTGGTGTGTCAGTGGTGTTCTTTCAGAGGTCGAACAGAGATGAAGAGAAACCTGAGAACTGGAGACCTCAGTCTGACCCTGAAATACCCCACAGACACAGACAGAGGCACCTTCACCTGCACCGTCTACAGCAGGGAGGGACGGACACTGATGAAGAAACAAGTGGAGCTCGGGGTCAAAGGTCAGTGCTGTAGATGAACAGATGAACTTTATTTGTCCAACAGATCAACGTTGACAGAAATGTAGAAGTGAGCGGAGTGAATCCTGTGGATTCAGTGACGCTGATACAGAAACAATGAGACATTTGTTTGATGAATGTTTGTGTGTCCAAGTGTTGAGGACTGATGTTGGACATGTGTTTGAAATGCTGTGTGGAGCTGAGATTCATTTACAGAACAGAGATGAAAACAAACATGTTTTCATGTCAAATCTTCTCTTCAATGTTCAACTCTACATCCAGAAATGTCAAAGAGACAAAGAGACACACAGCAGCTCAACACTGACATGAGACATTACTGTGAAGCAGGACATGGACAAAAACATCACAGCTCCATCAACACTCTGATCATGTCCAACACCTGGACAACCTGCTTTACTTCCTGTAGTTCTGTCCCCTGTTACCTGCTGCTCTCATCTGCTTCTGTCCTTCAACTTTCTCTACAACTTTGGAACAATTCAATAAAGTTATTCAAAACTGCTGCTGCTGTCTGTCCAGCTGATGGTTTGTTGTCCTCTCAGTCTGTCAGGTGGAGGTGGACGAGGGGGAGGAGTCTGTCCAGCTGCCCTTCAAGACTGTAGGTGACCTGCCTGAGGACACTGAAGTGAAGTGGAGACGCTTGGAACCCAAACCTGAAATGATGGTCCACATGTATGAGAACGGCTCTGACAGACCTGAAGAACAGGACGAGTTTTTCAGAGACCGAACAGAGATGAAGGACGACCTGCTGAGAACTGGAGACGTCAGTCTGACCCTGAAATCCCCCAAAGAGACAGACACAGGAGAGTACAGGTGTGACGTCTACAGCTGGAACATCTGGAGACTGAAAACAGTGAAGCTCAAAGTAAAAGGTCAGTTTGAAGATACAGCTGTGTTTGTCTCTGATTGGTCTCTTGTCTCTGATTGGTTGGTCTCTTGTCTCTGATTGGTTGTCTCTGTCTGTCCTCTGTCTCCTCTGCAGAGAGAACTCAGATCAAAGATGAGACAGTGGACATCAGGAACAGAAGCAGCTCCACTGATCCAACTCCTCTGATGGCTGATCAATCAGTCAATCTTTGATTATTGATCTGATCTGACTTTGGATCAGAGAGAAAATGGAGGTGAAGGAGCTGATGGAGGACGGATGAAGACAGGAGGACACTTTGTCAGCTTCTTCTTCACTCTGACTCCTCCTGCTGACTCTCACACACAGTCTACACACTCACTATTGATTACTATTGATTCCAGTCGATCATTCTGCTTCCTCCCGTCGTCGCTCCTCCGTCGTCCAGCCGCTGACCAGAGATCAGCTGAGCTCCATCACACCTCACAAATTGTAATGTGAGGTGTGAAGAGACAAACTCAGAGCTGTCCATTTGTAATCAGATCACATAAGATGCATGTTAATTCAGGTGTAAACACACCTGAGTACAGCTGGCCAATCAGTGTGTGAAGCAGGTGTGAACATCAGGTTGTCAGTTTTAGAAAGCTTCAGTAATTGTCAGGTGCTGCGTCCAAAAGTTGTGATGTTAGAGAAGTGAAGGGAACCACAAAGAGACACAAAACTTAACAAGAAAAGTCAGATTGGTGAAAAAATATCTTGAATCAAACTGAATGAAGAACAGAAAGTGACAGAAAATAAGGACAAACTCATGATGCAGAACTTACTGCCTCTTTACTCTGTGAGTTGTTCCACTGCAGCAGCTTCAGTTCTGTCCTGCAGCTCTCTGTCACACTCAGCTGGACTTCATCCTCCACACTCACACTGCTGAGCTGAGCTTCACACACTCATGAAAAAATACTTTAAATTCAAGCATTAATTTGTTCGTTCAGAGAGAGAATTTCTGCTGAGCTGCTTCTTCACTGCAGAGACACGAGACACTGAGACACTGACAATAAAAGTTCATCAACTGCTCATCTTTAGTTGAGATAATTTAATTTTCTTCTTTGGATAAACTTTGAGTTCTGGAGATCCAAAAAATGTACTGATTTTTTTTATTAATGTCATGAAGTGAAGGTCAGTAAAGATTAATATTTAAATAAAAGGCATTTAATTTACAGACATCCAGCATCACTTATTGACGCTCATTAATGTGACCAATAAGCATTGTGACAGGTGTTCCCAGGTGGGTGTGTCCTAACAAACTTTGTGATTGGCTGAAGTCTGCTGCTGTCATTCTGACCAATAAGATCCTACCTCATCAAAACCACAGTTCCTGTTTACAGATAGAGTTCAGAACTGAATCAGGAAAAAAAAACTAACCAATTTCTTTTTTTTTTTAATTGACAACTTCAAGAATCCAGTCTGAACCGGTCTCAGAGACCTCGATGCCTCTCAAAGGTAAGAAATCTGTGGACTGTAACTTTCAGATTCCAGTGTGAGACCAGATGTGATTTTCTGAACCTTCAGTTGATCTTTGTTTTATGAAACTGTGCACACGGAACAAAGTCCAACAGGTGGAAGAGAAAACAGTAAGTTTCACTTTATAATAATGTCACTTCAACCTCAATAAAACATGAGTGAGTCAACAATGATGAAATAATCAGTATCACTGCAAAGAGCACGAACATGAAGCCTTTAGTTCTCACTAAAGAAACGAATCTCACATTTCATTCTTTAAAATTTCTTTTCGGCAGCAATAACAATAATTAATACAGGTTTGCTGAAACAAATTAAATGTAGGCCTCTGTTAAACAGTTTAGTGTTGCTTCATAGTAAAAGTATCAACATTTACAAACTATTCATTTCTGATGCTCAAAAAGCACCGCTGTTCCTACATATTTACAGAACAACACAGAAATGGTGGGAAACCAAACTGATATAATTTTTTTATCAAATATAAACTGTAATAACAGTAATAACACTATTAAAATAATGAGTTTATTATGTTAGTATCACTACTTTTATCACGAACTGATAACTGATGGAAAAATAAGAAAATTAATTCAGTGTATATACTATTTAATACGACATTAAATGTTTTATATTAACAAAAAGGAATGATCAGATTTTTTTTATTTTGTAGAAAATAGTCATTAATTTATAAAATTTAATTTCACTTCTCTATCCTTACCATAAAATTACCAAACTCTGAAACCATAATATGTCATCAAAAAACAAAACAAACAAACAAACAAACAAACAAAAAAGAAACAAAACAGAGACAAAAATGTTTTTGTTGCCAACTTCAGGAAAACTGATAAGGCCTTAAATACTATTTAAAGACACAGTGACATCTGGTGGATGTTTTTCAGCATAACACACCTAAACTCATCTCTTTAACTTCATATGCTTTTATATTCTTATTAGCCAACTGTTAACTTTTATTAATTTATTTTATCTTATTATATCTTATCTTTTCTTCCTCTTTGTTTTCTCAGTTTGCTATTTTACTGGTTGATGGTCTTAAATGATTTTATTTTGTAACCCAATTGTTTTAACTCCTATAATATTTTCATGCCTCTGTTCTTGTTGCTGTAACTTTTCATTGTTCTCTCTCTGTTCAGTACATCCTGCCTCCTCCTGGAATTAAATCTTCTAAATAAATAAAGTTTTGCTTTGGTAATCGGAGCGGTAGAAAAGCTCAGTCAGGTTGAGTTCAACACATTTTTCAATATGATAAAGTGACTCAAACTGAACCAGAACATTTAAACTAGTTAGATATTTTTTAGTTAAAGTAACTGACTGATATTTTTTGTTTTTCTGTCAGGCCACCACCCTCAGTGTGTTCAGGGGCTCTACGTCATGTCTCATGGGTGGATTTTACACGTCAGAGCTCCAGGACACAAACAGAGACTGAGAGTCTTAAAGACCCAGCAGGACGACGTCCGAGCTGCACAGGGAGGCTGCGGCGACTGAAACTCGAGATGCCACAGCTCAGTTTCTATAGTTACTGATTTTAAGATTGTGAATGTCAATAAAAATGCACAACAAAGTCCTTTTACTGTCTGTCTTATTTTTTATAAGTTGCAAAGAATGTTGCAAAAAGTGACTTCCTGTCTCTGATCAGTCACATCGTCTGCAAACCACAAGAAGTTCAAGATTCCCATTTACAAGACAGAGATTTACAATCTGACATCTTTAAAAGTCATGTAGTGACCAGACTGTTAGCTGTGTCAGAAAGCTTCCAGCTCTCTGGGCTGTAGATGACGAGTGAAACGTCCTGTTAGTGAGATGATCTGGATTAAAGGGGACGGGGAGACGTGTTTGTTTTATACACTGATGGACTGTTAGCTTCAGACATAAAGGTTCTCTGATGCAAATGAAGAACCTAGTGAGTATCAGACTATGAGAGAGAACCTATAATATAAAAGCAGCACATGATTCAGTTTTGTGAGCTGTCAAGTTAGAGTTAGACACTCATTATAAATGTGGCAATTTGTCTTGACATTTTGCACCTGCTCCTTTATGTCTAGATTTCTTGTTAACAACAGATAAAATCACTTAAATTATGTCTTACATCAGCCTGGAAGCAGCAGAGGGAGCGTACTGGTGTACAACATCACAGCAGCTGTGTTTCCATCCAAATATGTCACAAACTGAATTTGACTAAATGCACTACTCTTATGTGACTATTAGGAGTTTGTGCATGAAGACAAGCAGCAGGTGGCGCCAGTTCTCCAGTTAGAAAACCTTTATACCACTGCAGAAGAAGAGGAGTCACTAAAAGAGCAGCAGCAGAATCTCAAACTGTGAAAAACAAAGTAGATGGCAGGATTTAATTAAACTTTTGTATTTGAGTTTCTCTTCTTCACAGCTGCAGCACTCTGTGGAAGAACAGACACAATCCTGAAACTTTGTTTTCCAGGTTTGAAACTTTGTTCATGGTGATCTGAGAACTGCTGCACAAAGTTTTGAAACTTTGAAAGGACAAAACTTTATTTTGAAATCTTTTCACCCTCATTGCAGCCTGTTCCGTCAGACCGGGGTTTACAACATCCACACAGCTGGTCTGAAACTCTGGAACAGACGGTCTGGGGGGGAAATGTTGACCTGGCATTGTGTTATATTACTGCTCATGCAAACCAAATGTTTCTGTCTGCTGCAGCTTCACATTAAAAGAATTTAACTGGCAAAACAATACTTTTATTTCAAAGTAGTCACAGGAAATATAATGACTTCTGTCAGAAAGATCAGCTTTTCCACAGATCACTGTGAAATACTGCAGACAGAAATGTCACAGTGAGTCTTTAGATCAAGAGCTGCAGTTTTCACACACACATACACACACACACACGCACACTGCACACATCTCCTTTCACTGTACTCTGCTGTTCACAGACTCAAACAGTGTGCAGGATAAAATCACATCATGGATAAGAGGTTCTCAAACTCAACAATAATTAACAATAACTGCAGAAACAACAAATAAAAAGGATCCAAGTTGAAATTTTATGAAATATGGGTCAGAACAATAACATCAGCAAACTTTTTTGTATTTATTTTTCTTCTTCTTAAATCATTTTTATTCATCTTCGTTTCACTCTATATTTTCCTCCCTGGTCATCCATGCAGTTCCTCTGTGACCCACCAGGGGGCCCCAGCCCACAGCTTGAGAGCCACCGGTGTACTGACAGCTGATCTCTTGGAGAACCTCAACAATGCAACTCAATCAGTGGAACTGCTTTTCTTCGTCTTCTCTGCTGTTCTTCTCTTGGACAGTCTGATGAAGGTGGAGCAGACAGAAGTGCAAACAGATGTTTCAGGTTTCTGTGTCCATTTCTGTGGAATCAATCATGTCCACATGCATGACGGAGATCAATAAAAAAGACTCAAGCTTCTTAGATCTGATGAAAACAAAGAAACATCACAATTAATAAAAACGTGTATAAAGCTTGTATAACTAAAATGATTAGAAAGAAAACAGGCTTTTATTGATAAAAACTGTATCTGACTGTAGTAATGCAAACAAACAGTGGACTGAGAGTTTTAATTTGACATTCTCTTCAGTATTTTCATCCAAATCAACACTATATTTTGTGTCAAACTATATTTAGGAGCATGAGAACTTTGTCTTTGTTATCTTTGTACCTGTAAGTGTTCACACACCAGAGGAGGTGATAATTACTGCTCGCAGACGTGTGATTTTCTCTGCGCTTGTTGCAGCTGCTGCTGCTGCTGCGATGACGCCTCCGTCACACCCGACTGCAGACATTAACATTAACATCCTGTAATAACACAGCTGTCCATCAGTGCAGCTGACACACACACACACACACACACACACACACTGTAAGAATGGGCGTGTGTGTGTTTGGGATAATTTCAGGTTTGCAGTGATTACAGTCACATGTCTCATCAGAACAACAATTCAACTTGTTCTGAGTCAGAAACGGAGGATATACAGTAAATTATCAGCCATCAGCCTCCAGTAGAGTTTATCCAGCAGAGAGCGCTGATGAGAAGTTGTTTTTTTACACTGTAAAATGTCCAAAACACTAAAGATAACAATGTTTTGTATGTTATGTTGTACATTAAAGTGATGTTTTATATTTTCCTACATGTTCAGACTCAAACCAACAGTGAATTTATCCACTAACGAGTACCGTGAACGTATCACAGCCTGATTTATCTTCTAATGTTAAAACCACTAACAGCACATCAGTGAGTCACACTGTTGCACTGACTGACATGTTCCTTCATCACCATGAACACACACTGCACTTTATTCTGACTCACGTTGTGCAGCCCCTCCATCCTCCACCAAACAACAAGATCATCGTTTATCCTGATGTTTGACTTCAGACGTCGTCCAGTCCTAGTCTTCAGTGGGTGAGGGACTCTGCTTCTTGTCTCTAATCTTGTGCAGATGGAGTGAGAACAGTTTCAGTTTGGGAACCGCAGAACTGTGTCTTTGCTTTTTGCAGATGATGTGGTTCTACTGGCTTCATCAGAAAGTGACCTTCAGCACACACTGAGGCAGTTTACAGCACCTCCAAATCTGAGCATGGTACCATCCTGCCTGCTGGCCTCCAGTCTGCATCTTGGCCTGCGAGCGTCCAGCTGGTTACCCAGTTAGCTAGCAACCAACCTTCGACTCAGGCTGCACTCCAGTCGTTTATGGTAGAGTTTGTGAGGCTGCAACATTCCTGCTCTGAGCCAGCTGGCCCAATACCTGCCTGTCCCGAGTCACTGAGCCACTGGCCTGCTAACCTTCAGTCAGTTCCTGTACCTGCGTTGGCTAGTTTCCTTCCTGATCTCTTACGTTGGAACCCAGCTGGCTTTCGACGGCTCCCACAAGAAAGCAAGCCAAACTGGCTGAACTCAGTTGCAGTCCTTCAGTCCTGCTGCCGTGTTGTCAGCCTCCTGCACCACAGCTTTGTCCCCAGCTTCCAGTCCTGAGGTCCTGCTGCCGATCTCCTGCTCAGCTCCCCTGCCACCAGAATCTGGTTCTGTTGAAGCTTCTCCAGCAGCCCACCTTGACCTGCAGCTGAATCTACTGGTTCCAGCTGTTTTTGCTGTGCTCCAGCCCCGTTGCTTCCAGAAGGGTTCTACCTGTGCCGGCAGCCTCCTTAGCAGTCCCATCTATGTCACTGGTGTTGAGGTTATCCTCCAGAGCGGCTCCACCGGTCTGGTTTCCCTCATGACCATCCTTCAGAGGTGCTGCGTCAGTCTGTCTTGCTCCCAGGCTGTTGGCATGTGGGTTCAGTTTCTGACCTGCATCAGGAGAAGTTCTGCTCCTGAACCTTTTGAAGATTTTGACTTTTGCATAGTTTTTTCCTCCTCCAGACCCGTCCACCCACCCAGCTCATGTTGGACTTGTTTTTGTACGGGTATCTGAGAGCCGTCCCTTGAAGAACCATGGCAGTGCCCCCGTCATGGTTTAGGGTTTCGGATAAGTTATTTCCTGTTTTATTTTGAAGTTCTTGTCTTCCCTCTTGTTTCTGTGGCTTTACTTCCTGTTTCTTTCCCTCATTAGCTGCCAGTTTGTCTTTGTACCTTTAGTTCAAATGTCCTCAAGTTTTCCCCATGTTTGTGTTTGCATTATTTGTACTTTGAATTTTTACAGTCTTCATGTGAATTTGTTTGCCTTGGAGCATTTTTATCTGTTGTCAGACGACTCTAAACCTGGAAGCCTTTGTTTTTTATCTTTGTATTTTGAGTTTTTGTGCAGTAAATCTTCAAACTGCGTAGCTCCGCCTTCTGAGTCTGTGGTTTCAACAAGAAGACCACAAAGAGACTCAGACCAACCACAAAAAGACGACAAACAACCACAAACAGACACAAAACAACCACAAAGAGACTCGAAACAGTCATAAAGGCGCCTCATTATCGGTCCATGAATTCATTATATGGTTTTATGTTTAATGTTTCATCTCAACGTGTTTTAAAACAGCTGATCACACACATACTCACTCTCTCTCTCTCACACACACACACACACACACACCCATGCTCCCTCTCTTTTTCACACTCTCTCTCTCCAGCGGATCAGTTCTTCAGTTAACTTCCATGTAAACAAACTCCTCTCCTCTCCGTCCCTCCATAGGTCTCTCCACGTCTCCATCATCGCCTCCGTCTCCCAATGAGCTCGGGTCCATCGCTATAGCAACTGGTTGCCATGGGCGACGAGACACAGCCAGCTCCAGCCAGCATCCTCCTCACAGTTGTTGTCGAAGGCAGAGAGGAGAGAGAAGGCGCGGCGCGAGCTGAGCAGCAGAGGAAGACGCTTCTCCTCTCGCCAAAATAAAACCAGCAAAATAATAATTTTGAAAACCATCCAATCAGACGGCTGGATTCTCTGGTTCCTGCCGACGAGAGCTTCTGCTTCTCCTCCGGAGAGGAGATGTGGGGATGAGAGGATGGTGACAACTTGTTCCTCCAGGAAAGTGTTGCTTCAGTGCTCGGTCGTGTTGGAGTGCAGGCGGTGACCCCGACACCGCCGACAAGACTGACGCCGGCGCCGCCCGCTGCTGCAGGGTGAGTCCCAACTTCCCTTTTCATCTCAGTGTCATGTTTTCCCTGCATGCTGTCTGTCAGGAGTCCCGTTGGTCCAGACTGTGAGGGGTTCAGGGTGGTGCAGGGAGGTGAACGTGTCGTAGACCTCTGTTTGTGTGACGGCCGGGCGTGTGATGGCGTCTGCAGCTGTGATGAAACTGTGATGTTGTTTCTTCTCTGCACAGACGCCAAAAACTGTCTGCATGACCCTGACAAATGTTGTCAACAGGTCTTTAATATTTCAGCGTCAGGAGGGGCGGCTTGTGTGCTGAACTGCATGTACACGTTGGGTTTTTAAAGACTGATTATCAATATTTCTTCAGATTTAGTGTCATTAAAACAAAAAACAAGTGCAGAGATCCAGTTTGATGGTCGCCTTGGTGCCCAACCCGGAGGTCAGGACCTGCAAAAAGATCCCAAAATAAAAATCTGAGGGGTCACACCCCTTCATGTTTTTAAGAAATGCATCGTCCGGCCTGTTTTCCCCCACGACTGAAACATTCACACCCACGTTTCACAGCTTGTTGCTCCAGAGAATCACAAGCTGGGTCGACAAAACCATGCAGTCTCTGATTTACATGCTAAATTTAATCATCTGGACAGGGTGTGATCAATTCCAAAAGTGTTCAAAACAGGTTTTTTTGCCATCATTTTTCCTGTTGCTGTGTTTTTATGTAACATCATAGCACTGTATTAGTGTTTAAACTCCTGTAACCACAAGTATTAGATTTTTTTTCAATATTTCACAGTAGAAAGAAGGGAAAAGAGTAAAGAGGTGAAAAATACTCAATCACTGAGGAATAATAATGTGAATTATAATTATAAACTATATAAATGATCAATTATAGTGTATTTACAGTCAGTTTTTCTATATAGTTCTGCAGTATATCTGTCTAACGCTGCTAACTTGTGCTGATGACATCATTTGGAGCCGCGATATCAAGGACCTGCCATAGATTTTTTAAAACATGGATGTAGTCGTCCATCGCCATCTTGGCAGAGCCTGACTCGGCTAACTACCAACCAATCCAAAAACAGGCAAAATGGTGGAGCATCGGTGGAGCTGAGGCAGCCGGATGAAGCAGCTACCTAGCTGCTAGCCACCTGTCTCTCAAAGTAGCCACACCCTTAATTACACATGACTTATACATTATATATAGAAATTAAAGGGGTGAGTTGCAGAAAAATTCTGCCTGGGAAATTAGCTATAGAGACCAAAACTGTTCTTAGAACCAGGCTGAAAAATCAATCATGACATGAAAATGTGTTTTTATGACATCAAGGAACTAATTAAAACCAAACTGATGAGAAAAATGAACAGCTGAACAAACATCAGCGTGATCAGAACTACTTAACTGCCTAAACTGCCAGAAATCATCTTGGGGAAACATTTTTATGATGTGTTCTATTGTTTTTTTGTTTGTTTGTTTGTTTTTTGTTTGGTTCATGTCCCATCTGCTAACATGGAGGGGGCGGGGTTTATGACATATTCTCCAGCCAGCCACCAGGGGGCTGTAATGGTTCATCTTTATTTACCATGTATGGGTCTCAGTCATAGACTTATTATAGAACTAGATGGAACTTTGCTGCTCAGCTGCCACCAGTTTTTTTCCCAGTGGCCGCTCGCAGTATTACAGTGAAAATTCCTCACAGACCATCATCATTAAAGAGACAAGCAGACAGACAGACTCAAACTGCAAAAAAAAAAAGTCAATTATGACTATTTTTATTCTGCATTTTTGGATTCATGGAGTTTTTATATTTGCAAAAATGTTTCTTGACCTGAAAAAAAAAAAAACAATTCTTAAAATCGATGACATTTCCTCGATGTTAACAGACCAGAAAACTTTTTCTGCTTGTGCACCAGGTGAGCAGCTTTCATTGGACTGAACAGGCTCCATCTTTGCGTTCAGTATCTATAACATATCTATGGTCTCAGTGGTCATAATCATAAACAAAGTAAAACTGGACACCTAACCAAACTAATAGCTGGATTGTCAGCGTCTGTGGTGGTCAGGAAAAAGAAATAAAACTCTCTAAACGTCCAACAGCTGATTTGTGTTTGTATGTGTTGATTGAGGGGCGTGGCTCAGATCAAAGAGACGTGTATTTCATTTATGAGGAGCAATGAGCTACAACTGTGTGTCGACTCGCTGTTATTTTCATCATGAGACTGGATGAATTCACAGCGTCTGTCAGAAGATATAACTGAGAAACATTTGATATATAATTAATGAGTTTCAGAGTATTTTGAGCCACACTGGCAGCTTCATGGACGTTAACGTCAGTCTGTCCTCCACTCTGTTCCAACCTGAAACATCTCAACATCTGTATGATGGGTTGTGATCAATGTGGTTCAGACCTTCATGTTCCCTTAATTCTAATAACTTTATTGATCTTGACTTTTCATATAGCGCCATCATCAGGTCAACATTTTATTGTGTCCAGTACTTTACTTTATGACTTAAAACCTGCAGAACTGATGACATCACCATCAGCTATGTGTTTACTGATAATTAGCTAATACTAGCATGCTAACATGCTAAACTAAGATGGTGCACAAGATGAACATGATACCTGCCCACCTACTGTCAGCATGTTAGCATTGTTACTGTGAGCATGTTAGCATGCTGATGTTAGCATCGAGCTGCAGTACAGATCAATAACTCACACAATTGGCGCCACCTGCTGCTCATTTTTAAGAACAAACTCATCGCTGTGAGTTTCCACTGCCGCTCTTTTAATAACGTTCTCTTCTTCTGCAGTGGTATCATGGTTGTAATGAAAATGATTTTTGAATATTTAGTATTTTACAGATGGTCAAATCAAATGACTGTTGGCTGTGTGTATCCCTCAACATGTGGGAGGCGGTTTCTTTTCTGTTGCTGCTGTTCAGGATAAACAGAGAAGTTTCTTTATTGTGACACGAGGAGCACCTTCACAAAATGTTCATTTCCCATTTTCTACATTGAAAATGGGAAATAAAAAGGAATAAAACCTCCATTATCCTGAAATCTTAATTAAAACACAAATATTCATTATTAACTAAACTGGGAACCTGGCTACTCTGATATCTTTTGTTTTATCATTTTAAAATTGTCATATTTTAAGTATTTAATAAGAAATTTAATCAATCAGTCCCTCTGCAATGCAACTCTAATTACACACTTTTGAAATGTAATCTGGGCTGATCCTCGTTATGTATTTTCTGGCATTTTATGGACCAAACAACTGATTGATTATGGGAAAAATGATTGCCTGATTGAAAACAGATGGAGCGCACGGACATACCCACTCACCCAAATAAACGTCGTATCACTTTTAATGTTTATTTTTCCATTGTTGTTGGTCAGAGTCAGGTTACACTTCATGCTAAGCTAAGCTAACCACACCCATGTCATCTCACTGCTGGAAGGACAGTGAAAAATGTTGAACACCTCCTTTAAAAGAGAGCTGAATCATGTTGAGACAGAACAGACACAGATCATCAGTATGTGTTTCAGGCTCTGGTTTTATGTTCTGATCCTTGACAGACGTGATGAAGGTGTTAAAACGTGCCGACTGTAAAACAGGAGGAGAAACGCCGCCGCTGTGACGCTAAATCTGTCGACGTGTTTCATCCAAAAACAGCCGCGGGGCGAAACCGCACGCGCTCAGTACAAACCTGAGAATCAGACAGAGGAGACAGAGAGGAGCTGTCAGAGTATTTATATCACACTGACCTGTTTTAACTTCACTTATATTTAGATTTCTGATAAATGATCTGAACACTGTGATGAGACAGAGGAGGGAGGAACCATAATTATAAACAGACAGAGAGACAGAGACAGAGACGGGATGGAAGACAAAGAAAGAGACAGAAAAGTATCATTATTTCCATTAAACTGCTGCACAAGTTTTCACTGGATTTTCAGGGGCGATAACTAAGTAAAAAGTGATTTGACAATTTCATGAATAAAAATAAGACAAAAACGTAATGAAGGGACGATCAGAATCTGATGTGACTCGAGGTGTTTATTCCTCCAGAAGCTCCACTCTGACGCCGACTCTCTCCCTCCACTCCGCCTGGTCCTCACCACATTTTATCAACAGTGTCTGTATTAACTTACGGGTATTTCTGGGTCTCGTTTCGGTGATTTTTAAAACATTCAGTGTCTTAAGAGCACAGGGCTGCATGTTACTGCTAAACTACGGTGGCTCTGTAGGGTCACACAGAACATAACAGTGTCCATAATGAACATAATGCATAAAAGTTACATAAAACCACTTAGGCTACAGTTTGCATCTGCATCAATTTTGATAATTGGACTGGATGCTCTGGTTCTGTATTATGACAGTTAAAGCTTTAGTTTAAACCAGACTTCAAACCTTCAAACCTTCTTTTTATTGTCCTCTCCCTGTTTCCTCCAAGGATTATAATTCTCTCATATTTCTCCTGATTTATGATTTATTACCGTTTTTTCTCCTTTTCATGACCACATCCTGTTTCTGACACAAAACAGCATCTTTAAGCCCAATAACTAACACTGTAAACAGGATCTTCATGTCTGAGATCCAGTCCAGACTCTGAACCTGACATGTATCATTTATTTTTCAAAAGAAGAAATCCAGTCTGATCTGAACTCTTCCAGCTTCAGTTCAGACCAGAACAGACTCTGTGTGTGATGATGATGATGATGATGATGATGATGATGATGATGATGATGATGATGATGATGATGATGATGATGATGAAGCAGCTCATAATCAGAGCTGATGGAGAGTCAGACACCTGCAGCAGGATCCTCATCAGACACCTGATCAGATAATTCATGATATTTGATGGAAACATGACTTGTATTTTGCAGAAATTCATCTAAAACTTCAACATTTGGATGTAAACTGGTGTGACGATGAAGAAGATGATGAAGAAGCAGCAGCAGGCCGAACTAAATCAGCTCAGGAGACCAAAAAAAAATAACACATTTGAGCAGCAGAGAACGATCACCGACCCAAAATAGAACAAACAAAAAACAGACGGAGAGAACATGTGAAAGAAAGAAGAGATGGATGGAGTGAGGAGGTGGAGGAGGAGGAAGAGGAGGAAGAGGAGGAAGAGGGGCGGCGACAGTCCAACACTTCGTCGTATCACTTCGACAGATTTCATCACCACGGAGACGAGAAACAGAGAAAGTAATTACAGCTGAAATAAAGTGCGACCAAGTGTGAGAAAGAGAGAGAACATGGAGAACAACAGATTCAACATCTTCAACTGAAATTAAAAACCAAACATTAAAAACTGAAAAAACAACAAGCAGCCAGGTAATATCTTTAGAACCTTCAGAACCTGTGAGAACAAAACGTTGTTTTAAAGGTTCATTAATGGAGACAAATATCATTATAAAGACTCTATTCATAATTAACAGACAGGTTATAACTGACTATAATGTGATAAAGGTTCTAACTAGAACCACCAAGGGTTCTTCAACTTGTCCCTGTAGGAGAAGCATTTTTGGTTCCTGGTAGAGCCTTTTAGAAAGGTTCCATTTGGTATTCTCTCTACCTAGAATCCAACATAAAGGGTGAGACCTTGGTTCAAGCCAGAACCCCCTATGAGAAGTTCTAAAGAGAACCCTTCTATGATACAGTAGTTCTACTCAGGGTATATTCCAAGGGTTTTGTTGAACCACCAAGGGGTTCTACCAAGAATGTTTTAAATTATAGTACAAAAACCCTTGATGAACCCTTAGGGAAAGAGTTCCTTGAAGCATTTTTGTTTCTAAAAAATGTTCTTCAAAGAACATTTTTGACAAACCCTTTCTTCAAAAAAAAAAAAAAAAAGTTCTTGGTAGAACCTCATCCCTTCAGGCAGAACCCTTTTGGAGTTCTTATTTCTCAGAGTGTAAGCAGATGTGATGACATTATTAAGTTGTTATAACACGTAATAAACAAGTAATAACACAGTAAACACACTTAAATCCAAACACATTCATTCATTCAGTCTCTCTCTCTCTCTCTCTCTCTCCTTTCCTCTGTGGCCAGTGATGGTCTCTCGCCCGCCCCCGATGACCAGCAGCCTACCTGCTGAGATGACTTATTGATAAGCTGTCACCATCGCCGTGGCAACAATCAGTTTACCTCGTTAGGAGCTCATACAGCGGCGTGTTGTTGTCGTACAGAGAGCAGCAGGGATCAGTTCAGATCGATGCGTTCACTGTCAGGACACAACGTGAGTGAATCTGATTTACATTTAAAATGAAAACACTGAAACCCATCAGGTGTGTGTGTGAGTGTGTGTGTGTGTGTGTGTGTGTGTGTGTGTGTGTGTGTGTGTACAGGTAATGTGGAACATCCACTGCAACATGTTCTAGTTCTGCATGTTCCAGTGTTTCAGAACCAGAGTGTCTGTTTTTTTTTTCAGTCATGTTTTGTGTTTTACTTTTTGAATTAGAAGTTTGAGTTTCAAGGCTGTTTCTCATGATATGTGGACTTTGTAGTTTCATAGGGTCCCCATGAACAAACTCTGCAAGAATGTTAGCAGCTAACTGGAATATTATGTTTTATATTATGTGTTTTTATATAGTTAGTTCGGTGTTATTCATTACAAAATTGTTCCTAACATTTAAAATAATAATTTTAGAGAAAATACAACATCTGTCTCATTTGGCATCTGTCTTCACTTTTTACAGATCTCGTTTCTATTCCATTTAAAGTTTAATGTATTAAACATTAAATGCATGTCTACTGACCACTTTTTATTTAAAAAACTAGCCCACCGTAAACAAACATTTTGCATACGGCCCTGAGCAGTTCATTGTTATTTATCTGCTGCAGCAGCTCAACCTGCTGCAAACTGGAATGAGCCAGAAACATGGAATGCAGCCCAATAACTGGAAATTATGTCCATGTGCTTCCTAAGAAACATGAGCAAAATCAGCCAGATGGTGGCGCTGTAATCAACAGAATTTTGGAAAGGCCATAACTGTTGTTGGAGAAAACGGTCAGATGGGTCAAAACTCTTCAGGGAACCCGAGATTTGTGAGATTTGTGATTATTTATATGAGTCCAGCCCTACTGTGCTGTGATTGGCTAGTTTTTGTTGCCTCAACACATGCATGTGATTACCAGAAATCCTGTCTAATATTGTGAAAAAGTCTAGTTTAACCATAAATCTTGATCTTTTTCTCAACCTTTCCAAGTAGTTTTTGTGCCTAAACTTAATCAAACTGCAACTAAAAACTGAAAATATTTTTTGGAAAATCTAAAGTCTAAAAAAGTGATACTGAATGCTAATCTGCTGAAATCTCAGGTTCCCTTCTTGACACAACCATCCAGGAATCTGGATGAATCAGCTAATGTTATCTACTCAAAGCAGTATGTTGCTATGTTAGCTAGCAAGTAATTGGTCTGCATTAGAAGGCAAGCTAATGTTAGCTAATGTTAGCCAGCTAAAACCACAGTATCACAATATGTTTGAAATGCTTTGCAGTAATGTTAGAATTGATTTTGGAGTTTTTGTTGTATTGTGGTGGGTGTTGGTTGTTTGTCGACGTTAGCGGGCTCCATTTCTAAGCTAACGTTAGCTTGTGTTGCATATTGTTGTTGCTGTAGGGGAGCTGAAGAGAGGTGAGAAACTGGAGTATCCCTTGGATTTTTTTTCGGGGTAAACTGAGGCCTCAGTGTACAGGCTGTTATAGACAGAGGTGTGGACTTAAGTCACACAATTTGGACTCAAGTCATAAATTTGATGACTTTAGATTTGACCTGTCTTTTGACTTGAAAACATGTGATAGTTTCCCTCAAGTCCAAAGATTAAAAAGTTTGTTATTAAAAAGTGTGAATCCTGAACCAACCAATCAATGACACTTAGTTCACCGGCTCCACGTTGTTTCTTCAGATGAGCCAAAAGTTTTCAGGTCCTCCCAAACATACTTTTCTGAATGTCCAAAAACTTCTTTAGAAAAACAGAGAAAACACAGAGTGGAGTTCAAACTGAGGGCTGAGTCACAATCTATCAGGAGCCTCTTTTATACCTGAGACGGCTCTGACTACTGTGGACATTAGTTTTGGCTCCTCCCTGTTTCACTTCAGAGGGAGTGAAGGATGGAGGAGTTACTGTTCCAACACTTCTCTGTGTTTAACCTTGAAGACCTGAATATTTCAGTGGATGCATCTGTGATGGAACCTAAAGAATCTTCCTGTTGGTGCAGCTGCAGCTTTGATTCTGCACACAGACGACTTCTTCTGAACTCATGATGCTGCAAATAAACGTTTCATCTTTTAATAAGGAGAAAAAAAAAATCACTGATACAGTAAAAACATAAAGAACATATACATACTGTATATGCACAGGAGCCTCACACACACACACACACACACACACACACACAGTTTAAACTTCCTCTGCACTGACTTTGTCTTTTTTCTTCTTCTGTAAAAAACGTAAAAGTGAAAACAAACTAAAAATAAACTGCAGCTGTAATCTTATTTTTAATTTTACTGCAGTGGAACAGGAAGTGACCTTTCTTCTTCTCTTTTTCTACTAACATGCAGCCACGAGGCTCAATATAAACACACACACACACACACACACACACACACACACACAGATGCATGCAGTTAGTAATGGTTATTGATCTGTGGTCGTCTCCTCTGATCTCTGGCTGTAATTGATCAGTGTTGCTGTCAGTCTGATGTGAGTCACCGGGCGCCGGCTGGACGCCAACACACACACACACACACACACACACAAAATTACATTTGACAGTAACAAGGGGTTAATGGCGGTCAATAGCGACAGTTATGATGATGATGATGATGATGATGATGATGATGATGATGATGATGATGATGATGATGATGAAGCATAATATTATTACACACACACACACACAGTCATCTGTCAGACAGATTGTAGCTCAGTGCCGCTTGTCCACCTCCCTGCAGAGAGAGAGGGAGGTGTGTGTGTGTGTGTGTGTGTGTGTGTGTGTGTGTGTGTGTGTGTGTGTGTGTGTGTGTGTGTGTGTGTGTGTGTGTCAGTTGAATGTGCAGCACATGTTGTTCTGTTCATGTTCTGCCATTAAAGGAACATTTCTGCATTTTAAAATCAGCTTGTTATCGACACGTCTCGCTCACACCGACGTGTAAATCTGTGAAATTCTGATGCAACTTAAATTATTTCCAGCAGTGAATTCACTCATGGTGGCATTTTTATTTAAAGGTGTCAGTGACATCAGTGCATGCTGTCAGTCGTCTCAGCTTGTTGCGTTCTCTTCTTCTGCAGTGGTTTAATGGTTTTCTGACTGGGGAATTTATCCATGAACCAACTCCTAATACTCACAAGGAAGCAAGCGTTCATATTTACTCAAAATCTGTTTGAAATTTGTGACACATTTGGACGGAAACGCAGCAGGTGAGATCTGATCCAAATGGGCCTCATTCACCAATATCTTGTTAAGTTTTTTCTTAAGTTTGTTCTTAAGAAACGTCTTAAAGTCTGATTCTTGAAGGTTTTCATAAAGTGCAGAGTTATTCATACCTGTGTTCTCATGATGACGACAGCCACTGTCTTCATAAGTAACAGTCTCTTTTAATTACCGAAGGGAAACGCCCACCAATGTCCATATAAGGACATGAGACTGCAGGGCTGCATCTCAGATTCAGAAGATAAAAAAATTAAATGTTTCAGCACTAAAGCTGTAAAACCATGAAACACGCTGAGACACTGAAACACCTGTGTGTCAAACCTAAAAGCAGGTGATTATTTTAGTCCATTAGTGCTTAGTCATAGTCATAGTTAGTTATAGTTAGTTATAGTTAGTTATAGTTAGCACCGTTGGTGAATGAGGTCCAGTGTGAGATGTGCAGCTGGAGTAATCTGATTACAATCTGACTGTAACAGTATTTTTTCTGACTCAAATCACATGCTTCCTGTTCAGACTGCATCCAGTTCAACGAGTCAGTGCAGCTCGAACAGACGACACTCATGGGACACATGCAGGTCGAGCTTCAGTCACTTCAGTAATACTGAAGTATTTACTGACACACACTAACACACACACACACACACACACACACACACACACACACACACACACACACACACCACAACAGCGTTTAGCGCTCATTTGTCAGAAGCAGACGGTGACAAATCCGACTTCTCCCGACGGAGACGAACAAAGTTCATGTGTCGACTCCCACAGAGTCTGCTGACAAATCAGAGCAGCTTTCAGCCCCACACTCATCTAATACACACACACACACACACACACACACACACACACACACACACACACACACACACACACACACACACACACACACACACAACACACACACACACACAGTGTTTGATATGCTAATTCGCCTATGACAACATCAGGTGACTGAAGCAGCCAAATGATGCTCTGGAATGAAGTCTGTGTGAATCTGTGTGTGTGTGTGTGTGTGTGTGTGTGTGTGTGTGTGTGTGTGTGTGTGTGTGTGTGTGTGTGTGTGTGGATAAGTACGTTCAGTAGCACTTCTTTGTTAATATAAAGAGGAATAAAAACTCTGGCAAAAAAAAGTTAATCAACTCACTCAAAGTCAGCAGTTTTTTTTTTGTCACCAGGAACAGGAGGAAAGACCCAAACTGAAGCCGTCCATGTTTTGAGCTGCCGTTTTCTCTGGGTGACCCAGAAAGAAAATTATGTTTAATGAAGATTATATTTTGTGATCTAATAATGTCAGAAAATGGTCCACCTTGATTAAAATGTGTTAAGTTTCATAAAACTAAAACTGAACAAAACCAGCTTTGCTGAGTTCATGCTAACATTATATTTAACAAACTGAAACAACACGCTGAGGTTACTATAAGAAATACTTTTCCTGAAACTGTACTATTATGTTGCTGTAGTATTACTTTAATATTAAAACAAACTGTTAATGTGAACGTCATCAGATTATTAAGTTT
The DNA here is from genome assembly GCA_020091685.1 of Lutjanus erythropterus. NCBI lineage: Eukaryota > Metazoa > Chordata > Actinopteri > Lutjaniformes > Lutjanidae > Lutjanus > Lutjanus erythropterus. The sequence goes on from CM034607.1 coordinate 36,267,956, forward strand.
ATCTGATTTAAAGCAGTTGTGTTCGTCTAACTTTTGACTTTTAAAAAAAGCTTTGGTCCAACGATTCTCTTTTTTCTGTGATGATTGTTTTTATCCCGACGGCTCTCGTCTGACCTCAGACTGATGTCACATCATCTGAAACCAAAATCATAACTCTGAACATGTGGAGACGCAGGAGGAGCAGCTCTACTGCAGACTGTGTGTGTGTTAGTGTGTGTGTGTGTGTGTGTGTGTGTGTGTGTGTGTGTGTGTGTGTGTGTGTGTGTGTGTGTGTGTGTGTGTGTCTGATGTTCAAGCAGTTTTCTTGTTTCAGCCTCCAGCAGAACTGTGAAGGTTCCTGTCAGAGCTGCAACACACACACACACACACACACACACACACACACACAGATCCAGGAACAGTCTGTACTCTCAATAAAGTCATTTTTTATAACCTGGAAATCTGTGAGAGTGAAACTCAGGACTCTGACTCAACTTTATTCTGAAAATATCTCTGTTGGACATAAAGCTTTTATTCTGACATCACAGACAAATTTGTTACTTAATTCATCTGTTTTTTCTCTGAAAACTCACATTTTAAATCTGTTTTTCCTGTAAACCCGAGATCTTCACAGATCTGTGGAGTCCGTGATCTTTGTCCTGATGATTGATTGAGGATCAAGGAATTTTCAGCAGTAGCTTTGAAAATAAATCTTTCCCTGAAGAATTTCCTGAGAACAATAAAATGATTTGTCTCTGAAATAATAACACCTCAAAGGTAAAAGTCACAGCTTAATTTCATGACACATTTTCTGAACTTCTCTCCAAAAGGCAGAAACCAAAATAAACACCGATAGACCAATCTACTGAACGATTGATTAATTATTTTTATATTTACAGTCTGATCTGATTTGAATTATTTGTTAATCACAAATTTAAAACTTGACAGCATAACTTCATAATTTGATGTTCATGATGAAACACCCGACTCTGCATCTCTCAGCTGTTTATTCTAAACATTAACACAGGTGTGTATTATTGAAAATATGTTTCCTGACTCATGTCTCAGATCAGTGTTTCTAATGATCTTTATTATCATTTTACTCCAGAACAATAACATGTGCATCAGTAAAAAATATAGAAATATGAAACATAAATAAAAGCAGAAACAGACAAACAGCAGATTTAAAACAGATGAAAGGTTTTGTACATTAGTGCAAATTCTTTATTTAGATGTTGTGGATAAAAAATAAAAACTTGTGTGTGGACGTGGCAACACAAACCACTTCAGAAAGTATTCGTCTCTCCATCTACGACCATGATGACTGATGTTAAGATACAGCAGCGTTCATGCAGGAGACAGATTCACCAAAAAAATCAACAGTCCTTTATCCTTTTCTTATTGTTCCAAAATGTGTCAAATTAAAATATTTCTATGTTTAAGGATCCCTGTTGGTTTGAAAACTGCTGCTATACAGTATCAATAATAACTCAGTAAGTGAAGGTGGACTGTGAACCGTCTCACTCCGTCTCCATCAGTGGATGGAGTTCAGTTGTCATGGAGACGGAGCTTTTAGAAACTGTTGAAATGTGTGCACCAAAATAATCCAAAGGTCCACTTACTCACTTTTTACTGACACTGATGACACCAGAGCTCTGCTTCTTTAATAACTCTTTATAGAGACATCATCATAATACAGTGTCTGCTAGTTTACCCAGAATGCATCTCTCTGTCAGGATGTTTCATGTAAACAAACGACAGGTTCAGCAGATGTGGATGAATGTGCAGAAACAATAATGATTTCATCTGTTTTCAGTTACACTCTGAGGAGTTTAATCACAGGAGACATAAGGAACACAATCAGTGTGTGTGTGTGTGTGTGTGTGTGTGTGTGTGTGTGTGTGTGTGTGATGAGCAGTAAATTGATTGCATGAATAAAACAGCGTCCTCTCTCTCTCTGCTGTCACGTCCAAACAGACTCCTCAGAGGAACTACATCATCTCCTAATTGAATTCTGTCGTGCATGAAAGCGGGACACACACACACACACACACACACTCACACACACACACCATCACACACCATCACACACACACACCATCACACACACACACACACACACACACTCACACACACACTCACACACTCACACACACACACCATCACACACACACACACACACACACTCACACACACACACTCACACACTCACACACTCACACACTCACACACTCACACTCACACACACACACACACTCACACACACACACACCATCACACACCATCACACACACACACACACACACCATCACACACCACATTGACTTCCGTTCACTTCCTGTCACCGTTCTCTAACCTTAAACCTCTAAAGTCTCCATTTTAAATTCTACTGATTTACATTATGAGAACTTGCGTTTCGTCTCCATGAGGAAGACGAGTCTCCTCAGTGTGTGTGCGCGTGTGTGTGTGTAAACAGAATACTACACACACACACACACACACACACACACACACACACACACACACACACACACACCTCGGCGCTGTGTGAACACAGCAGGGCAGTAAATTGATGAATAATCTAGTTTGATTCATTGTTCCTCATTCTGCTGAATTACATCTCAGTTTGCTCCAGAATGAAAAATCAAATGGCTGCAAACTGCGACATCGACTCCGACAGAATTTAACAATAATGAAGACACATTTGTTTAAAGGGACATATTTCACCTGTAGTGCTGTTTATCCATCTAGAGTTTTCTGTTGTGACTTGCAGAGTTTTGGAGAAATCTGTCTGCCTTCTCTCCTGTATAATGGAAGTAGATGACTCTCAGCTTTTGAAGCTCAAACAGACAAAAAATAGATTTTGTTGTGAGCAGTTTCTGTTTTCTGTCTGCAGTAGAGTCTCATGCAGGAAGTGTTGTCTTTCTAATAGAAAAATGTCCCTGCAGGATTTTGCAGTCTTCTTAGGGAGACTGTTGCAGCCTAAAATCCCTGATATCATGGCAGGATTAAAACAAAAAAAAAAAAAAAAAAAAAAAAAATTGTAATTCATGTTGTCATGTTTTTAGGCATTTTTGCAGGAACAAATGAAAATAGCAGAAAAAAGAAAAGAAAAAAGGGCCCCTGAGCTGGATGTCTGGGAGCCTCCACCTGCAGGCTGCTGCTGAATTTAACAAGTTTTCATCTTGTATTGGTGAGTGAAACCGCCAGAGGAAATAATCAATAATTAAATCAAATATCTGTTGAAGAATAAGAAGAAGCTGCTCTGCTGGTGAAAGAGATTGAGGTGACACAGCTGCTGCTGCAGAGACAGACGAGTCATGAAAGATGGATGAATGTCAGTGAACTGAAGGATGATTCAGACGAGACGTGGTGTCAAAGTCTCACAGCTGGTATTCAGTTACTGGGTTTCCCTCAATCTTCCCTCCAGGAGGTTCCGTCCAAACTCTGAGACTTTTCAGCAAATTTGACCAATCATCTTTGCTTCCCACGAGTTCCACCAATCAGTTCATCTAGATGAATAAACAGCACTGCAGGCTGGAGGAAAAATATGAAATATTTCCCTTTAAACAAACATGTCTGTCAAACCTGCAGTTTACAGACATTTGAGTTTTCATTCCTTATTCATTTTCTCCCCAAAATTAGAATTAGTGTTGGTATTAATCAGTATTTTTTGGTAGGACATGATGTGGATTTTTTTTTTCGTTATCAGTGAAGTTCAGAACTTCCTGCAAGTTTTTCACGTTAAAAGTCTACCAGAAAAGGACGGGACTGAGCTTCTAGAAGACTTTTATTATGAAACATCTTTGTAAAGATTACAGATGATAAAATATTTACCAGCAGATTGTCTCATTAAACTGCTGCTTCCACCAAATGAAAAGTTAACATTATCTAAAACACGATGGCAGCTTGTCTTCAGATGACATCATTAATCTTCTCTGATTGGTCCATTTCACAGAGACATGTTGACTCGTCTCCGTGAAATCACCTCATGTTCACTGTCCCAGCAGGACGGGAGTAAAAACGAATATTCATGACATCTGGTCCACTTATACTCGCTGCTACTCCGCTTTCAGCCACGTCTTCTGACCGTCATCAGCTGATGGTGTTTTCTCAGTTGCCATGGTGATAACAGGTGGCTGAGTGGGAGAAGATGGTGACCTCCACAACCCACACAGCACTTAAGGAATGTGGACGGAAAATGTCCCACACAGAGTTCACTAAACCAGAGGAGGAGGAGGAGGAGGAGGAGGAGGAGGAGGAGGAAGTACTCAGATCCTTTACTACATTTAAAGTACTACTACTACACTGGACAAATATTACCTAAGTAAAAATATAGAATTAAGAAAATATATTTACAACATTCAAAGTAAAAGTACTAAAGCAGTAAAATGTGTTATAGATTAATCTGCTTATTATTTTCTCCATTAATCGATTGATTGTAAAGTGAGAAACATCAGTGGTTTTATGTTGTAATGTTCCTTTATTTTATTTGGATCATTATCTCCATGATGCTAACTAGCTTTTTGTTTGCAAATGACTTATTATCAGCTAACATTACAAAGCAACTAACACCAGACCAGCTACAGCTAGCTGGCTAACCTTAGCTTAGTTTACAGTTAGCTTAGTCGGCCACCCTGTCTTGCTTCACTCTTGGCCAATAGAAATCAATCATTAGTTACACACCTTTATTTTGTACTGTGACATCATTTATTGTTAGTAGTTGTTAAAATCATAGATCACGTCAGCTGGTGAGGTCATTTGGCAAACTAGCCACTTAGTCCCATCCTACTTCACTGTGATTGGCTAATTCTTGTTACCTCAACATCAGAACATTTCTTATGTTATGAAAGGATCTATTTTAACCATAAAACACCCAAATCTAACCAACCTGTGTTTTTTTTTTATTTCAAACTAATAAGTTAACTGAGTCTAAAAACACTGAGTGTTAATCTGCTGAATCAAGTGTAAATTAGCTAATGTTACCTACTCAGAACAGTGCTATGATAGTTAGCTAGAAACTGGTCTGCATTACAAGGCAAGCTAACATTAGCTAACATTAGCCAGTTAAAACCACAGTATCACAATATGTTTGACAGACTTTGCAGTAATGTTAGAATTGACTTTGGACTTTTTGTTGGACTCGGTGTTGTGGTGGATGTTGGTCGTTTGCAGACCCCGTTTCAAAGCTAACATTAGCTCGTGTTGCACACTGTTGTTGCTGAAGGGAAGCTGAAGAGAGGTGAGAAACGTCATGTCCTTTGGATTTTTCCCAGAAAAAAAACAATCAGTGGACAGGCTGTTATAGTCAGAGGTGTGGACTCGAGTCACATGACTTGGACTCGAGTCATGAATTTGATGACTTAAGACTTGACCTGACAAAATCAGGACTTGCAGCTGGACTTTGAATTAGACAAACAACACCAAGTCAAAGTTGCTGTTTTTTTTCAACGTTCTTCAGGTCCTCCAAAACAAACTTTCATCAATGTCCAGAAATTTTAGAAAATCAGAGAAAAAAGCTGAGTCCAGTAGAGTTTAATACAATAAAAGATTTACTGTAGGTCAAGTGCAGATTCAGCAAACTGAGGGCTGGACCATGGAGAGAAAACAAGATGAAAAAAAACTGCCTCTCAAGGTCTCTGACGAGCTCTCAGTCCCAGAAAAACTTCTCAGTAGTTTTCCACTAATAAGATCATACAAGAAAATTAAATATATTTCTAAGTGTAGTCAGGGTTTATGGGAACTGTATATCTGACTTTATACCCGCATTGTAAGGACATTGATGTATAAGTGGGACATGAGGTCATAAACAACTTATCCAAGTGCACAGTAATGTGTACACAGGAGTAAATATGATTAATAGATATAAACTGCTTCACATTAAGACGACGTGTTGACGAACTGAAGAAGCAGAAAAGTAAAGTGAAACTCCGTCTCAGCAATAAAAAGTCAAATCAGTCCAAACACACAGCTGCAGACGAGCAGTGAGCAGGTTTAAAACACAATAACATCAATAAAAACAGATGTCAGAGTCTCACACAACAAATATTCATCATCTTCATCATCTCTTTACAATCTGGAGCTTCAGATGTTTCTCACTCGATGTGTTTCTGTCAGACACAAAAACTCATTTTGATCCAATCATGAAGAAAAGTTTGGAAATCTTTGATGTAAACATGCAGCAGCTGTTTAAAACTTATATTCATGACCTTCAGCTGCTCTCTGGGAGTTTAACCCTCAACCTCTGACACCAGCTTCACACTCTGTGTGTGTGTGTGTGTGTGTGTGTGTGTGTGTGTGTGTGTGTGTGTGTGTGTGTGTGTGTCTGCAGGTAAACAGGCAGCAGGCACACACACACACACACACACACACACACACACACACACAGAGCGAGTGTTTACAGCCTGAGGCAGTATTGAAGTGGGTGAAGGCCGGTTTGGTTTCAGGATGAGAAACAAGCTGCTGTTTGCATGTGAATCAGCTGCTGCAGGTCGACTCTGCTGCTGCTGCAGAGTCTCTGATCCTGAGTCTGCTGCTACATCAACCAGCACATGTTCTGAACAAGAACACAGAACACAGAACACAGAACAATATCAGACCCACGGCACCGATGTGAGACAGTCTGATTTGATTTGGTATCACTGTAGCATCAGCATCAGGAAGTTGTGATGTTGTGATCACAACAGTTCACAGTGAATTCTGTGCAGCTTTATAATTTAGTCCAACTTATAAAATAAGGTACAAAATATTAAGATTCTTTCACTTAAGTAAATATTCATATTGAAATATTCATAACAACAGAACTGTTGAAAATATTTTCCTGTCAGAACAGTGTCATGACGGCAGCCGGCATTGCTTCAAACTGTATGAAGAAATACTGAGTCATTAGTGAGAATCTTTGGTTGTGATAACAGCAGACGTCTGTATGACATGTCTGCACCTCATAAACTGTTTGTATCTGAAAGAAAATTAAAAAAACTGCTGAAGTTCTAACAAGTACGAGAACAAATCTGTCTGTACGAGTGGTTCTTGTATGAGAACCTGCGTATTTTTGAAAAATCAGATTTTTATATTTTCTCACTGAGCAGGTCAGAATGATGGAAAAGAAAGGATTTAAATTTTGGTCTCAGTTGTGCAGAGATCTCCCTCCCTCTCTCTCTCTCTCACTCTCCCTCTCTCTCCCCCACACAGATTGACATCCTCCTCGGTCGCCCACTCTCCCTCCTCCACTCTGAACACATTTCACAGCAGAACTCTTCACTGAGTCTTATTTCAACCTCCAGCAGCAGAAAACATCTTATGCAACAAAGAACAGGTAGTTCTGCATGTCAGAGTCGTTTTTATTAAAGAAAGGAGAGACAGTTAACATCAGCTGGACTCCTTCATCTCCATAACACACAGGACATTTTCTAAATTAAACAACGAAATCAGACAAAATCAGTTTTTTCAGCTCAAAGATACATCTGCTCACGCTCTGGAGACAGCGCCCTCTGGTGGTCCGACTAAATACAACTAGAACAAACAGACAGACCGCCGTTCACTCACTGTAACCATGACAACAAAATTAAATAGTTATTTTAAACTAAACAAAGATATTTCTCCAAATTTAAACCAAACTTTCTAAGGAGCACCGTAACACCAAATACTCACAATAATTAACTGTAATAAGCAGCAAAACCTCAAAACTTAAATTTTTAAGTTGAGGCTTTACTGAACATGAAGTAATTGATTTTATTCTTGAAATTAATCAGTTCTGTCCTCTAAAAAAACAGAAGAAGAAAAAAATCAAATCATATGATGCTAGATTTTTGAGTTTTAAATCAAACTCTTAAAACTGAGAAAGTTTTGAAAGTTTTGAACTAAACAAAGTTTTGTAAACCTAAAATCTTTGATTGAGATAATTTACTTTTCCTCCTTGTTGCAATGAAACATGAATGAAAATTCTTAGTTGCATTTACTGAAAATATTTTAATTAAACTGTAATCAAAGACTGAATGTAACAGTAACTATATTTAAGCTCTGATCAACTCCGACTTTTAAGTTTGGCAACCAACTGCCTCAAGTTTACAGTGCAGCAGCAACAAAATACAACATTTGTCCAAATGTTTTCTAATGCATGTGGTCAAACACACACACACACACACACACACACACACACACACACACACACACACACACATACACCGCCCACATACACACTGTTCTGTCAGAAGGCAACAGGTTGAGAGAGGAAAAGATTTGAGTGTGTGTGTGTGTGTGTGTGTGTGTGTGTGTGTGTGTGTGGGTGTGTGTACTGACCACAGTGTGTGCTGGGGTTGCCATGGTTACTGAGGTCTGTCTTTTCCCTGTCTCTCTCTCTCTCTCTCTCTCTCTCTCTCTCTCTCAGCCTGGCGACTGATAAGACTGGATGTTAGCAGCTGTCACCATGGTGACGCTGCTCAATTTATCAGCTCTGAGAGGGTTTGTTTTTTTTATATATATATATATCAAGACTGACTGTATTTTTGCTTTTATTTCTTTTTTTTTTTAATACCTCCTGACTTTTAAAACAGCCAATCAGAGGACAGCGGTTAACATGTCATCAATGCTTTAAAACTGCAGTTCCTCAAACCTCCACTAGATGCTGCTGCTGTGATCAAACTGCGACTGTATTGAAGTGAGTGAAGAGCAGGAACTTTTCTCTCTTTGTTCTGGAGCTTCTGACCGTATCAAATGTTCTTTGGTTCATGTTCTCAGCTGTTCTCAGACATCTTATCTTTACTGGATCAAAAGCTGAGTTTAACAGTTTGTTCTTGACATCAGAAACAACAAACAGAACGCACAGGAGAGTCGACCTCCAGTTCAGACTGTTGCTTTCAATTGTTTCATTGCATCCGAAAAATGGATCACTTTGACGACTGGATTTCAAACCACCTCTAAACGTATCTTTCTAAAAATCAACCTGGATCTGCCAAAAATGGGAGCAGCAAACCAGAGGATCCTGGGTAATCTGGTTGTGTACAAACATTAAAATCATTGTTCATCCTGGAAACAGCAGATCATTTCACTCCTGCTGATGTGAGTCTCAGTGGAGACTTTGGAAAACATCATTTAGTAAATGTGATTTAATCAGTTAAAACCAGGAGAGAAGATATCCTGACTTTTATGGTTTATTCCATTTGATCTGTGAAGAACTGGAAGTCTGAATTCTGTCTGAGGTAGAGGTTGGTGAGTATCTTCAAACTTTCCTAAACACCAAGATGGTTGTTCTGTGTGATCTGCAGTAATATTGTGTTTATTAACAAACACCACAACAACATGTCCACATTACTGTGTGTACAACTGGTTTAATGACAAACAAAAGACAGAATACCACATAAAAACAAAAACACAGGCACAACAAAGGTTTTCCTAAAGGCGTCCATCTTGGTTTTCTTAAGTAAATGGAACAAAGCTCTAGATCCTACATTTCCCATAATGCAACTGAAGTGTCTATTCATTAGAGCCTCTCTGTCCTGGTAAACAACCACGTCTTTCAAACTCCGCACCTCCAGCATGTAAAGACGTGTAGTCTAACATTTTACAAACCATGGAGCAATTTAACTTTTGAGGTGCAAAAAGTGTGGAATGACCCTTTAAAATCAGTGCGAGTAACAGCTCTTCATCATCAAACTGTGGAGGAAACCCTGTGCAGGTTAACAGCTGACACAGTGAAGAAGAAGAGGAGCTGGGTGATGAAGCTCTGACCTCCGCTGAGTTTTAGAACTTCTGCAGGAACTTTTTTTACATTTCTTTGATTTTATGGAGATGCTTCTTCAAAGACTCCGGCCGCTTCGCCGCGATGACTCCTCGCAGGAGGAGTGACACCTCCGAGGTCAGCGCGATTTTCTCCATCAAATCTAATTACTTTTTTAAGTTTTCACACATTTTCACAGGCAGCAGCAGCAGCAGCAGCCTGCAGGGACTCTGAGACTTTAGTTCCTGCATATAAAAGAAGAACATACTGCTGTGTGTGTTCAGGTGTGTGTGTTCAGGTGTGTGTGTTCAGGTGTGTGTGCAATGATGAATCAGCTCAAAAACTGCTGCTAATTAATCTGTAAATGATAAGTGATGATAAACAGCAGTTTTGGGGGATTAATTTCTGTGCAGGTCAGACTGGAACAGACGAGCTGCAGTTTCTCCTGCAGAACGTCGGAACGTGAAGCTGAACTGAATAAAAATGTAGAAGAAGAAGACGAGCAGTGAAATATTAAAGAGCGAGGGAGGAGAGAGTTTAACTGTGCAGACTCAGCAAATCCTTCACAGACGTCCTGCAGTCGACTCGATCAGACCCAGACCCACATTTCAGCAGGTTTCGGCTTTAAATTCAGCTGAACAGAACCGATGTTGAGTCACTTCATGTTTAAAACACACAGTCTGCTGTTCTGACTGCAGGCACAAAGGAACATTATAATAATTTATCTTATGACTTGGTGGTGATCATCCTGCAGGCTGATGATGCTGAATCATTTCTGCAGATGGAAAAATTCAGCCGCTTTTTCTGCCAGTTTTGCATAAAAACGACGACGAACAGAAAGAAGTCGTCTCAGTCAGTGAAGCAGAAGGACCAGATCACTTCAGATCAAAGAACTGATTTTATGAATCACCTTTAAAGCACTTCATGGTTTAGCTCCCAGGATTGTTGCTGACTCTTCTTTTTATTATTTTATTTTTTGCGCACTGCAATAAAATACAATACTGAAAGAAAAAACATAAACAAATGTATCAGGAGAGATGAGGAAGCCACGGACTTAGACAAGGGACCTCCCCTCATTTAAGGAAAAAACAAATAAAAACAACAACACTGATCAAAACACTGAGGTACATTGAAACTTGGACACGTGGCTCCGGTTGATAACCAGACCACATCTGTACCCCATAATAAGATTAATGTTTCCCACTGGAGGATGTTAGAGGCGTAAGTAGCCATGGCTTCAGTGCATCCTGCAACATCCTCCAACATCCTCCAACATCTTCCAACATCTTCCAACATCTTCCAACATCCTCCAACATCTTCTAACATCTTCTAACATCCTCCAACATCTTCCAACATCCTGCAACATCCTCCAACATCCTCCAACATCCTCCAACATCCTCCAACATCCTCCAACATCTTCCAACATCTTCTAACATCTTCTAACATCCTCCAACATCCTCCAACATCCTCCAACATCTTCTAACATCTTCTAACATCTTCTAACAAACCCCAGACTCACAGCAGATGTGCTTTATGTGTTGCACAGCAGTCTGTGGTAGAGCGTTGTGTTGGGCTTGGTGCTTGATGCTGCAGCAGTTAGATTTTTTTTTTTTTTTTGTTTTTTTGTTGGAGCATTTGATTTGTTGATTTCTGCACACTCTTATATTTTGCAGGCTGGTAGAGTAGTCTGTTGTCTGTGGCTGTCACAGGTCTGTAGTTAGTGTGAAAGTCAGTTGGCTGGTTTCTCCAGAGGTACCAACCTTGACTTAAAGTTTATTGTATCTGACAAAACAGATTTTCACCATCACCCAGAGCAAAACTCATGTTCAAACAGAGAAGAGCTTTTTCAACCAGGTTTGCAGCCAAACTTCATCCAAATTGAAAAATGCCGACATCCAAAGGGATTCTGGCGTCGATGGGAGGCAGAAAATATGATGGCAACAATTTTTCCAGAGAGACAAGGAGCAGAAAAGTTCTTTCTCTGAGTTCTCTGATCCAACCAGGACTCGACTAAAAAAAACCCTCACACATGTCAGGAAATATCAGATCCAAGAGTTTAGAAGAGTTTAGAAAAAGAGGTTAGGACGAGTTTAGAAAATTCATATTCTGTCTTCATCTGCTGCACCACGTTCTGCAAACTAGTCGCTCTTCTGCATTTTGTTTTAAATCATCAAGTTTTATTGTCAGTAACCTTCACAGTGGTTTAAAGTCCTGGTATCATGTCAGTAAAGTTCAACATCTGAGTCATGTGCCGTCAGTCTGACACGTCTGTGGTTACAGTTCGGTTAGTGAAACTAACAGCTGTGTCTGTCTTCTGTTCATCTGAATGGGAAAAACTACTGAAAAGTCTCGTATCCAACGGTACCTGATGCATGTGAAGCCACCACATTTACCTTAAACTGACCTTCTAGAGATGCAGAGTGAAAAAAGAAAGAGGATATTTGAAGCCAGTTGAGTTTGTCTTTAATCTCCATGTGGGAAGCAAATGAAGAGCTGCTTTCCTTCCAGAATGATTCGTTTAAACAAACGACGCCCACGGTCCCGCCCACAGACTGCTGGCATGAGGACGGCAGTGAGAGACGAGTTCTGAAGAATCACAAGACTTTTACTCATAAAATGGTTCAGGAAGACAGAATCATGAAGATACATAGATCTCAATGAAGACTGTAGAGACAAAATGTTCCTCTGACAAACATCTGGTCCATGATAAAATATCTCAGGATTCTGGTTCAGTCTTGGACCGGCTGAAATTAGTCTGAAGCTTCACGACACTGAAGTTATCCCTGGAGAAATGTCACAAGTTTTTGTTTTTTACTGACGCTCACCACCAAAAAAGAGTTTCAGAGACTCTGTTCCCTGCATTCTGATCACCTTTAATTACCTTCCGTGGCTGCTGGATTTGTGAGATCCTGAGATCACATGAGAATCCAACCCATGGTTGCAGTTAGCTTTGACAGATGGTTCATCCAATCACCTGCCAAGTGTTGTTGTTCTTAACCCTTTACACTTTCTCTCTTGTACACATATTTTTAACCCTTGACACTTTCTGTCCATCAAGACTTCAGAGGGTTTTAGACAGAGCAGCTGGAGGAAAAACAGAAAACATTTTCTCCATAACACCTGATCCAGATCAGAGTTCTGGTTAGAGCCACCAGGAGTCACCTCAGACAAACTGAGCAGGAGGACAGATGCATCCCTGCATTTCATGGACATGTTGTCCCTGGAGCAGATGACCAATCCAGAAATCTGCAACTGTTGGAAATGTTGCATTCCAGCAGTCTGAATCCTGAGCATTTACCTCGTTATATGAGATGCTATTTAATTGAACATCTGACGCTGTAATGTTCGTGTCTTTAAGTCCAGTTTATGTCTGTTTCCTCTGCAGGTTTCTCCACCTTCTCCTGCTCCAGTGACAATGTTTTCCTCCAGACAGCCTCTCATCAGACAGAGGAAGACCATCGTCTAAACCCCACCAGTCATTCTTCATCCCAATATGGCAGACGACTTCTACAGCAGCACCTTCTCTGCCTCCGAGTCAGATTTCTCCTCCTCCTCCTCCTCTTCCTCCTCGGCATCTGCCTCCTTCCTCACGCTTGAGCAGAGGGCGGCCTTCGTCTTCGTCCTCATCCTCTTCATCTTCCTGGGCCTGCTGATTGTCCGCTGTTTCCGGATCCTCCTGGACCCGTACCGCAGCATGCCGTCCTCCACCTGGACGGACTACATGGAGAAGGACACCTTCGACTACCGAATTTCCTGACAGGCAGCCTGAGAGGCAGCAACCCTGACAACCAGCGGGTTAAACTGAGGCGACGAGCACACTGAGAAAAGCAGAGACACCAGCGCACATCTCCCCTCTAGTGGTCACTGTGGTGAACTACAGCAGAGTCACCAGGCTAGTAGATCGAGTATGAAGTTTGGAAACTCTCCCTCCACGTCACAGAGACAATAAAATATAATCCCCCAGCAGTGATGCCACATTTACAACCTCAGACTCGACTTGACAAAATCAAACAACTTTCAACTCGACTTTAACACCAGTGATTTGTGAATCCACTGGATTTTAGCAGACAATCTTTGGATCAGTCTGACAGCAGACGGTCACTCTGGTCAACAAAACTGAGCAGAAATATTCAAAATATGCAGCTCAAAAATGAATCCCACATGTATCGACATTATCTTGAGAAAATGATCTTTATCCAAAAGTACACGCAGTGTAGAACACGTTATCTGACCGCTGTCTTTCTCATGAACAGAATGCATACAGACCCACAAGAACAAAGCTTGTTTTCTTGTGATAAATTATAGTTATCTTTAAAAAAAATCTGCCTTTTGTTTTCTTGAATTACAGAAAAAAAACATTATCACAACAAACAAGACTTGTTATCTTGAGATAACAAAAATAATTAACTTCAAAAATCTTTGTGAGCACAGCCGTCCTCGACCGAACATAACTATCAACTCGATACAAGATGAGCATGGAGCTGAAGCTAGCTTTAAGTTTGATCAGCCGACTACAGCTGGTTCAAATCTGAAGTATTTCTATGTAACATTAAATATTCAGGACTGACAATATTAAAAAAACAAAGTTCTATCTATTCACTGCTCAGCTAAAACTGTCTGGGTGTGGTTTGATTTGATTTCAGTGACGATGATCTGGCACAAACTCACCCACCAACTGTGATCACATTTTGATTCAGGAGTCGTGAGAAGAGCTCCGAGCAAAACAGGAAATACAGAAATGTGAAATAACCAAAACTGTTCGAATGTTGGCAGAACAACTTGCAAGTTTAAAAGCAGCCTGGTCTCCTCAATCTGCACAGAAATAACACAAACTTCACAATTTGTTGTGTGCGCTGCTCACAATGTGAAAGTCCAATGCACTGATCTGTTCTGTTAACCTGTGAGTCCAAAAACCTGCATAAAAATGTCAGCTGACGTAGAATAAAAAGTGAGAAACTATGTTTGAAACCAAAAGACAACACTGATTTCTTTTAACACATGACAGGACATTAAATATAATTCCCTCGAAGCACAGACAGACACAAGTGGCTTTCGACCAACTAAACACATGTTCAAGAAAATAAAAGTTAGACTATGTTAAATTAAACTTTAAAAATAGCAGTAAAGCATAACAAAATACAGACAAATAAAACTAAATGGTTCACTGGCTGCATGCTGCAGTCTTCAAGTACAGTTCACATCCTACTGACTGGTGCTGCTGCTCGACAGCTCCGCCCACACAAGAGCAGCCAACCAGACTCCAACTTCAAAATAAAAGCACGGCCATGTTTGCTGAATAGAAGTGCAACTTAAATTAATTCTCAAAATTAAACTGATCATAGAAAAAAGAAACAAATCATATGCAGTACAATGGGAACAATTACATATCATGTAGCCTATTTAACTTTGATCATGTATGTTTTATATAACATATTTATTCTAATGCAAACGTGATCTTTTCCTGAACCAAGTGATTTCTGGGATTATGTCACCTGCTGTGGATCTGGAAGGTTTGGTGGATTCACTGAATACACAGAGAGTGTAAGATCACAGTATTTATCTGCACAGACTGGAGAGACCAGGTTGTTAAGAGCCAAATATTAAAATCCTAAAACAACTGACAGTATCCATATTTTTTGACTTGACTCAGAACTTCATAACCATGACATGAGGCTCCCACCTCTGCCTGCAACTTTAACTTAGAAAAGCAAAAGGACCTCTGGCCAGTCAATTAGTAAAAGTGGCTGCCAAGTTTGTCAGTCAGAGTAAAAGAGTAAAATAAAAGTGTTTTACTACTAATCAGCTCACTAATCAATCAGAACAAATTGAACAATTACAACTAAATGGTAGGGAAACAAAGAGTTGTGTCCAGAGCATGAAGGAAACCACCTGCCCTGAGAAGCAACAGCTGGGGAGACGTGTGCTCTGTGTTTCTGATCTGCTTCCTGTCTGATTGTCGCTTCAGTCTGCCTGGCAGGCAGAGCATCTGGGCAAAAAAACAAAAAACACACATGTCCAAACAGAGCTTGTGTAATTTAACAAAATGTGAGATCAAATGAAGAACTTTCACATCAATTACTTAAAAAAAAAAAAAAAAAGAAATAAAGAAAGAATTGGTATTTAGTTAAGTTTCCCAAAAGCAGTTTTTGAGCACAGGGAAGGAAATGATTTCATGCATCAGACAAATAAACATCATGAGACAAATAGAAGAAAGAAACTGCAAGAACTTAAAATTTGGGATTTATTTCAAATTGAACTATTGGACTACTTCCTGTCTGTGTCTGTGATTTTTGCCCAGATCTTTGCAGCTTGTAGAAATCCGTCCTCTGTGCAGCTGTGTGACTGCAGCACTGCAGGATTCAGCAGCAGTGCAGTGAGAACATGAAGGACTGTTCTGTGCAGCTGAGGAGGATTTCTATGATGTTCACGTCCATCAAACTGCCTGCCAGGCGGCGTGTTAGGGTTGCTGTCTCTCACGGGAGAAGACATTTATTTTTTTATTTTTAACTTTTTGTTCTCTTTAATGGACAAGTTAACTTTTATTATCAGACTTTAATGAACTTACTGAGAGAACTTGTGAGACTTGGTGGAGATCACTGAGGAAGCAGGTGAAGTTACTCTGGAGTGAGGAGGAGGAGGAGGAGGAGGAGGAAGAGGAGGCCCAGGAGAGCACAGAGGAGGAGTGATGGAGGCTGTGTTGAATCGTTCTGACTGCAGAGACCAGACGAGTTTGTTTCCAGCGACTCTCCATCGTCCTGCCAGCCCGGCCGTTGCTTAGTAACTGGTGTTTTTTCTCTGCCTACTGATGTCTGAAATTCTGGGCGGGTGTTTCACCACGCAGCCGATCAGCGCTCGCAGCCCTGCTGCAGATCTGCAGCCAACACGCCTCAGCTCTGACGAGGAGGAGACAAATGACCGGCAAGAACACGACACACTCAATCGGTTCTGCCAGTGTGGAACAAAACCCACTGGAGCTGGATGTCTCACTGGTTCTTCTGAGAATGTAGAAAACCTGCCAGAGCCACAGGTGAGTCTGTCAGCACAAGCATCAACTTAGTTTAAAATTCTAGTGAGATCAAAAATTATAAGAATAATAATAATTAAGAATTAATAATTAAGAATTATACAGGCTGAAGCTTTTAGAACATCAATATCATGCACAATATACTGAAGTGTTTTCTGTAACTACTACAAAACTACATGCACCAGGACGTGCTCATATTCTCTTTTCAGTTTGTTTTAAGCCTAGACTAACTTCTACCATTATGCATCGACTTGCAGCTGACATTACAACAGCACACTTGATAAGCCTGTATGTCGGCTGTGGTTACAACGCGGGAAGTCGTCCAAAACTAGCTAGTGAGTGTGAAACATAATGCAGTGAATGCACAAGTGTAAAGGAAATATCAACATTTTCCTCACACATGATAAAATTACAAATAAAAACTGTATGTGACTAAAATTAAAATGTATTAATTTACCATCCACCTCAGAATAAACTTCCATGACTTCTGAAATTGTCAGCAAACACGTCAAACTTGTCAACTCTGAGCTTTCAGAAAAGATGAGCATGAAAAATGACCTACATACACACTGTTAGCTCTACTAAAGCAACGCCTGCATTACTGATGAATCTGAGGCCTCATCTTCCTGAGAAGCCTCGAGTTAAAATCTAGTTTTACACCTTTATGATGTGCAACAAGGTGAATTTTACTCAATAATATTACTGCAAACTAAACAGATGTACAAAGCAGGGAGGGATCAATATGGGTTCATAACTAAAGTTTGCTGCTCCATGCATGTGTGTGGATTCCTCTGTGTTTATGCAAATTTAATTTTTTTCAAATTGGACAGATTTTTTGCCCATTTTGCCTTAAACATCCAGATTAGTTCAGAAATTCTTTGGTCCAACTTTTGATCTGTAATTATAAAAGTTACACTTTTAAAAATTGAATTTAGTTCACACTTTGAAAAAGCCAAAAAATCTCAGTATTTCTGATAATTAAAAACACCAGGTTTTCAACAGCTGTCAGCTGATTTTGAGCTGTATTGGTGGAAACTGATTCTATTAAATGAACATAGATTAAAGCTGCAGCTGTCCTGCGGCGCCTTCAGTTCTGGGCCCTCAGCTGTTAATCCAGTCTTTCTTTCAGAGCCAAACTTTGATGTAAATTTAATCGTGTGTGCAGTGATGTTTTTCTGTTGTCTTGTTTCTTGCAGCAGCTGCAGAGGCCCTCAGGCGACCTGCAGAATCTCTCGCTGTAACGGGCTCCTCCTTCTTCTTCTTCTTCTTCTTCTTCTTCTTCTTCTTCTTCTTCGTGGTCGGAGGCCTCCTGTCAGACCTCCTGAACCTGCGAGCCGGAAACACCCCCGAGCAGAGGAATGGTTTTAAGTCGATAGAAAGAAACCAGAGTGAAATGAAAGGCTGCTTCGCTCTGGGCTTTTCTCTGCAGGGTGGGTTTGAACGCTGGAACACACAGCGCGGATCAAGACGCCGCAAATGGATGACGGCGCACATGAAAATGGGCCATAAAATCAGCATATCTCCGCCATTTTCTGGATTTATTTCTGTTTTAATCAGCTGAAAATGTTCATCATCTCAAACAATCAAATTCACGTAATCTTGTGACCAGTCCATCGTCACCTCCCGGCCCTTGTGGGGGTCCTCACCCTCTGATTGAACACCACCGCCGTCCCCGTCTCCCTGCAGCGTGGCAGAAAACCCTCCAAGGTTACTCCTCCTTCCTCCTCCTCCTCCTCCTCCTCCTCACTGGGAACAAATCTTCACTCCACTCAGTGAATCTTTAAAAGTTTTGGAGGCTCTCTGGAGGGGTCCTCTCTGCGGGGAGGGTGACCGAACCTCCGCCTGAAGGAAAAAACATTGACAGAAACAGAAAGAGGATGATTTCTTTTTCTTTTTGTTTCTCTTCCTGACTGTTGTCCTCTCCTTGTCGAAGCCTCTGCTGATGGAGCGCAGTGGGATTAGATGGGAGGGTGGATCTGAAATCTCTGCGACTGCAATGGAGGGATTTTTTTTTCGTCTTTTGAGTTTTTTGGGTTTTTTTTTCTTTTTTGGAGAACTTATGAAAAGATTTTGGGGCCCTCTCGGATCCCATGCGAGGCCCTCCCAAACATCAGAGGTGGAGCATAAGAAAGGAGTTTTGGTTCGTGGCCCAGCAGGACTTCTTCAACACACAAGTGAGGATCACTGAAGAGTTTCATCTCCTGAACCAAAAAAATCAGCTCATCATCTCTCGCTCCAGTTCAGTTCCTCTAATTACAGAGTTACTGAGTTATTTTCATGGCGTTTTATCATCTCTTAAGTGCTTTTGTCAGTTTTCAGTCGCCTGCTGTGCTTCACACGGCGTCATGATTTCTGTTAATACTGGAAAATTTGTTCACGCTGGAGAGGAGCTTTAAACTCTGATTCTTTTGGCTTTCATGTCACAGTGAGCAGAGCAGATCTGCACAGAGTCACAGTGGTTTACTTTCTATCTGCAGACTTGATTTAAAAAAAAAAAAAAGAAGAACATGGCTGTAGATGTTTTGGATGCTGTAGTTTAGGTGATATCCATTCCTGGAACAAGAAAATCCAAAAAAATGGTCAAATGTTTTGTCCACTTTATCCAAAAATCAATTTAAAATATTTAAATTTGAACAGAATTCTCACTTTATTTTCATTTAACAAATATATTTTGACCACTTTACCACTTTAAACAAGACTTCATCCCTTTTATTCATGTTTGGTTGAAATTTCAGCCACTTTTGTCTAAATTTGATAACAAAACCTGACAAAAAACTGTTTGTTTTCTTTAGTAGTAAAAATGATTATATACCTTAAGTTAAAAGTTGAGATTTAATAGATGTTCTCACCTAAACCAGAGTCTTGCCCAAGTTTGGATTAGGAAAAAAAATGCCCCGAAAGATTTTTTTTTACACCCAGGCTCTGCTTCATTCTGTCCAAATTTGGATTTAATAAAAAAATTAGACTGGATAATTTGCTCCCAGATAGGTTTGGATAAAAGCTCATTTTGTGCAAATTTGATTGAAAACATTCCAGATTTTATTGTTTTATTCAAACAAGAAATTTGAAAAAATCATAATAAAATTTTAACCCCTTTTTTCCAAATTTTTATTCAAAATTTGAATTAAAAAAAAGACAAAACAAACAAAATCAAACTGCTTCTTTTCTCTGAATCTGAATTAGAAGAATTGTCCAACCAAAAAACGGGTGTAGCCAAAAATGTTCAGACTTTTTTGCCCAAAATTTGATGATACCCGCTGCTGACCTGTCCATCCTCTCTGCAGCGGTTCGCTGAAGCTTCAAACGTTTGGAAAACACGTAAAAATCTGCAGAAGATTCCTGATTGGCTCAAACGCTGGATTTTCTTGTTCTTGAATCTGTTCAGTCGTCCTCACTCATCAGTCTGAAGGAAAGATCCTCTGATCGTATACTGAGAATGTAAAGTCAAGTCCACACACACACACACACACACACACACACACACACACACATACACACACATTCGTAATTGTTCCGTTACAACCTTAAATGCTGGATCAACTGAGGAAGAATCTGTATCGGAACATCTCTTTTTCTGCACCTGTGAGGTCCAATATTGACATAATCAACTTCTTACAACCTCTTAAAACCAAGTTGTAACCCTCAAACTGCACTTTCCTACATGTCTTCACTTTTGCAAAACGATTCCCACAACTTTTCCAAAAATGTCCTCACTTTGTTGGTACAAAGACAGATGTAAAAACACACTTTTATGTTTAAGGACACACACACACACACATAATGATATACAGTATAACAATGTAACCACACCCACAGTACTGCCTTTGTATTCACGTGCACTTCTCGTAAACACACACACACACACACACACACACACAGCTGAATGAAACGTACACATAATGCGGCAGTTAACACACTGCGTTCGTCTCCACACACTCACACAATCACTGGCTGTCAAACACTCCCAGCAGCTCACTGCCGAACCAAACCACTCTCTCCATCCCTTCCTCTTCCTCTCCATCCGTCCCTGAACATCGTCATCCTCATCTGTCCCTCAAACAAACACCTTCCTTCACTTCATCTCTCTCAGCTTCAGGTTTTCTTCCCTCCAGCTTTGTCATTTTTATAAATTTTGTTTAACTTCACCGGCCTGACAGGTGAAATATATTTGTGTTGTTAAGGCGAATGAAGAAGCTAAATCCCAGATAAAGGAAGAACGAGCAATAAAGAGGAGCTCTGTGAGAGGAAGACGTCTTTCCTCTGTCTTATCTCTTCACTTCTCCTCTCGCTCGTCTCTCCCTGAAAGAGCTAAAACCCTCATTAGTCTGTCAGCTGCAGCAGGACGGAAAAGAAATATGTGCAGAAGTTTCTATTTAAGTTGTAGGGATGTGATTTAAGGCTTTGTGCAGGTATTTGTTCCATGTGGGGACATTTAGACGTTTGTAAACCTGCACTGTGGAGACCGTGACGCTGTGAGGACACACCCTCCATTTGACACAAATAAGGCAGGTTACATTTTTGTTAGTGTTAAAAGTTAAAACAGCTTAAAACCAAATGTTTAAGTTCTTCTTCTTCTTCTTCTCTGGTTTTAATGGCAGATTGCAAACCAAGGTGCATAACGCCACCTACTGTACGCGAGTGTAACCTCACTGCTTTACATACTTCAGGTCACATTCAAACTTAAAGGTAAAAGAGAAAAAGAAAAAGTTAAAGGATTTTATATCATGACATTCACCCATCAATCAACATCTTAACATTCAGTAGTTAGCTAGCTAGCATCAGAACGGTACATCAGGTTACGTCACGCCCACTATTCAACATTAAAATCAAATTCCTCCAAAAGTTATGTTTCACTTTCTGATCCTGTTTCACTATACTGAAGTTAGATATTCTCAAAATGCTGTTTCATCTGGACTTTAAAGCTTTTCTTTAGGGTTAAAGTTCAGTGTTAGCATGATTTAGCATGGTAAGACTGTCAGTAGTGAGGTTCAGTTAGCAGCAGAAAGAAGATCACGAGTCAATAAATAAAGTTTTTGTTCCTCGGTACATTTGTTGGCTCTCTGCTCCGCTGAGTAGATTCTCGTTAGCATGAAAGTGTTTTGTGCTAATTAATGCAAGACATTTGCACAGGGACCATTTCTTTATGAGAACATGTGTTCTGTGAATTATTTAGATGTTTTGCAAAAAACATTCTTATAAACAGCGGTTGTTCTCAAGTGTGTTCTCACATGTGAGCGATTAAGAGGACGTGTTAAAGTTTGTTCAGTTTTCATCTGCTAATTTCCAACAGCAGCTCCTGGGGTGTGTTTCTGTGAACGACTCGTTAAATTCATCTGTGCATTTTGGTTTGAGGCTCGATAAAGATGATTATTCACAGGAACGACTGTAGCAGCAAAGCTAATGGCTATAATGAGAGCGTTTGTAGAAGACCAGAAGTGGGCGTGGCTTACACCAGAAGTCACATCAAATTGGGGAAATATTTTATTTTCTAATGTGCAGAAACTGCTGTTCCTTCAAAGCATCAAAATGATTTAATATTGAAATATAGTTTATTTAAACACAACATTTTTAGCTAAACTAACTTTTATTAGCTGTCTGAGGCCGTTACTATTTCCCCTTTGTTAAAAATAAAAGATAAGTTTTCCCTTTATTAGTCCCACAACAGGGAAATTCAGTCAGTGTTACAGCAGCAAAGTAGATAACAAAAATATAAAGACGCATCAATAAAAATATAAAAATAAAACATAGAAAGATATACTAGATGAAATATAAAAACTATTAACAATTTAAACAAGAGTACATAGAAAAATAGGAACAATATAAACACAGGAAATATAGAAAATAGGAACAGTATAAACAATATAAACAGACTCAGAGAGAAGTTGAAAAATCTGAAACTAAAACACAAAAGTTTTATAAATCAAAAGATTCTGCTTTGCATCAGAAACATAAACTGTTTAGAGTGAAGATAAACAAGTATATTAAAAATATGCTTCAGTTAAAGGGAATAAATGCAATATTTTTAATTATTCCAAGATAATCAGATGACTTTTTCTTAATAATAATGTGCGACTTTGAATAAGAGAATTCCATTATTTGTGCTTTCTCTATTAATGTAGATCAGGAGATATTAGAGTTACACCAGAATCAGAGATTCCAGTGAAATTAATGATTTCATTTCAAAGTATCACGTTTAAATGCAGGTGTGACCGAGCTGTGTGCACATCAATGTTCTTACATTCGGCCCGTTGTGTTTGGACAGAAATGTTGTTTAATGTTTTTAATCTTAGTTTTCAGAGCTGTGGGCTCAAAAAATATGATTCCACTCTCCTCTCAGACGTGATGCTGTTTGAGCTCAAGTGAAAAAAAATGTTTGCTGTCGTGTTTAGGGGGAAAAAAAACCTCACACAAATTACAAAACAAAAGCAAAGATACTTTTCAGCTCGAAATACTGAAATGTCTCCTGCAGTCAGTCGCATGTTGGCTTCAGTTCCTCATCAACAGGTGGAGATCAGTTTCTCTCCATTAGTCTCGTATCTGAATGACGGTGCCGTGTGTTAATGGAGCTCGTTTCCCCGCGACGACGGCGATAGTGTTAATTATTACCTGCTTAAAGAGCACGCAGAGACAGATGGAAACGAGACAGAGAGAGACGATCCTGCTCAGTGTGAAGACAGGAAAAAAAAAGTCTGTTGGCTGAATCTCAGAGAACATAATTCTGTAATTTGTCTTCCTCTGCTCCTCTCTGTGTCTCTTCTTCTTTTTTAAATCAGTGAGACGACGGAAACAGAAGGACAGAGAGAGAAAATTTAGCTTAAACCCATCAAGATAAAGGAGAGAGCAGCGAGAGACGAAGAGGGGAGGAAAAAAAGACGGCGAGACATCAATTAAACCTCGGCAGCTGAACGCAGCGAGCAGAGCTGCAGGCCGACTTCATCCAACAGAAACATCAAAAGAGAAAGAAAGAAACGGCGAGACGGTTTCATTTATTCACCAAACCTGAGGAGAGAATTTACCTTTTAGAAACACAAAAACCACAACAGAGAATCTGATGATCTGTTAAATCAAATCTTCATCCATCTGAAAGCTTTTCTTTCTTTTAGTAATTATTAATACTGTTTATCACATCTTCCAACATTTTTCAAATCATAATGATTTTTAGTTCAATTTCCTTCTTTTAAGATAAAATTTATTGAAATTAATTTTACGGCAGATAAAAAAAGCACAGGTAGAAAAATGAGATGATGATAAACAGAATATATATAAAATAAAAATATAAAAGAATTTTAAGAATATAAAGTATTAAATTTAACAAACTAAACACTGAAGATTATATTCACTATGCAGATATATGAATAACTGCAGGATAATAGCACACATGTTTTATTTAATTTCACAGAGACTGAACAGAAAACAAGCAACAAAAATGTCACAGTGATTTACAGTTTGAAAAATATGTAATGAACAGAAGATGATTTAATAGTAGAAAATGTAAATAAAAAATATATCACTCAGAGTGACGTTAGAGATGTGAAGGATTAACAGTATGTTTAAAAAATAAGAGTATATGAGGATAAATTATGCCACATGTTAATGTAATATGTGTAAATATGAAGTATAATATGTGGTACAAATACGCTTTTTCTTTATGAAATTCAGAGAACTAAAAGTTTAACTGAATAAAGTCCTTACATTTTTTGTGTCTTATTATTCATCTTCTTGTGATTTAAACCTTAGAAGAAGAGCCAGAACCTGATTATCTTTGTGCCACTTTACTATTTTTATTTTTTTTTTGTGCTGCGGCTAAAATTATCATGAGATACAAGATGGAAACAGGAAACTCAGCTGAATAAATGGAAATGATGTGCATCTGTTTCCCAAGAAATATGAGCCAAATCTGCCACATGGTGGCGCTGAAATTAACTCCCAAAAATGGTATTTTGGAAAGATCACCCTCCAAAAAAAGCCTGTTGGACCATGAAGGTCGGCCATGACAGTTTGGATTTTATTAGCATAAACTTTAAAGTAATTATTTATATTAGTAAAAAGATGGCCGACACGAGTCAAAACATTTATTTTAAAAGGGGGCGGGGCTTAGCAGGAGATTGGCCATAACTCTGAACAGTTGTTCAGTAAATCTTAAACCTCAGTGGATACGTTCAGGACGTCGTCACCTTGACCCACAGGGGGCGCCACAAATGATACAAACGTGGTCTGATGATCAATATTCAAAATCTGACGTGCTGTATTGATTGGTGAAAGTGGGCGTGGCCTGATACATGTTTAGTGTTAATTACTGAAACACTGCAGTGATGTTATTGGTCTGACTCCTTTAAACTGGATTAATTACTAACTAAAATATTTGATATTAAAAATGTAATCGTTTAAATTAACACATTTTTCACTACATGATATTTGTGGCTAAAAAAATTATGTCAATCAACTTAATTTTTAACTGTTTATTCTGTTTTATGGTAAATTTATTCAGAGGTGAGAAAAGAAAGAAGCTGAAATTATTTAAGAGTTTACGGTATGTTTAAGGAATTATTTACATAAAATATGTGTATTATTAATTTTTAGAACATCATGGTTATTGTCAAATACAGGTTAATCACAACACCCCTACAGTGAAATACAAGTATTTATGTAAATAATTTCACTTCAACTTGAATTCAACTTATTAATTCTTTATATTAATACAGTTGTAGAGGGACAAAATTTAATTGTTGAAAATATGTAAGTTTTTGATAAAACGATTCCAATTTTTAACCAGTTATTATTTTACTCTCAGTATCAGATGAAATAAATAAATTGGTTACGTCTTTTTAAATAATTATTAAATATGTTTTATGCTCTCAGGTTCTTCATACAGATTATCTTCAAACTACAATTTAATTTTTAAAAAACAAACCGACATGTTTACAGCATGAAGTAAATAATCTCCACCAAAGTACGGCAGGTCAGAGGGGACAAGATTAAAGTCAGACTGTTGTGAAAACGTGTTGAGAACGTTGGGAGAAGGCTCTGAGAACGTTGGGAGAAGGCTCTGAGAACGTTGAGAGAACGCTCTGAGAACGTTGGGAGAAGGCTCTGAGAACGTTGGGAGAAGGCTCTGAGAACGTTGAGAGAACGCTCTGAGAACGTTGGGAGAAGGCTCTGAGAACGTTGAGAGAACGCTCTGAGAACGTTGGGAGAACGCTCTGAGAACGTTGAGAGAAGGCTCTGAGAACGTTGAGAGAACGCTCTGAGAACGTTGAGAGAACGCTCTGACAGACTCATGAGGACGATCAGCTGATGAGACGTTTGTGGACCTCGAGCAGCTTGTTGTTGAACGAGGCGTTCACTGTCTCGTGTCTGATTCAGGTTCCAGCAGAAGTTTGTGTGTTTTTGCGTCTGAGCTTCGTCTGATCCCTTTAATTCTGCTGTCTGCCTTTCAGCCATCTGCATCCTGCTCTTCCTCCTCCTCCTCCTCCTCGCCTGTCCGCCTCCCTCTGCTTACTCATCCTCTTGATCGCTCTCTTCCTCCTCTTCATCGTTCTGTCTTCCTCCCACACCTTCATCCCTCCTCCTCCTCTGTCTCATCTTAGAGTTCACTTCAGCCTCCTTCTCCCTCCTCTCCCTCCTCTTCCTCCTCTTCCTCCTCTTCCTCCTTGCCTTACACTAAGCCTGTTTACATAGGATTAGAAACTCCAGCAGCTCGTCACTGCTGTTTTTTACCCTTTAAGGGAGTCGGGACTGCAGCTTTCTCTTCTGTTCTCCGTGTTCGTGTTTCGGGAACCGCCGCTGCTTCTGAGCTGAACTTTGCCTTTGAGCTGATGGTTTACCCAAAACGTCTGTTTGTCTTCACACTGTATTTAAAGGGAAAATCCACCCGCAGGTGTGGACGGATTACTGACGGACACAGAGTCAGGAGACCGACGGGTTCCCTGCTGCAGAACCTCTGTGTCATGTGACTGTTAAAATGTCCTGCTGGACAAGTCAAACGATTACAAGAGGACACAAATCCACTTTAAAGAGACCACACAGAGACACAAATATGACCACAGAGGGACAAAATGATCATAAAGAGACAAAAACACCCGCAAAGATGCACAAAATGACTGTACAGAGATACACGATGACGACAGATGAACACAAAGAGACACTGAACCGTCACAAAGACACAAAGACACAACAAATGACAAAGAGACAGAATGTCTTGCATGTCTCGCTCCTAATTTTTGATAAAATGTGTAAATTCTTTTGTTTTGTAATTCCACTTCCTGTGAGTAAAAGTATTTTACAGCCAAGAAGAGACGTGACAGAGACGTCGAGGTCCAGCTGACGATCAGCTGATCACATTATGCAACGCCACACGATGACGCTGGTAGAAGAACTTTGTTGTTGACATTTCTTGGTGGATTTTTCCTTTAAGTGCAGTGTGTTGAGTGCGTGTTCGCCCTGAAACTGTGAAGTCTCTCGTTTTTTTAATGGACTAAAACGACCTGCGCCTGTTTTCTATGGTCGTCTCTGTGTTGTGGCTTCGACAAACTTTGTGTGACGGGAACAAACCGAACAAACGCGACTGTAAATTTCAACACTTTGGTACGAATCGCGTGCGCTTCTCTCCGCGGTGTTCTCATCGTTATCTGCTGACGACCAGTGAAAATTCTTCGTCTTCACACTGTGTTCTGACTTCAGTGTCGTATTTTATCAACGCAAAGGTTTTAGTTTTGATAAAGAATTCCTGTCGGTGCTTTATGACACGTGGAACTTTTTATTTTCTTCTGTTTTAACCTTTTCTTTTTTTGGCTCAAAAATGAACCAAACACAAAGACAACAGGACAGTAGAATCACAGACACATGAGGAAGAAAATAAACACCACTGAAGAGCTTTTAATTTGAAAATCCTGTTTGACATCCTTTATCTTTCTGAACAAAATAATGTGCTTTAAAATTATTCTTAAAAGGCACATTTAAAAAAATGAGTTGCAAAACTTGAAATTGTGCATTTAATAGAAACAAATCAATACATTTAGATAAAAGGTTTTCAAAATAAAATACTTCTCTGCTGTGGTTTTAATCTCAGTGCGCAGGATTTTCAAAATAAATGTTTCCAATTAAAATTAAGC
Organism: Lutjanus erythropterus; assembly: GCA_020091685.1. Lineage (NCBI taxonomy): Eukaryota > Metazoa > Chordata > Actinopteri > Lutjaniformes > Lutjanidae > Lutjanus > Lutjanus erythropterus. The sequence goes on from CM034607.1 coordinate 36,295,785, forward strand.
AAAACAACATTTGAAAAACAAAAATGATGCTTTCCAAAGTAATAAAGTAAAAATATTTCAGTGTATTTAAATGTATTTTCTTATTTACTTCCAGAACTGAATTGTGCTGAACTGCAGCTGGATTCTTTTTCTTTCAGACGTCACACCAGGCTGTTCCTCTCTCTTTTATTTTTTACAGTGTAGATGCCGTGAAGATTTCCTGACTTTCTGTTGTTGCTGTTGTTGTTTTCTTTTTTTACAGTGTAGATGACGTGCAGGTTGTGTGTATCCGTGTGTGAACAGAGCTCCTCTATATTTTCTAAGTGGTTGAAAGTTGTCGTGTCCAAACTGATGAAGTGTAGATTTAATCTTCCTGCCTCCTGTCTCAGCTCTTTTATGAGTCTGCGCTCTTGTTTTGTAAAGAAATAAAACTTCCTCCTGGACCATAAACTCTTTTTGTAAGTGAACTTTTTTCCTTATTTCTCTTCATGAATAACTCGCCTTCACTTAAACAAAAATTCAAAGCTGCACATTAAAATGTGCCTCACTGTAAAAACTCATGAATATACATTTGATTTGTTGGAGTTAATGAAATTGTTTTTTGGAGGAGGGTGTGTCAGCAGTGAGCTGCAGCACAGACAGACGTGTGGACGATGGATCATATCAGGTGAGTTGATTCCTCATCTCTCTCTCCTCCTCTGATCCAGTCGTGTGTCGACCCTCAGATGACTTCTGCTCCCAAGACAAACAGGAACAAACAGGAGGGACACGTCCTGCAGGAGCAGCTGCAGACACACGTCTTACATTGTTCAGTTACAGCACATCGTTGTCTTTTGAGTCATTAAATAAACTTTATTGAAGGTGAAGTACAGATCTTAAATCTTGAATTTGCAGAATTTTTTCCATAAGCTTTTGTTTGTTTATTTGATGACCCCAAATAAAACCTCCTGTGTCCCACCTGTGGGCCACGACCCTGTGTTTGGGAATGACTGTCCCAGCCCAAACTTTGGGGTCGTACATTTTGCATTTTACAGAGGAAAAGTTTATTTTCCTAATTTTGTTGAAAAAGAAGTTTTTCTTTCTGAATCATTAGTGTCAGGAGGGCAAGCAGGACGCAGAACATGAGGACGAGCAGGACGCAGAACATGAGGACGAGCAGAACGCAGAACATGAGGATGAGCAGGACGCAGAACATGAGGACGAGTACGTCTGTGTGCGCCGCCTATTTTTTAAATAGTGATCAATCTGTTGATCATTTTTCCATAAAGTGTCAGAAAATGTTGATCACAAGCTTGTACATTGAAATCAGGTGGAACAAACCAACATACTTTCATGAACTTCACCTGTTTGGATCTATTCTTCAACTAGTGATCATTCTGGCAATGATTTATCCATTGATTGATTAGTTGCTTGGTTCACAAAATGTCAGAAAATAATGAAAATCAATTGATTCATCCTGTCACAATCTAGTCAACCACAAAATAACCCAAACAGGTGGATTTCACAGACATACATCATGTTTTTAAACTAATGGTAAATCTGGCAATAATTTTCCCAATAATTGATTAGTTGTTTAGTCTATAAAATGTTCATCAAAGTCCTCAAATGTCTCGTTTTGTCCACAACTGAAATATGATCAGTTTCCTGTCAGAGAGGAGGAAAGAAACCAGAAAATATTCACATTTAAGAAGCTGAAATCAGAGAATTTAGACTTTTTTTTCTTAAACCCTTCCTCAGACAGAAACTGAAACGAAGCTCCTCGGTCTGAATAATTCTTGCAGGAGGACGTGCAGGACGGAAGACAGGAGGACAAAGACTTTGAAGGAAGAGAGAATCTGTATATTTAAGAAGTGTAAGTCGTAAAGCAAATTTAGCGTCAGAGAGGAGAGGCAGGTGATTCTGGTTTGATCATCTCTCCGACATTAAGCTGCTTCACATCATCTCCTCGCCGCGCTCGTGAACCGTCATATGGAAATCTAATATTAGCCATAATCTGCATGTGAGTGTGTGTGAGTCATCATACATGAAGGCTGACAGATGGTTCGCGGGTGGAGACACAAACTACAACATGCTGTTCATTTAAAAAAAGAAAGACACCACACAGGCAGCGTCAAAGGACATCAGACGAGCCAATCAGAGCGCAGGATCCCACCAACCAATATTCAAACACCTGATTTTATTTCTTCTCCTGCGACATGTCGGATACAGACGTGATTAATATGTTTCAGAGAGAGAACAGAAAATCATAATGAGCTTTAAACATTCTTAAATTTATCTTTATTTTAGGTTCAAAAGAAAAAAAAGAAGAAGTCAACTTCAGATGCACCAAATGTTCTGAACCATCCAGATGTGCTTACTGATGAATCCCACCAATCATAAACTGGAGGGGGCGTGGCCAATTGTTTGCTATTAGAACAGGTAGCATCTATACTAAACTCTTCATAAGGGCAGGTGTGGTGCAGGTTCTCATCAGCTGCAGAGACACCAGGATAAAAAAAATCAAGCACAGTTCTCAACCACTCAGAACATGTTCTCTAACCTCAGAGAAGAACAAAAATAACGATGAATCTGACTGAAAATAAGAATAAATGTGAACAAACATAAGATGTGCATGAAGCCAAACGTCCAGCTGAGTGATGAGGAGAGTCTCTGAGTCTGAGCTGAAAACTCAGAGAAAAGATTTTAGAATTGAAAAAGATTCACTTTAAGATCTTTTTGTCTTGTTTTTCAGTGTGAAGTGAACATGAGCAGAACCGTGGATCCTGCAAACATCAGCTGTCCATGTAGGAGAACATTATATGTTGTGTCTCATTTGACCACTAGGGTGCAGTGCTGCTTTTCTATGTGCGAAGTTACAACATCAGGTGACAGCGGCGAGAGGCGGAGCCAACAAGCTTCAGTGAAGTCAGACAGTTTCCAGCAGACTTCAAAGAATAAACAGGAAGTGACACGAACATCCTGTTAGATCACCTGTAAGTTAAATATTGCATTAAATATTACTATTACACAGAAAATTAGTATTTTATACAACATGTGGTGTTTGTTGTCAAAATGAAGAGCCAATCAGAGCCTGTCAGATCACCGATCAGGTGACAGTCAGGTGTTTGCAGCTGGTGAAGAGCGACTGGTCTAAAATCTGCAGTCGCCTCGATCTCACAGGTTAGACACAAATTTAACCAGCATGCATTGTGCTGTGATCGCTGGTGATCGATTCAGCGCAGGACTGATTCATCTCAAACTAATAAGAGCAGGTAGGATCAGTGTGCAGCACGGCGTCCGCCAGGGGGAGGAGCTTCTCCATCTGTGGATATAAAGGTTCATTCTGTAAAGAAAACACAAAGATTCTCATGTTCAGGTGATTAAAAACATTAAATTATATTTGACAATATTTCCTCATAAATCTGACAGACTGCACCTTTAATTTTTTTATATATTGTCCTCTGATCAGCCTCTTTTCTGTTTGATGGTTTTAAACAAACTAAATGTTGCATTTTGTTTAAATTGACGAAGGTGTGTGTGTGTGTGTGTGTGTGTGTGTGTGTGTGTGTGTGTGTGTGTGTGTGTGTGTGTGTGTGTGTGTGTGTGTGTACCAACATCCTGAGGCTCTGATGAGTGTAAATGTTCACACACTCGTTTATTTACAGTCTGTTAGTCGACGTCCTGCAGCTTTAAACTCTGACAGTTTTCAGTGAAACTGAGTCAGAATCAGTTTTTATAGAACCATGAAGACGAGAACGTTACAGAGACTCTCTGCTGTTTTCTGTGAGTATCAACACATTTTCTCTGTTTTCTACCTTCAGCTTCAGACTTTTTCTGTTTCAGCACATTTAAAGATGGAATTATTTCCATCTTTAAATGTCAAAAGAAACCAGACATGTTATTTTGTTGAGTTTAAAATTTAATTTAACCAAAATGTTTCCAACCAGAGAAAAACACAACAGACCTGCAGGTGCAACTAACGATATTAATTAAGGTCCCGTTCCATTTAGTGTATCAGAGTCTTTCCAGGGAGCCAACATGCACAGAAGCAGCACTTTGTTTCTGTTTGACCTGAAGCTGCACGTGAACCTTCAGTCTCTTCACTTTCAATATCAAAATGTCAGCATGCAAAATGTAGTTTTTATTTCTGCCACAGGAGTCACACCTCAGTGGTGATCATTTAACAACGAAAACAACAACTCCCATGATTCCACGCTGCTTCAAACAACATCTTTTGTTATGTGTTGATGTGAGACATCGTGCATAAAAAAAAGATCTTTTCAAAACAATCAATCACCTGTTTGATCAACATTCATCAGTGATTTATGAAAACTGAAAAAGAATAAATAAATTTGTTTTTGTTCCCAGCATGAACCTTTTTATTTTGTTCTTATCTCACCATGATGTTAATCTGAGACGGTCTCTGAGGACGACTGTCAGACGTCTCCTGGGAAAATGTCCAAACCTGAACCTAAAGTTGAGAGTTGACGTCCCATCAGTGTCAGACGAAGCTGAATAATATTAAAATAAAGGTTCCTGAGTGACAGAGCTGTAATAGGATTAAATGATTGACTTGGCTGGAAATCCATTTTTTAATTTACATTCATAATCAGAGCAGTTATTAAATCCAGAGTCTCACTGTGGGACACGGTCAGCAGGACAAACTGAAATATTTCTGTTCTGTGTTTGTTACTGACAGAGTCACAGTCAACACTCTGTCCTCACGTCCTCTGAGAAATCACACAATATGTATTGATTTAATACACAAATAATCATCAGGAGTCAAAGTGTGAGGCTGTTTACAGCCTGTTTTAACAGCTAACATCACAATTTAACATTTAGGTAAAAAAAAATAAAGTCCGTTTCATTCTTATGATCAAATCTGTGAAACATGAAGCTCCATCATTTCTGTTAGTGAAGACCAAAGACTGATGTTTTTACACAAACAGGAAGAAATAACTTTTCAAGAAGACTCAAATAATAAAGAATTTATCACAGAAAACATTTCAAAGTTGAAAGTTAACTCAAATCTTTAAATGAACTTTGGTAACTTTCTTCACGAGCAGCAGAGAAGCAGCCTGTTAGTGACTGTTTACTTTGACTGTTTACTGTTAATAAAATGTTGTTGTCTTTTTTAAGTTCTCTGGTGTCACTGGTTCATGTGAAGTTCTCCACAGATCTGTGTTCTTCTGGTTCCTCTTTGTTTTTATCTCTTTTTTAAATCAGATAAATGTTCACTGCTGTGACTCTGTTTTACTCTCTGTATACCTCACCTGTGTGTGTGTGTGTGTGTGTGTGTGTGTGTGTGTGTGTGTGTGTGTGTGTGTGTGTGTGTGTGTGTGTGTGTGTTTTCAGTGTTGACAGTGTTCTGCTGCAGCATGACGACCTCAGCAGGTAAATATCCGTCACACAGCCTCGGGTCAGTCCTGGTGTTTGCTTTGAAACTGTCGACACATCAGCAGACAGAAAAACTGCCTCAGGCGGTTGTGGTCCTTCTTTACTTCCTCATCTCCTTTCCTACAGTCTTGTTTCCTTCTCTGCATCCTTTTTTACAGTCTCTACCTTCTCGTTTCCTTCCTTATTTCTTATCCCACATCCTCCTGTACAACCTGCACCTCGAGTTATTTAACAGACTGTTTTCCAGTCAGTGTTTCACTGATTTCTGGTATCAAACAGCCTCCAGCAGCTCCTCAGCGTCTCATTTAAACTGATCTGTGACCTGTGCGGTGTGTTTCAGAGACGACGTCGACCTGTGACCTGCAGGACTTTGCACAGAGGCTGAACTGCGGTACGAAACCTTCACACACGTTTCTGAAAACGTTCAGGAACTAAACTGTTTAGTTTGTTGCTGCAGACAAAGATCAGCTTATTTACTGTGATTCAGGTCAGTTCATCACTGACATCAGAAATTATTACTGAACCGGCCGGATGGAAACAAGCTCAGGGGTCAAACGGATCAGGAGGCCCCCGGGGGCCAGGGCCTCTCAGTCAACAAGTCTGTTATTAGAAAGTCAAGTATCTGCAAACACACCCTGTTCCTCCTCCTCCTCCTCCTCCTCCTCTGCGCAGACAGCGGCGTGATCGTCGTACAGAACGTGGAGACGAGTCACAGCGAGAAGGAGGTCTGTGTCAACGGCGTTCCTCCGGCCCGTGTGGAGCCACCACTCTGCTCCTCCGCCCCCGTCCTCAAGATCGTCAAGAAGAGGTAAAACTTCACCGACTGAACCAAACTGAAATATAACAGGACGCATGTTTTAAACTCTGACTGTAAAATGAGTGTAACTGATAGAACAGACTCATGTTGGCTGATAGGAGTCAGGGACAAACTGAGGACACTGGGTTCTGTCTTTAAATTGTCTTCTGTGGTTCCACCTTGATAATGTTCTCTGCATATTGACTCAACAACTCGAATCGGATTTTGTTTGTTATTCTGGTTAATATTGTGGATCTTCTCCCCGTCAGGTGTGACGGTCGGTACAGGTGTGCCGTGTCCATGGATTCATGTCACTCAGCCAAACCCTGTCTGACCAGGTGTGTTTGGATGAAGACCACGTACACCTGTGAGGCTGGGAGTAGGTATCTGATCCGTCCACTCTTTACAGGAAAATATACAGAAAATAATGAATTAAAGTATGAAAGTTAAGCACCGATGTGTTTTTTTGTCTCAGGGATCAATTATGTGTGTCAGAAAAAGACGGCGACGCTTGACTGCGGTGAGCAGATCACTCTTATTTTCCTGTGTGTCTTATTTTCCTTATTTACTTAATAAAATACCTTTTTTTTAAATTGCTTTAGAAAAAGATGAACTCTTCTGTACATGAATGAACCACAGAGTAAAAGAGGAATAAAACTGCTGCATCGATTTGGATCCTTTTTTAAAAGTTAAACTTAAACTCAATCCCTTTAAGAGTATTTTTATGACTATCTGTGTGTGTGTGTGTGTGTGTGTGTGTGTGTGTGTGTGTGTGTGTGTGTGTGTGTGTGTGTGTGTGTGTGTGTGTGTTCAGGGTCTCAGGTGATCAAAGTGTTGATGGCGAACTACGGCAGGTTCAGTAAGAAGGTGTGCAGGTTCCGTTACCCCCGCACTCACCCCCCCAACACCTCCTGCAGACTCCCCAGCACTCTGAAGAAGATGGCCGACAGGTGAGAGCGGTCAGGTGACACACCGACCGCAAACCATCTCAAGCGTTTCTCAGTATATTTATAGTATATATATAATTTGATGCAGTTTGGACCATAAACACCAAAGTTTCAGCAGTTTCATGTTTCATGACGAGACATCAGAACTCAACGCCGCGCCGTGGCCACGCCCTTCAACACTGACTATTACAGTACACACTAGTCTAGATGGCAGACATTGATTTTGAAGTTGATCAGATTAATTCTCTGAGTTTATTACAGTACAACACCTGGAAATCACCAAAAATCACCACTTAAATCAAAATAGCCGACTTCCTGTTTGATTTAGTCTATGACTCAGAGACTTTTTATTCATCTATATGTCATAAAAATGTGACCGAAGGGAGGAAGAATATGAAAAGTAATGATGTGGGCAGTTCCAGCAGAGTCATCAGCACGAACATTTCATTGAAAAGTTTAATGAAAACATAAAACAATGAAAACTGGTTTCTTAGTTTTTTTCCATAGTTTGGACGTTCTGTATGAAAATACCTCCTCTTGTCTTCTTCTGTCTCCAGGTGTGACGGCAGACACACCTGTTCAGTTCAAGCCTCCAACCTGATCTTCTCCAACCCCTGTCCCGGGACCCGGAAATACCTGAAGTTCTCCTACACCTGCGTAGATCCTGGTACCTGTTCATGTCTGTTAACCAGCAGAGTGGAGTCAGAGATGAGACAGAACATCTAAAACATCTGAACTTCTCATTTACACTTGATTCATTTTCATGTTTCTTTGTCTTCTGTAGGAAACTGAGGAAAGAACTTCAGTCATGATTCTGTGATGAAGCATCAGCTTCCGACGAGCTGTAGTTCACGTGGATTTTATTTTCTCTGTTCTGCTGCACTCAGATCAGTAAAGATGTGAGCAGTTATGTGACACGACTATCTGTGGATTTTTCCTGGATGAATAAACTGGTCTTCACCAACGTTTTTAAAGCTGTCTGTACTGTTTGTTAATAAAGATAAGAAAAATAAAATATAACCATGGTAGTGAGCCAATCATCTTCAACCGCTTATCCAAAATCGGGTCACAGAGGTAACAGTTGGAGACCCAGACATCCCGTCCCCCGGCTACATTAACCAGCTCTGACTGGAGGATCCTGAGGTGTTCCCAGGTCAGGTCAGAGACATAATCCCTCCACTGTGTCCTCGGTCTGCCCCGTGTCCTCCTCCCAGCTGGACCTGCCTGGAACACCTCCACAGGGAGGCGCCCAGGTGGCGTCCTGACAAGATGCCTGAACCACCTCAACTGGCTCCTTTCTACGTGAAGGAGCAGCGTCTCCACTCTGAGCTCCTCACAGATGATTGATCTTCTCACTCTGTCCCTGAGGGAGATGTCAGTCACCCTCCTGAGAAAACACACGTCGGCCGCTTGTACCTGTGATCTAGTTCTTTCGGTCATGACCCACCCTTCATGACCACAGGTGAGAGTAGGAACGACGACTGACCGGTAGATCGAGAGCTTTGCCTTCCGGCCATCACCTTATCGTGGTGGAGAGGTTTGCGTGTCTCTATGAACCTGTATCGTCTGGAGCCTAGTGCTCCTGGTAGGGTCTCCCATGGCAAACTGGTCTCAGGTGAGGGTCCAGACTAAGAATGGTCCAAAGACCCCATGGAAAAACAAAGAAGGAGCAAAATGACCCTGCCCATCTGGAGCCAGGCCTGGAAGGGGGGCCCCGACAGCGAGCAGCTGGTGACCAGGCACAGCCCTGGAGGACTGGACCCGGGCTGAGCCAATCATATCTCAGCAAAAATAAGCAGTGACAGTAAAAGTCGAGATGGAATGAAACGTGTTTGAGATCACCTCCTGGGACACACTGTGCACCACGCTGTCCACTCAGTACAACAGGAAGTTTGTTGGATCATGTGACAGGAATGATGGGATGAGGGTCGTGTGGTGATGAAGGGAGTCGGTTTGTCGTCGAGCTGCAGGGCGAAGAACCCGAGAGGTGGGACTCAGTGATCTCAGTGAGTTTAGATGCTCTGTCCCCAGAGGTTCCTGGTGACCTGAGTGGATGTGGGGAGGACGAGTGAACTCCCTGTGGGCTCATGGGAACTGTGGTTTTAACAGCACAGTTACACAAAGCTTCAGTGTTTCTGTTTATAAAGACCAGATGTAGTGTTTTAACCAGTGGCTCAACATGCTGGGACAAAAATACATTTTTATACAAAGAAAGAAACAAACATTATTCAAATTCACAAGAAGGCCTAAATAATTTGGAATTTCACAAAGTTTATCCTCATTCAACAACTCACAAAACTGCGTAATATTTTAAAGGGAGTCTCAGGAGGTTTTCCTCACAGGCAACAAAGAAGCAGCCTGTAAGTTTCTGTTCACTGGATTTTTAAAGTTTGACAATTTTACAGTCAACAAAATGACATCTTCATTCATAAATTGAGTGTAAATGTTGAAATCGGTGAAAACAGCTGCTAAATGTTGGCAGGTTGATGACCTTCAGACCAAAAACTTCATGTGTTGAATTTAATGATAATTTAAAAGAAGGCACGTATGATTAGGATTTGTTGTAGACGGCGTTTCACAAAGTTAAACTTCTCACTCAATAGTTCTCAAAAGGGAGTCTGGTGATGTTTGTGGTTATTAGACTCAGTCCACTGTCCTCTGTGATAAATGAATAAAACCACAGAGTCCATAATGTAAACCTGCTGTAACATGAAAGTCCTCCTGATTTCAGCCGAGTGATACCTGAGGGATCAGCTGCATTGATTGGAGATGTTTGATCAATTAATCAGCAGCCGTGGGACCGAGGCCTCTGCAGAACGTCCGCTATGAATCAGTGAACACTTCCACTCAGCGGCGATCACTTGTGGCTACATGACGTATTGATCAGCAGCCTCATCAATAAATGAAAACAGCCTGAGGGCCTTCAGAGAAGTGATGAAACAGAGACGCCATTAAAGACAAAAATCCTCCTCTGATCCTCGACACGTCTCATCTCAGCTCACTTCAGTCTGAGGAGGAAAAATTACAATTTATTAATCTGACTTCTTCTGGAAATTTGGTCACCATTGTTGTAGATTTTTATTGTTTCCCAAGACGTCCAAGATGTCTGACGCTGAAACTAGTTTACTGAAACGTGATCAAGGAGAATGAAAAAATAATCAGTACACGCTTTGACCTGATGTTCTCTTCAGTTCTGGAGTTCCAGCCCTCCAGGGATGTTCTTTAACACATCTACAGCATATAGAACCAGTCTATTGATCTGCAAATCCAAAACTAAGAGAATGATGATGTGTACAAGGTCTGATACCACAGCTCAGCACCTTTCCCTCCCATTCCTCAGGATCAGTGATGTCCAGTCCCTGATTACAGTTACGTCTGTCTCGTCTCTCTCAACCGAGCAAACACACCTCTGACCTTAGCTGCCATGGCAACACTATCAGGGATGTTTCCCCAAAAGGAGCAGATAGCTGGATCTACTGTCTATAAAGCCGGTTAGTACAGTGACCTCAAGGCCTAAGTTTGATCCAGTCATTTATTTTATTTTATTTTATTTGTGGGTGTTTTTGCAACTTTTTGCAGTCAAAAGGCTGTAATAAATATAAATCGGTACCTAAAGTTGCAGGTGGTCATGAATGGATGGTGCTCATTAGCAGCAGTATGAGACACTGAGCTGATGTAGTATGAAGACAGAAACCAAAAGGTTATTAAAGGTTGTAAGGCACCAAACATCACTTGCATCAAATCAGTGCTTCCAAACTTTTTTTCAGGGGATGCACACAAGTTGCAGTCAACAAGGTGAATCTAAACTCTGAACACAGACTCAGAAACTGAAAGGTAAAAGAGGGTTTTTGTTGCCAGGATAATGAAGGTGGATGAGGGGAGCGAGCTGATGGTGGGTTGGAGGGTTTTGTTGGCTGTCAGAGTGTCAGAGAGACAAACAGGCAGGTCAGCAGTGAGCTGCTGGTTTATGCTGCAGGGCTGATTACTGGATGGATCTCAGGTGAGCAGCAGGGAGCAGGTGAGCTGAATGAATGTAATCAGGAAGACGGGAGGAGGAGGAGGTTAAGGACAAACAGAAAAACAGGGAAAACTAATGACAGGCCTTATTAGTAAATCTTGGGAGACTTAATTTGTGTGTTTAAACAAACAAAACTTGAATAAACTTTAATAAGTTGAACATAAACCAGTGTGTGTGTCTGCCTGGAACAGAGACACTCCTCGATAATGTTGCATACATTTCCAGCAGATCTTGTGTCTGTTATCACACCAAGACATTTCAATAAAAACATTATCTCCCATAATAAATGCTTCTGTATTTATTTATTTTTTGATTTCCAAACAACATGAGTTTGATTTTGGTTCAAATTTAATGATCATTTATAATTTAATCAAGTCTGTGGAGCAGAGGAGGTGAAATGTGGCCACATGGTCACTATTTGTCTAAATGAGCTGTACTCAGTACGTGATTGGCTGGTGTGATTCCACCACCTGACTAACTGTCCATATAAGGAGTCACGTCACTCCACTCCTCTTTCCCAGCTGGTGTTTTGTGAGATTTTTAAATTTCATCCTTGCCTCAGTGCAAGTGTGACAAAAATATCAAAGGTTTATTAAACACACTACAAGTTAGAAAAATAAAACATCTGTGTGATAATGATCATAAAATTATCTTCAAAATATTTGACTGGGTAAATACATTAAACCATATTCTCAAAAAAAATAGACAAATTAAAAACAAGTTTATAGATATTAATGTGCAAAACATTGCAGGTTACATTTGTAGGAAACATTTAAATAAATCCTACAGATACAATAAATGATTGTAGTAAAATCTGGTTCCACAAATGGCATCAAAAACAATATCCATCATAAATATAAATATATAACATCATAAATATAAAACCCTCTACTGTATTTAACAAGGCCTCAAAAAGAGCTTGAGTCTAACATCTGAAGTTAAAAGATTGTTTCCTCCATTAATTAAATTTTAAAGGTTTCAGTGAATAAATGAGCGACGTCTCTTTAAGAACAAATTCAGATGATTCTGCATCTTTCTACATGATTCAGTGTCGGTGTCCTTTATGTGGAGAACATCAGAGTGAGTCCTGTCCCCCTCTGTCTTTCTGTCTGTCCATCACCTTCGTCTCTTCTTCTTCTTCTTCTCTCTCCATCTCGCCGTCTGTCCTCTGTGGTCCTGATCAGAAACCCGCTCAGGTCTTCTCAGGGTTTCATCTCCTTCATTAAAATGCTTCGCCCTCAGGCGTCTGCGTCGCTTCACAGGCCTCATGCATTTACACAGACGTGTTAGATAAGGAGCACTGACACACACACACACACACACACACACACACACACTTTAATCAAGGTGGAAGCAGCTGAGTCAGCACAGACAGAAGACAGAATCATCATCACAGTTCAGCTGTTTGAATAGTTTATTTGTTCTGTTCTCTTATCATCAGTTCAGCTGCTCACCGTCACTTTATTCCACTTTAACCTGATCTGAGTCTCTGACTCGTTTAAACCTGATTCACACTTTCACACGCTGGAGGCGGAGTTTCAGTCTGGTTATTGAAGTTTTCCTCAAAATTAATACTCAAGGACTCAAGAAAACTTTTTATTCATCACATACAGGAAATGAAGGAGCTGCTCTGTTCTGCTTCAACAACAAAAAATAGAATGAAAAATATAGAATTTAAGTTAAAAATTACAGGTAAGATGAACTTATACAAATCTTAAAGTTAGATAGAAACAAACAGACCAGTCTGTGAAGGTTAGCTGAACGTTTGATGAAGGTTATTTTAATGTTAAAACTGACAGGTTGGAGTTTGGTTTCCAAAATGTTCTGTTATTAAATTATCCCCACAAAAACATTACATCATGTGATTATTAGAACATTTTGGGAATGTTACGTTGAAAAGCATGTGTTCCTAACAGGAACGTTCCTGGAACGTTCCATGTTACCTGACAGGTGTGTCCACAGATTCCACACGGGTCAATACTCGGACCACTTTTGTTCTGAGTGTAAATGCTGTAACCTGATGTCATCTTCAGAAACTACAACCTGAATATGATGATTTATAAATCTGTCTTCCAGAAACAGCTGATGAGTTTGTGAAAGTAGAAAACAGATCATCAAACTGAATCAATCTGTTCATTTTAAAGTTAAAGATGTTGAAACGCTGCTCGTTGGTTCAGACTGATATAAATCAGTACATCATTAACATGAATTAATGAATTATCATTAACATACAGTCTGTTACAGATGCCTTCACTGTCATCTTGTGTGACTGTTATGTTTTTATTTTTATTTTATTTCTTTATTAAGACTTTCAGTGTTGTTCTGATAATAAATCATAAATCAGGTATGTTTCCATGTGTGAAAGATTTTTCAGTCCTGATGGGACATAAACTGTCCGTTCATTCATGTGAAACGAGCTCTTTTTAATTAAACTCTAATAAATTTGGTGTAATTCCTCGTCAGAACCTCGCAGAATTACACTCAGCTGTTGATGTTCTCATTAAGACCATAATGTTTCCTCCTCAGTGATGATAATAATAATAAAACCACCAACCAACACTCCTCCTCTTTGTCAAACATTATTTATACATTATTTATATTTTGACTTCATTTTTACTGAAGGAGATTATCTTTTTTTTTTCCTCCTCAGTGTGATGCTGCTTTATTTTCCCACATGAGGATTTAAAGGTTTGACTCTTTCACAGTGGATTGGTTTAATTAGGATTTGGAGGAAACAGGACTGAATAGAAAAATGAGATGGAGAGAGAGAAAGAGGAGAGGAAAGCAGGTTTTATTTTCCTGGAGTTGCTGAATGTTGTCATTTAATGTAAAAATATATAGAATATTATTATTACAAGTTATTCCTCAGCCTGCAGTTAAACCACCGGGGAAACTAATCCGATAATCTTCAACCTTCAAACTGAAGGTGGAGGAGGATTAATGATGAGTCCAAGTTCATTTGGACACGGTGGTTTTTTTACAGCATGAAGTCAACTCTAACATTTATCACTGACTTATCATTTTATCAATTTAACAAAAATATAAAACATCCAGGAGTCAAAAATACAACGAAAATAACACAGGAGCTTCTAATGTGTAATAATCCCTGAAAATATCGTTACAGATCAGTTCAGCAGTTTAAAAAATATTGTTTCAATATTTGGCAACGCTTCAATTTCCAGGTCCCATAATTTCATGGTAAATAAAAGGTAATTATTGAGTAATATATCTGAAATTCCTCAGAAATCACCTATAATATGATAAATTGTGATCATTTATTTAGACATTTGTTGGTAATTTGCAGGTAAATTCAGACAAATTTCAAATATGTTGCTTTGTAAATGCAACACGAAAATGGTATTTGTTAATTATCACATACTTAACATAAAATTATGGACCTTATCTGATATTTATTCACACAGATGCTGCAGAAAATGTCCATAGAAACAAAAGAATGCAGTGAGTTTATAGTTTAAATAAATAATTCACATTTTTTAAATTGTCTCTTTTTATATTAATTTGACACAGATGGGATCATGTGAACAAAACATCAACACTTTCAGCTTCTACATGATGTCATACATCATAAAGTTCTCAAAAATGGGACACACCCCCAACTGTGTCTTGTATTTATTGTCAGGATTGAAACCAAACGTCCAAACTTCGTCGCTCTTCAGAACGGTTCTTGGTTCTTGTCTTCGAGGGTCGAGGCCAAAGTCCAGATCTACAGCTGATCATCTAACATCAGTAACATCAGGACGTCTGATGACACTGAGCTTCACCTCCCGCTGACAGACATCCAATCAGATCATCTGATGGACAAACAAAGCCTCTGGTTGGACAGCAGAGCTCCACCTCCACACCAGGAGAAGTTTCTGCAGATTCAGTTGAGAACAGCAGAGACAGACGGAGAACTGACGAACACAATGAGTCCAAAACTCATCATCATCACCTTCATCTTCACGGTTCTGCTCGTCATCACGTGTGAGTGATCGTCCCTGTATGTTCACATCTTTATTAACAAAGACAACGGACGACAATAATGGACGGGAACGACTCTGAGAAAAAAAAACTGCAATAACTTCAGTCAACGATAATAAGAATAAATGAATAAATAATATTTTACAGAGACAGCTGCTGATGTCTGGCAGCAATATTTCAAGGTTTTTAGGCCCTTGACTTTTTTATAGCTTTAAGTCTTTATAACGAGATAAATAAAGCAACAAAAAGCTCTGAAATCTGAATTAAATTCAAACAGTTGTGACCTGTGAGTGTTCAGTTCATGAAGATTTTCTGGAGTGAATTCTGCATCCAGCTGCTGCAGCTGTAGCTGCACTCCTGGACCAATCAGTCACATGTTGCATCAAATCAATTGCAGTGATTGGCTGTAGGGAAAAAAAACATGCAAATAGACATTTGTCTCTAAATTTGGGACAAAGGATCGAATACAGGTTTCATTTGACTGGAGACGTTTCAGTACTGCTACATATTTATAAATGAGATAATAATTAATCACATCTTCAGCGTCTTGTCTGGTCAGGTGAGGTTGAAGGACGTCCGCCTCTCTGTGAGCTGATTGGTGGATTCTGCAGGACTCCAGGAACATGTGACCTGTATGTTCTCATTTTTTATCTCTGTTCAAAAACCTGCATCTTGAAAATATCATTCTGTCTCTGTCTTTTGTCTTCTGTGTGTCTGTGAGTTCAGAGCAGAGCTTGAGTCAGGATGTGATTAGCTTAGCTTAGCATAAAGACATGAGGCTGTGAGGAAACAGCTGTCCAAAGATTAAGACTATAAATTCACCTGTCAGCATCTCTAAAGCTCCCCGACTGTTTCCATCCAAATAATCACAAAGTTTCACCACATTTCAAATCAATAAGCAAAAGAAAACTCTGAATGCTTGTTTCCGGATGTTTACCTTTTATTTTCCTGATCGTCACGGTGATGTTTCCCTGCAGGCTCGTGAGCACGATGACTCCAGTTCATATAACATGTTAGCATTAGCATGATTAGCTCCTCATGTTTCTCACTGCAACTCTGCTCTGTTTCTCAGATGCTGCAGTTCATTTTAAATGATGGACGATGGATCAGTGACATCACCAATAAATAATAATCATGCATTTATTCTTATTTACATTCAGTAGATATATTTATATTAATTAATAAACAAAACAAACAGTACGAGTCCACCTGAGATGCTGCATCATAAATAAACAGAATTCATCAACTGCTGCTTTTCTTTTCTGTTTTGCACAAATTATTAAAAGATGATAAACTGATGATGGAAAATCACATGAGATCATAAATTAGTTCAGTCTGACTTCTGTTAAATTTCTCTACTTTTTCTTGCTGATATTTTATATTTCTCTCTAATTAAGTCTGTTTTATTAAATATGTGAGTCTTTAAATGCATCTTTTATGGTTTATGTCAGTTTCTCTGTTCTTGCACAATGACAAAGTTTTGAATCTTGAATTTTACTCTGACTGCAGATTTGTCTCTTAAATAAGTTGTTTTGCAGGCAGGATTCAGTATCTGAACTGTGGCTCCCTCTAGAGTTCATGAACACACCTCACACACACTCACACACACACACACACACACACACACACACGCACACACACACAGACTGCAATGATCCTGGCTCTGACCTGAAGGATGTTTTCAGTCTGTTTCTGTCCTTTTTTGTAGTTTTTGTTTGAGTGAATGTAGTTTTTGTTCAGCAGTTTGCAGAGACGTTCAGTAAGTTTAGACTCTGATGGATGAACTCAAAGAAACAAAAAGTTTAGTTAGTTAAACTCAAAAATCATTTCAATGAATTTACTTTTTCCTAATAAAATGTTTTGAGTTTATAAAATTCAAAGCTTTGAGTTGATCTAAAGAAGAAAAGTAAATTATTTCAATAAAAGATCAGTAGCTGGTAAAACTTTTTCAAAACTTAACAAATCAGGCTCAAAAGTCAAATCTATTGGACATTTCCTTGTTTTCTAAACTTTTTTGTTTTTACAGTGTGCAGATCAGACTGAGCATGTGCAGAACAAACAAAATAACACAAAACAACAAAAATAAGACTTGCTCTTTGGTTTTCTTGTAAAAACATGGAAAAAAATTCTGCCTCTTTTACATTTTGTGTTTTTCAGCTTGAACAGAATCTTAAAAGAAGACATGAAGGGATGATGAACAGACCGACCGTCCTGCAGCCTGAGGACGGACGTCTCTGTGGACGGACGTCTCTGAATGTCTCTGTGGACGGACGTCTCTGAGGACAAACGTCTCTGAACATCTTTGAGGACGGACGTCTCTGAAGGTGGACAGTGGATCAGGTTGGACACCACCAGTGAACTTTACTTCCACTCTGCTGCGTCTCATAAACTGTAAACAAACTGAAGCAAACAGTTTCTCTGAGGTTGATAAATTGATGAAAGTTTAAATACAGTCAGTTTGATATGAAACAGTCAAATTAAATGAAAATACTTTGAGTAAATGTGAAAAAATGTTATATTAAATTAAAAAACATTTTTTTTAATGCAACCATGTTATTTTCAAACAACATACATTTTCAGGAGGAAAGAAAGGAAAAAGTTTGTTTAGTTTATTTCAAAACTTCAGAGTTTGAGTTTAATTCAAAAATCTGGTGAAGTTCATCTGATTCATCCAGACGTGTTTTTACAGTGTAAAACGTACCTGTGTT
Organism: Lutjanus erythropterus; assembly: GCA_020091685.1. Taxonomy (NCBI): domain Eukaryota; kingdom Metazoa; phylum Chordata; class Actinopteri; order Lutjaniformes; family Lutjanidae; genus Lutjanus; species Lutjanus erythropterus. The sequence goes on from CM034607.1 coordinate 36,313,590, forward strand.
TAATATTTCATATCAATCGAACATTTTAGTTTAATAAACACAAAAAACATTTTTAAGTTATTAGAAATTGTAAACCAATTTAAAGTTTTCGGTTCATATTACGATCAGTTCATCAGCGCTCAGTTTTACAGTGTAAATAAATATTATACTTTTACTTCACTACATTTGTCTGACAGATTTAGTTCTTTTCAAAAGACTTTTTCTTCCTGTTCAGTGAAAACCACGTCTCACAAAGAGCCTTTCAGTTCTGGGAAAAACCAGCTGGAAAGTTTCCAGTAATAAAGTTCAGATTCATCATGTGACTCAGAGGACAGTTTCTCTGAAGGACAGCAGGACGAACCGGGACATAAAAGGTGAAGTATGTGATGTTTTAAGATGAAAGAGTTCATGTGTTTTTATAAAAGCTGTTCTGCAGATATGAATCCTCTTTATTTCCTTGTTTCCTCTGTGTGAACGTTGGACGTGTCCTCATGGACGCTCACGTCTGTCAGTGAGACGGAGGACAGGATGTTTGTAGGACTTTGTTTATTCTGATTATTTGTTCCTGCTGAGTTTTGGATTTTTGATTTTGAAGGTGAACAAAAGCTGGAAAATTCATGTTTAACACAAAGTTTATTAATGAAATATCAAAAAAAAAAAAAAAGATAAACTTTATGTCCACTTTTCAGATATTCATGATTATTTTTTATCGATTATCGATCTTTTTACTTACGTGTTTATTTCTACTGTCAAAGTCAAATCAAATGAAATTGTGAATTATTGTTGTAAATAAATAAGAACTGAGATCAGACGAGTTTCAGCTGGACTGAAGCAGTTCTGTGTGTGTGTGTGTGTGTGTGTGTGTGTGTGTGTGTGTGTGTGTGTGTGTGTGTGTGTGTGTGTGTGGGCTGTACTGTATACTCAGTGTATTTGTGTGTCATTGGTGGCCAAGGACAATTCAACAAAGTCATAAATGATTGACACACAGAGTCTTTTGTTTAATAAATGATGTTAAATGACCACATTTCACCTTTTATCTCATTAATAAAAAACTAAAGAATTTTAAATCGTATGTCCTGTAACTTGGAAAATAAAACAGATTTATAAATTAGATTATCCAGCCGTCTCCATGGTAACAGGATACCAAACATCTCCTACCTGTACAGGTGACGTCTGTCTGACCTGTCGTTTAAATCACATGTCATTTTTTCTTTAATACGGTCCATGTTATCAGGGTTCTGTGGTTCTTTGCTTGTTCTCTGTTTGGTGTGTGTTCTTGTTGTGTTGTAGTGAGGTTGTCTTCTTTGTTTAAATAAAGAAAAAAAATTAATTTGAAAAAGTTTTAAAATTCTTCAAAATCTCAAACTAACAATATCTACTGATAACAGAGGTGTAAAAATTATAATCAACTGTGTTTTAAAATATATATTTAAATATTTTTTTAACAAATTCATTCAATAATATTTCTATCACGTGTCTCAGCCAGAACATGTCGACTCTGACGTCCTTCTAAATCAAAGATCAATAAGAATTATGGATTAAAAATGTGTATTTAACATTAAGAGACTCCGAGACACTTCAAAAAATAAAATGGCTGCTCACTACGACGACGCTGAAATGAAAACATGGATCAAAACCTCCTCAAAATACAGTTTTGTCCCAGTTCACATAGTTAATATAACTTACTATAACATTACATAAATATAAATATAACATTTACTTATATAATATTGATCATTTTCGACTGTATTTCTTTTCTTTCTTATTCTGACTGTATCTGTAGTGCAACTGAAGCGATCAATAAAGTTTATCTTCTCTTATGAAATCCTGAAACCACAGCAAACCCTGAATCTCCTCTGAACCACAGAGGTCAGCTGATGGTGAAACACTGATTACACAACTGAGGACAGAAAAAAACTAAAGTAAACAGTGTGTTCAGTCCAGCAGCTTGTATAAAGTCTGATCATCAGTCTGAGGTCTCACATCGTCTGACGTCTGTTGTCTCCGGCTGCAGCATCATGAGTCTGTGCTTCGCTTCTCTCCTCCTGGTCGCCGGCTTGTTTCTGAGCGTCTCGGCTCTGACGCCTGAAGAATGCAAACCTTTGATCACACCTTTGTCTCTGGAAGACCAGTCGGTGGTGAGTCCTCCTCTGACTCTGGGACATTCACATGTTAGCGTTTCCTTTACATTCATTCTTCTTAAAGATGCATGTTTTAAAAAATCCAGGACAGTTCAGCCCCAAATCACAGCTATTCTCTGATAATTGATCAATCAGTTTGAATAATCTAAAAGTAAAACCTCTCTGATTCCAGTTTCTTAAATGTGAATATTTTCTGGTTTCTTTATTCCTCTCTGAAAGAAAACTGAATGTCTTTGAGTTGAGGACAAAACAAGACATTTGATGACGTCATCTTGGACTTTAGAAACACTGATCGATGTTTTCAAACATTTTTTGGAGCAAAAAACTGATCGATTAGTGGAAAAAACAGATTAATTGTAAATGAAAATAATCATTGCAGGTCGAATGTGCTCCACATGCTTGGATCTATTTTTCAAGTGACAGGATTGTTACAGGATTAATTAATCAATGATCAATAATCAATGAATCGAGAAAATAATCGATAAATTCATTGAGTTTGAGTTGATGAAATGAGTTTAGATCAACATTAGTTGCAGTTCTACTGCGACGTTCTCCAGTATGATGGAACTTAATGACACTCAGCTGGTGGAACTCAAACCACATTAAAAAATAAAATTAAAAATCAAAAATCCAGCTGAAGATAAAAATGTAGGAACGATTTTCTCTCTAGAAGAAAAGTAGCTTCACTTGATTCCAAAGTCACTTCTTCAATAAACTTCTGATGTAGTTTCTCTTTGCCTTCAGTCTTTGTGTCAAAATAAAAAGTGTTGAACTGTAAAAATTAAATAATAGAACATGTTTATTTTATTTTCACGAGTTTAAAATTAAATTTCAACTATAATTGATTACATTTATTATTCACACTGATGTATAAACACTATGAGCTGATCACCTTTAACAGAAAGTACATCCAGGTTTATGTTTCAATACGTGAACAAAATCAACATCTGAGGATCATAAATGTTTTCTTTACTCTGAAACATCTTTTTCTCTCATCATTCACTTACAATAATACAAAATGATAATAACTTTATTTATATAGCACAGTTCATCCATAAAATACAACACAAAGCTCTGAATACAAGAACAGAAACAATGTAAACATTTAAAACAATAAAGTCAAGGATAAAATAAATAAAGTCAAATGAAATTTAAAACTACAAGGTCAGACACTTCAGGAGAAAACAATGATTTTAAGATTTTATTCAACAGATTTAGAGCCAGTAAACAAATGTTAAAAGAATCCATACAGGAGATTTAAAAAATCTGATGTTCAACTGTCTGATTGAAGAATAAGTGAACAGGATCATGACTGTGAGCAGAGGAGGTTCTGATACTCGGTGCTACGTGAACATTTCTCACATGAATCATCTGTTTTTGATGACTGTGACTGACTGACTTCCTGTGTGTGCAGTTCAGTGGCAGAGTGAACTTCATCGCAGGTTACACTGACAGTGAGCTGTACAACAACATCCTGAAGACCACCGTCAGCAGCTGGATGAACTTCAACTCATCAAACCATGAAATCACCATGTATGAGGAGAACAACATGTGAGTAGAGAACAGTTCTACAGTTCCTCCTCTACGCTGATGATCCTCTGCTTCATCTCTCTGTCAAACCTTTTCAATGGAAACAACAGTCTGTTTGCAACACAGGACTTTGATTTCATCAACTTGTCATTTCATTTACTGCACATTATTAAAACCTTACAGTCAACCTGCTGAATCAGCACTGAGAGGTTCCACATAAACTCCTGCATAGAACCTGGAGTTTGTCGTTTCCTTTCAGTTTGAATACTGTAGTGTCTATTTCCACTGCAAAACAGAATCTGTGCTTTTCTAAAACTTCTTTTTCAGATCCAGATTAAAAAATAATCCTGTTCTTAATGTAAGAAAATCATGAGGTTCAGAGGATTTGAAGGTGAATCAGTTTCATTATGAATGAATATTAAATAAAACATTTTCTCTGTGCAGATGATGCTCTGTTTTATCCGTCTGTCACACTAAAATGTTTTCAATCAACTTAAAGGCAGCAGACTTTCATCACCCCTTTGCTTTCACTCTTTCACTCTTTCACTCTTTCACTCTTTCACGTTTGTATTTGACATCAACACTGACAGATTTAACATCATAACTCATAATAACAGTTTTGTTTCTTTTATCTGCTGCACTTAGCTAGCTAACCAACGTTAACTGAATGGCTACATTTCAGATAAATTAGCACACTAGCAGCCTGAAGCTAAAGCTAACAGGTCCCAGGGACAAAATTAGGAAGGACAGGAACTGTATACCCTGAGTACTGAAGTAAAGTATGATAATAAAAATATGATATCAATCAGGTTTTTGTGACATAACGTCATACATAAATACATTAGAGGTTAGATTTATATTTGTATGGATGAAGATGGAACGATGAATTTAGAAAACTGGTCCTCAAACAGAACATGAACTCAACTCTTCCTCCATCTTTTCCCAGAAATGGAACCTGCTTTGGCTCAACGATCAAGGTGACTATTGACGGCGACACGGCGACCATGCCAGGTAAGTTACCTGATGTCATGTGACACTGAGCTGCTGGCGAGGCTGCAGACTCTGTTTCAACTTTGATTATCTGTGATTCAAACAAACTGCAGTGAAGTGAAAACCATCCATCTGTCTGCTGACCTGGTTTGATTATGTCTGAATCTGTTTCTACAAAGTTGATCAGAATTTACATCACATGTTCTTATGTTTTCAGTCCAAAGACAAATATTCAGTTTGTTTCAGATGTAGAATCATTTAGTTTTATGTAATTTTTTCTGATTCTGTCCTCAGCTGGAAACATGTCCTCATCTCTCCACCTGCTGCCCACCTGTGACGGCTGTATGCTCCTCAGTGGTAACAGCACCTCCACAGGCCTCGACAAGTTACTCGAGGCTCTGAACATCCACGTTGACGTTCCTGAGGAGGTCGCTGTCGCTCATGGTTTATATCTGATGGGTAAGGAACGACACACGCAGAGAAAATAACTCACTTTGTCTGAAACCACCGCAGTACAACATGCATTTTTGTTTTTGACTCCAGCCAAAGAGACGACAGTGAAGGACTCAGACCTGGAACATTTCAAGCAGCAGGCGAGCTGCCTCGGGTTCTCTGGAGAACCAAACTTCCACTACGACCACGAACAAGGTGCTTCACCTGTAAACCTGTCTGATTAAACACTGACACCAACAAGTGGGACAAGTATGAGACAGAACCAGACGTGTCCACACGTCCTGCACTCCAGCAGATGGACAGATCTTTGTGTAAAAACCTTCGGATTTCGTTTGTTCACTGCAGTAAAAGTGAAGAAGTTCAGGTTCTCAAATGTTCTTCAACTATAAAAGTAAAAAGTCGTCCTCTGCCCAGAAACAGTCAGTAGAAATGTCCTTCAAAGACGACTCGACCTCACCTTTTCTCCACAGTCCAGTCTCCTTCTCCCGTCTCTTTACATCCTTTATGTAGTTTTTACTCTTCTTACGTCTTTTTCATCTTCTTCATTTTGTTGTTGTGTCTTTATTGTCTTGTTGCATCTCTTTTGTCTTGTCACGTCTTTTTTTTATCTTCTTATTTCTTTTTCTTCCTGCTACAACTTTTTTGTTGTCTTATGTGGTTTTCATCTTCTTGTCTTTTTCGTCTTATGTCTTTTTTTCCCCGTCATGTGGTTTTCATCTTGTTATGTTTGTTTAATTGATGGATCCACCAAGAAATTATCTTTTCTTTGTATAATTGTTCCGTCCACTGGGTTTGAATCAGTTTTGATGTTGGGACAGTGACGCACAATGACGCAAACTTAGAAATATAAATAATAATAATTCCCCTCAGATTAATTCAAACTAAAGTAATAAGTCTGTCAGGTACCTTTACTTTACTTCAAAGACAAAGTACTTGTACTTAGTTACTTTTCCCAGCTGTGGACAGAACTGATGTCTTTCTGTCTGTCTTTCTTTCTACAGGTTTCTGTAAGGAGGACGAGGTCATGAAAGTGGAGTACTGAAGAACCAAACAACTTTCATGATAAACAAATGTTCCAACCTGAAACTGGAAGTAAAAATACAAACAGGAACTGAAAACATCAAATGTGTGGTCTCCATTTGTAATCAGATAAACTGTGAGGGCAGCTGTTCACATCTGAACACACACACACACACACACACACACACACACAATACACTGATCTTCATCTGTGGTTTTTACAGGATCTTATTTCAACAGTCTCTTATTTCTACAGTCTCTTATTTTGACAGGCTCTTATTTTGACAGGATCTTATTTTTACAGTCTCTTATTTTGACAGGATCTTATTTTTACAGTCTCTTATTTTGATAGGATCTTATTTTGACAGGATCTTATTTTTACAGTCTCTTATTTTGACAGGATCTTATTTCTACAGTCTCTTATTTTGACAGGATCTTATTTTGACAGTCTCTTATTTTTTGACAGGATCTTATTTTGACAGGATCTTATTTCTACAGTCTCTATTTTGACAGGATCTTATTTCTACAGTCTCTTATTTTGACAGGATCTTATTTTGACAGGATCTTATTTTGACAGTCTCTTATTTTGACAGGATCTCTCAGCTTCTTTAATCTCTCTACAAACTGGATCCATCATTTTAATATTTGTTTGTTTGTATAAAACTTTTATGACAAACTTTGAAAAACCTTTGTTTTAAAGTAGTTGCATTTTCGTATCTTTGGTCCGAACACAAAGTTCTTGTAAATGTAACATCTGCAGAACGTCTGTAGCAGCTGATCGTGTCATGAAATCAGAGAATTTTGACTTTTCTTTTGTAATAGATTACTTAAACTGATCAATCAGTTATCAGAATAGTTGTTAGTTAATAACTGATTGATAATCAGTTAATCTTTGCAGCCGAGGACAGACATCTGTAAAGTAAACTCAGCAGTTTAATAAAGTTTGACTGATTCCAGATTAAAACAAACTGAGGAAAAAACGAATTAATGTTTAGAAACACTGATCAACATTCTGAGGGCGCCACGGTGGTTCAGTGGTCGGCGCTGCCGCTCACAGCAAGAAGGTCCTGAGTTCGATCCCCAGCTGGACAGGGCTTTCTGTGTGGAGTTTGCATGTTCTCCCCGTGGTTCGGGTTCTCTCCGGTTCTCCAGCCTCCCACAGACATGCATGCAGGTTAACTAAATTGTCCATAGTGTGAGTGGTTGTCTGTCTCTGTGTGTCAGTCCTGTGATGAACTGGCGACTTGTCCAGGGTGAACCCCGCTCACCCAATGTCAGTTGGGATAGACTCCACTCCCACAACCCTTCAGGTTACAGAAAATGAATGATCAACATGTTTCACCATCTTATAATCAAACAACTTATTGATTAATGGAGAAAATGATCAATATGAGTTAATCAAGTCAAAGTGTTTCACAGATAAATGATAGAAAAGACGCCAAAGACTGGAAAAGACTGAAATAAAGACTGAATGATCGATTTACAAAGAGTCCAAACAAGGAATAAAACTGTTGAATAAAATACATTTAAAACATCGAGAATGAGAAGAATAAACTAGAAGGAAAACACAACAAGAACAAAATAAAACTAATAAAACCAATAAAAAGAATAAAAACAAACAATAATAAAAATAATAATATACCAACAGATACTGTTGAACACAATAAAGTAAAATGAAATGAAATAAAATGAAAATATTGAAGACTAACGAGCCTCATGTAGGAACATTTTCATATTTTTATCTTAAATTTCTTACACTTTCTTCGTATAAAAGCTTTACATGAACACGTCATGTCAGATTTTCACCGTAAGAAAACTTTCAATGATCCACCTGAGTGTATCTGAGTCAACACTTCAGCTGACCTCAGATCAGAGCATGTAAGTATGATGCACAAACTCTGTGTGTGTGTGTGTGTGTGTGTGTGTGTGTGTGTGTGTGTGTGCTGAACAAATAAAGTATTTAATTAATAATCAATAAAGAAGCTCATGATCATTTTCAGTCTCACAGTCAGTTCAAACGTCTTTTCAGCAGCAACGTTGACATCAAGCAGGAAGAACATTTGTATCAGATATTTTCATCATTAATTCCTCCTACAGCGGCTGCTAGTGATGCACAGAGCAGGTTTTTATTTTAAGACTTTGTCCTCTAGTTTGACCAGTGGCCCTTTGACTCTGATCTCTCATATTAATATTAGAATTGACACTTTAACTGTCCATCAAATCAGCCGACCAATCAACACAGCCTGAGACTGAACAGCTGTTTGTGTCCTCAGAGATCCAGCTGTGGCTCCTCTCCTCCACCTGTTAAAGTGGGTGGAGCATCCTGGAGGATGGAGGAGCTCAGCTGATCTCTGGTCAGCGGCTGGACGACGGAGGAGCCACGACGGGAGGAAGCAGAATGATCGACTGGAATCAATAGTAATCAATAGTGAGTGTGTAGACTGTGTGTGAGAGTCAGCAGGAGGAGTCAGAGTGAAGAAGAAGCTGACAAAGTGTCCTCCTGTCTTCATCCGTCCTCCATCAGCTCTTCACTCCCCATTCTCTCTGATCCAAAGTCAGATCAGATCAACAATCAAAGAACAAGCAACAGACCAATCAGACTGATTGATCAGCCATCAGAGGAGTTGGATCAGTGGAGCTGCTCTGATTCTGATGTCCACTGTTTCATCTTTGATCTGAGTTCTGCAGAGGAGACAGAGGACAGACAGAGACAACCAATCAGAGACAAGAGACCAACCAATCAGAGACAAGAGATCAACCAATCAGAGACAAACACAGCTGTATCTTCAAACTGACCTTTACTTTGAGCTTCACTGTTTCTCTCCAGATGTTTCTCCCAGCTGTAGACGTCACACCTGTACTCTCCTGTGTCTGTCTCTTTGGGGGATTTCAGGGTCAGACTGACGTCTCCAGTTCTCAGGTTTCTCTTCATCTCTGTTCGACCTCTGAAATAACTGAACTGTTCTTCAGGCTGATCAGAACTGTTCTGATACACGTGGATCTTCTCCAGATCTGTCCGTCCACTTCACTGAGACGTCCTCAGGCAGGTGAACTGTGGTTTTGCAGGGCAGCTGGACAGACTCCACCCTGAATCCACCTCCACCCTGTAGACTGAGAGGACAACAAACCACAACATCAGCTGGACAGACAGCAGCAATCAACCAATCAACCAATCAATCAATCAATCAATCAATCCAAAATCAATCAATCAATCAATATTTATTTATGCAGCACTTTTCATACAAACACAAAGTTCTTCACACAATAAAAACAATAAACACTCAGTATAGAGAACAATTTGAAATCAATCAATAAATAAATCGATAAATAAATTAAAATGAAATAAATAAGTAACAAAATAAAAGAATATTCCAGCTAGAAATACATATTAATAAAATAAATCAATAGATAAATACACAATAATAATAAATCCAAAATAAGTCCAGAGATTAAGTTCAATTTAAAGCCAGACTAAAAGGTTGGTGTTGAGTTTCCTTTAAAAATATCAACTCTCTCTCCTCAGGTTCAGGTTCCAGATGTGGACCAGAACAATGAAATGATGCCTCACTGTGGGTTTTCTTCTAACTTGGGACCATTAAAGAACCACTACCAGAGAACCTGAGGGTTCTACAGGGTTCATATGATCAAAACAAATCTGATAAATCGTAAGACTACACCATTAAGAACTTTATGAAGCAGTAAAATGATCTGAAAATCAATTCTGAAGCTCACAGGAAGTCAGTGATGAGACTTTAAAATTGGTGTAATGTGTCTGTCTTTGTGTTCCTCGTCAGAACACGAGCAGCTGAGTTTGTAAGAACCGTAACTGAGCAGCGTGTTTCTTATGAAGACCAGAAGTGGAGCGTTACAGAATCAACTCTGCAGGAAATAAAGCATCAGAGTCTCTGTGTCGGCTCTAAACAGTCTGCTCATGTTCTTAAGATGAGAACATACAGTTTGGGTTCTAATTTAATATGTGCTTCAAAACTAAGATTTGAATCAAAGAAAACTACGAGGTTTTTCTCTTGTTGACAGGATTTTAAGGTCAGTTCTTCCCATCCTAGACCTCACTGTCCTGATTAAAGATGATAACCATTGGCATGATGGGTAGTGTAGTAGTAGTGACATACCTGACATGAAATACTGACGAAATGAAACAAAAGACCCCAGAAACAACAAGAACAACAACCAGGAGAACCAGGAGAACTTTGGCCCAGTATGGAAATCGTTCTGTGGGAACAGAAACATAAAGAACATGACCTCTGACCTCTGACCTTTGACCTTGACCTGTATCTACAGTAGGTTTGAGTGTTTGTTTCTGACCTTTGACCTGCAGCTGGACGTCTCTCACTCAGTTGTCCTCAAAACGCTCTGACGGTGCAGGTGTAGGTGCCGCTGTCAGAGAGGCGGAGTTTTGTCAGATTGAGGCTGAGGTCTCCAGTTTCCAGAGCGTCAGTCATCATGGATGTTCGGCGCAAAGCTGGTTTTGGTCTTTAAGTTCATCACCTTCCTGCTGACGGGTGGACGGTTGAAGGACGGAGGTCGCCTCGCCTCCACACCACTGTGGGGTCGTCCAGTTCAAAGGTGGGAAACTCACAGGCAGCAGGACAAACTCCTCCCCTCATACAGCTCCACAGCTGAGGCATGCTGGGAAACTGTGAGGTCACACAGACAGAGGGGTTCAGTCACAGCAGCCTTATTTCATGAGTTTAGATCAGAAATGATCCAAACATTTTGTCTTTTATTTTCAGCATTAATGTCCTGAAAATGAGTTGAGAATGAAGTGAGTTCCAGTTGATTTTGTAGTGAAGTCTGCGCCTCTCATTAGTTTACTAGCAGACCTTGAAGGCTCGAATATGGCGACTGCACAGACACATAGAGATCGTGGTGAGAGAACAAAACAGAGATTTATTGATCTGCTCTGGTGTCCAACTTTAGTGGATCACAACATATCAGCTGTGGAATTAATCTGCAGATGCTCGCTTTAAGATGAGGACAAACTTTTCTATGGATGTCAGTTTTGAGCCACAACAAAGACCAAAATGTGTCCTTCAACAGACGAGCTGCTCCTTGTTTTTAGCCTAGCAGTTGTTGAGGACTTGGCCTGAGCACGGTTAAGAGGAGCGAGGAGTCGCTCTAAAACAGCAGGAGATAAAACAGGTTCTCAAGGATTTTTCTTTTAAATTGTGAATCAACCATGAGAGCTCCTCCAGCATACAGTCAGAAATGTGCAGAAAAATACTGTAGATCAGCTGCAGGCGGCTTCTGATTGGCTAGAACTTGTTGCTGTGGTTTGGGTTGTTAGGTTGAGACATGAAGAGTGATTGGTTAGAGTTAGAGTAAGAATATCAGGTGAGCCAATCAGAGACAGAGTAGGGCGTCATGTCTTTGGTATCTGTAGCTCTATGTGAAACAGCCGAGTTCAGTGTCTAATAAATGTCTTTTTCCACATCAAAGGTCCTTTTATTGTGATCAGTCCAAACACACCTGATCAATAATCCTGCTGTTCAATCAGCGTCTCTATAGGCCACACCTGTCAGGTGGGCGGAGCATCTTGGCAAAGGAGAAGTGCTCACTAACACAGATTTGAAGACATTTGACAGAAATAAACAGAAGAAATCTGAGATCTTTGACTTTAACTCATGAAAATGGGAGCAAAAACAAAGAGTTGATATTTTTGTAGAGTGTAAATAACAGGTGAGACATTTTGAAGCATTTGAAAGTGTAAATGTTCCATATTGTAGCTGTAAGACTTGAGATGATAAATGTGTGTAATACGTCCCCTGAAGAGCAGAACTGAGGACAGTCTGACTGGACAGTCTTCTACATTCATCATGATTTACAGAAAGACTGAAAATATGTTCTTCATGTTTGTATGTGAAGAAAACATGGTGATGGAGCTTCAACAGACTGGTGGAGTTAAGAAGACAGAAATACAGATTAAAGACATGATGATGGACTGAGGTGATGATCAGATCAGAGGAGGAAGGTCATCTTACCGTGCAGGAGGATCACAGACACCAGCAACATCTTCATCTTCCTAAAAACTACAACAACCACAAAGTCACTCAACAAACACTGACAGACGCTCCGAGGACGTCAGTTCACAGCCTCCTGATCGGACGGACGCTCTGAGGACGCCAGTTCACAGCCTCCTGATCGGACGGACGCTCCGAGGACGTCAGTTCACAGCCTCCTGATCAGATTGACTCTGTTTCACTTGAAACTGGTTCCAGTGAAGCAGCTGTTGGAATGTAGAGAAACAGGCTGAACAGTTTGACACAGACGTGACTGAGACACATGTGTTTGTCTGCTGAACTAACTGCTAACATGCTGCTGTTACACAAACTAAATCTGACACCAACACAGTCGTCTTGTCTCCATTTGTGTGTTTTGGTCCTTCATGGCTGCTGTAGTGGACAAACACAGGGGACAGAAGGACGAGGGAGCAGCTCTGACGTGGAACAGTCTGCCAACACTCATCTGAGACTGAGACACAGATCATTCATTTAAAATACATTTAAAATCATCTTTAAAAGACAATCAAGTGTGAGACCAGACTCTGTCTCTTCCTCCAATCATCTGAAGCTTTGTTTCATCTTTCATGTTCTCTTGTTCTCATGTTCTTGTTCTAAGCACCTCATGTGTTCTTGTGTGGAGTGTTCTGCTCTTCATGGGAACACTGTCTGTGTTCTTGTGTGTTCTGCTGCTGTATGTGTCGTATCCTTGTTCCTGTTTGAATGTATTTGATGTTTCTTTGTGTCTCTCATTCCACCTGATCAGGAACTAAAGTGTCCTTATCATACAGATGTTCATTAATGTTCACTGTCCCTGTAACTTTAAACTTTATCAATCAAATCAATACAGATGTGGAGTCATGATGCTCTGATCTCCATCTCTGACAAATCATCATCATCATCATCATCATCATCATCATCATCATCATCATCATCACCATCATCATCATCATCATCACCATCATCATCATCATCATCATCATCACCATCATCATCATCATGTTTAAGAGTTTTTCAGTGTCAGTGGTTGCCTGTTTCCATGGTAACAGTGTAAACCAACATGTAAACAAACAGAGTCTCAAATCAACAGGCTCAGGTGAAGCCCACAGCTGACTCACTGTCTCCATGGCAACATTATATTTCCTGCTGACATGCCTCAAAGCATGATGGGAGCTGAAGTTCCAAAGAAGAGCAGGATGATCCCAAACAGAAGAAGAAAAGTGATGAAGTGTTTTTCAGCATCAGGACATATTTTTGAATCACTGAGACTCAGAATGTCTCATCAACATGGTTCTTATATTCCTGCAACACTGACACTGTCCTCTGTCCAATCAGAGACACAGATTTACTGTGTGGTGAAAACCTGCTGACACACAGGTCAAAACATCACAATGATTCTAATAAAACTCTCCTAGAACATGTAGAACACCACTGACACACCAGATGATGTTCTGTTCTCATAGTGTAAAAGAACAGATGAGAACCTTTGAGGACTCTTTGTGTCAAAGTGTGTGAGTTGATGAGGACACAGGGTGCTGGACCTGCTCCAAGTCAAACACTTCAGGACATGTTAAGTTGTGAGGACAGACACAGAGAGATAAACTGTCACCTGACACTGGGTGTGTTTGTTTTTCATACCTGTTCATCCAGTTTTTATCAGCATGAATCAGACTTTTGCTTCTAAAACCTCCTCACTTATAAAACTATTCATTCCACCTTTTCACCTGAAAATCATCAAACTCTCACTGAAGTGTTTTACACACCGGGGTCGTCCAATCACAGCGCAGCTTCTATATTTGCTTTAACAGTTTTGTATCCTGAGACTTTTAGTTCTGTGAGAACAGACAGAACAGACGGCAGCAGATTTATTCTCCTGAAACAAGTTGATTTAGAATCAATTCTACAAAAAAGACAACTTTATTTGTCTTTGTTGTTTCCAGCTGCTGCCACAGTTTCACTGTAAAAACATGTGAATGTTTTAGAAAAACTGCAGTGAAATCAAACATTTTAGTCCCAGAAACAAGCAGAGACGTCTTGAAGGGACAGAAAATAACTTCACATGTTAAATCAACATCAGACCTGCTGATCTGTCTCATTTCTGCATGTTGTCCCTCCTCAGGTGTGTCCACTCACCTGTCTGTCTGTCTGTCTGTCTGTGTGTAACATGTTGATGTTAAATTGATCTGATTGATTTCATCCATCATTATCTCTGTGTGTCACATCAGACACCACAGAAGAAACGTCTACAGACAGTTTTTAAAAATGTTCTGAGAGGATCAGTGTGAATCTACGGTGGACATGAAGCTCGTCTAAAACTCTTTATCTTGAGTCAGTGTTTAGTTTGTCCATTCTGGGCTCCTGTAGAAACACGGCGGTTCAACATGGCCGCCTCTGTGAAAGAGGAGCTGCTCCGTCTGTAGATGTAAAGAGTTCAGTGTCATGTGACACAAACAAAACCATTCTTATTTTCAGGTGATTAAACACAAATGAAAACAGACTGATGAATTTTATTTTACACACAAAAACTGTGTAAAAGGTGTAACATGAAAAAAACAACAGAAAAAATCCTAACAAGACAATAAAAACATAAAAAGACATCAGACAGAAATGTTGTCGAAGATGTAAGATCAAAAGGATGAGACAAAAACAACAAAACAACATAACCAGGAAAATAAATGATGTAACAAGACAAAACTGATGTAACAATATGAAAACAACGTAACAAGGTGTAACACAATGAAAATAACATGAAAAGCATAAAAGAGAAAAGTGCTGCAAAAGATAAAGCAAGAAAAATCCAACAGAAGAAGACGAAAAAGACATAAAAGACGTGACATGATGAGACAAAAATGATGAAACTGATGTAATGAGACAGAAACTGTGTAAAAGATGTTACAAGATGAAAAACAACCTAACAGGACGTAACAAGACGGAAAGAGACAGAGAGACTCTGAATGAAAAGCAGCCTGAGAGTCTCTGAATGTTTTAATCCTAACCCAACCAGTCCAGATATTCCAGGTATGCAGGTGCTCCTGCGTCATGCTCCGCCCCTTTCTGGGTGAAAACAAACAAACAATGGTTTAAGAGAGTTTGAGATTTTAAAATATGTTTTCTAGCATAACTGAAGAGTAAAAATTCAAACCTGCTCAAAGTTCATTTTTGTCCGGGTTCTCAAGAATGAGCTGATCAGTGATTGGTGTCCTGACACGGAACAAATCAAAGCTTCTCTTCAGTCTGCGTCCTTGATACCTTGATATGAACCTGATACCTACAGCTACCTGACTGAATGTCCAGGTCATGTGTTTCAGACATGTGTCTCATTTAATGTCATTAAGACACTTTATTTTACTGTTCTGGTCTCTACTTTCATTCCATCTGTGGTTCTACTTTGATGCGGTTCGTTCCTCGGAGCAGAGAGATGAAAAAAAACTGTCAGAAAGTAGCTCATCTCATTTTGTGTCAGTTATTCACATTAAAATCCCCTCTGCTGCTTTAAAGTGGACACACTGTTAAACCAAACTCCATTCTAAAATCTGCTGTTTTATGGGAGGATGATGTTTTTTCACAGTAAAACCTTCAGCTCACCGTCACTGAAACTCTTTTCTGATTCACTTCCATCTACAGGAACAATCGGCTCATGACTCATTTATTCAGTGACATCATGAACTCACCTGTTTGACATTTTTCAGCACAGTGTGGCTGCTTCCATCCGTTATATTACACATATTCTAACATACATCTTATTTATATTTTACATTTTCTCACTTCACCTGTAATTTTGTCTCCAAATCCTCTTTTATGTATTTTGTATTGTATCATTTTATTATCTTTATTATTTCTGTCTTTTCTATATTGACTGTCTCTGTACTTCTTTCTGTCGTTGTGCTGCAACACCTGAGTTTCCCTGCTGTGGATCAATAAAGTTTATCTTCTCTTATGAAATCCTGGCAAACCCTGAAGAGAGAAAAAAAAGGAACTTGAAATCAACTCTTTTATGTAAACAGTGTGTTCAGTCCAGCAGCTTGTATAAAGTCTGATCATCAGTCTGAGGTCTCACATCGTCTGACGTCTGTTGTCTCCGGCTGCAGCATCATGAGTCTGTGCTTCGCTTCTCTCCTCCTGGTCACCGGCTTGTTTCTGAGCGTCTCTGCTCTGACGCCTGAAGAATGCAAACCTTTGATCACACCTTTGTCTCTGGAAGACCAGTCGGTGGTGAGTCCTTTAGAACTGACACTGAGACGTTCGAGCGGCTTCAAGTCTGTAACTGAATAATACTGATGTTCCACTTAATGAAACCCTCAGAGGGAACATCGTCTGTTTCTGTTATTCTCACCAGTAAAATAACTTACAAAAAGAAATAACAAATACTCAGATTACTGCCATTAGTTTTTTTATTTATTTAGATTTGATTTAGATTTTCAAATCTGTATTTTTACTCCTACTTTGCATTACAAGATGTAATCTACTTAGTTACTTTTAAAAACATAATTGAGTATTGAGTACAATTTGAATTAATATTGATACTTCAACCTTTCATCTGCATTTTTGTGACCAATCAGGTGATCAGATCACAAACCGTCCAATGAAAACGACATAAAATAAAGGAAACAAAAGAAGAAGAAAATGCAGCAGCAGGTTTGAAGTGAGGATGTTATTGATTAACTGCCATTAAGAATTCAACCAATTACAAAAGTATTGATGGATCTTTAATCAATAGTCTTGGCAGTAACTTGGTGGCCCTGCAGCTCTGTTGGTAGAGGATGTGTCCCGTCTGCTGAGGCTGTTGGTTCTCTGCAGCAGCTGTCGCTTCGGTTCCTGCCTGTGGTCCATCATTTTATTAACGGGGACAGAGACCAGATCCTCAGCTGGACCAGACTTATTAAACCCGCCTACAGACACTGAAGCCTCATTCAGGCTCACCTGTCAATCAAAAATACAAAGGAAATACAAACCAGCAGCCTCCATTAAATCTGGTACCTGAAAAGTTCTGTATGAGAGGTTCTAAAGGAGATATGGTTCTACCCAGAATCCTCTCTGAGGGTGAAATCTATAATCTTTCCACCTTCTGAAGGTTCAAACAGGAATCCTCCCAGGGAGTTCTATCAAGAACCTTTTCTATATTCCAAGGGTTTCATCTAGAACCCACATCCTACTGAGAACCCTTTTATATTATGGTACAAAGAACCCTTCATAAAAAAGTTCTTCAAACATTTGAACAATACTTGAGGAACTCTTTCTTCCACAGCATGTTCTTTGGATGAAAATGGTTCTTCAGAACATGATGATTTAAAAGCCCTCTGTACTGGAGGTAGTTTGTCCCTTCAGAGCTGCCGTACGTCTTTTTCCTTCAATAAGTTCAGACTTTAAATGTCTGAACACAAGCGACCACACAAGCAGTTTCCCTGAATAACATAATTTAAATGGTTAAAATATTCCATCATGTCACTAACTGACTCTGTGTGTGTGTATGTGTGTGTGTGTGTGTGTGCGTGTGCGTGTGCGTGTGTGTGTGCGTGTGCGCGTGCGCGTGTGCGTGTGTGTGTGTGTGTGTGTGTGTGTGTGTGTGCAGTTGTACGGCAGGCTGAACTTCATCGCAGGTTACACTGATACTGATGAATATAACAACATCCTGAAGATAACCTCCAGCTCCTGGATGAACGTCACCTCGTCACCGTCCAGCACTGATGATGTCATCATGTTTCAGGCAAACAAGATGTCAGTTTTATCATAATCGACTGAAAATTCCCCTAATATTTATATTATTTATATATCTATTTTCTTTGGTCCATGTTTCTAACTTGCCTTGTGTCTGTCTGCTGCTCCTGGTTCACAGATGACCTCATCATAACGTCCAGCTCCTCCTCTATGCAGATGATCATCTGATTTATCTCTCTGTCACACTCAAACCTTCTGAATGCAAATAACATTCTGTTTGCAACGCAGGACTTTGATTTCACATTATTGAAAAGTGATCAATATATTCAGGCAGAGAGCTGACAGATTCCTGCTGAACTCAAACTGCAAACAACCTGCAGTTTTTCACTTCACTTTCTGTTTCACTTCACCTGTTTAACTTGTAAAAAAAAAAAGATGTTGTAAAATGGTGTCTGAATCCTATAAATGGGATCTATTTCAAATACAAAACTTTTTTCAGTTCCTCATAAAACTTAGTTAAAACAGTATGAAGATGTGGAAATATATTTCATAACTAATTTTACTAATGTTTAATTAATTTTGTGCTTTGAAAGTGAAATAATTGTGTTTCCAATGAATATTAGGTTAGAAAATTAGACGTTTGTTCACCTCTATGCAGATGATGTTCTGTTTTATCTGTCTGTCACATTAAAATCCTTAAATTCAGACAGAAACAGACAAAAAGCAGCTGTGATTTTATCAGCTGAGCTTAGCTAGCTAACTAACATCAACTTGATGGCTACATCTAAGCTATAATATATTGCTATCAGACTGAGGCTAAAGCTAACAGGTCCCAGGGACAAAGTTAGCATCATCACCCCTGATAATCCATGTAGACAGGAGTATGCACAGCTGCCTGTATGTTAGCCAACTAGCTAGCTAGCTGAGATGAGTTCATGTTATGGAATAATATAAAACCATGTTGTGCTTATTAATGCAAACATGACAAGCTGCACATTGTTCAGAAGCACATGTGGAGGTTTTTATTGACATGCCACTACATAACTTTCATCATTTGGGTATTATAAAAGTCAAACCTCTTCAGATAAAACAGAACCCCCCTCCTACTTTTACCAGACTTGGTTCAGCCCTTTTCCAACCCCCCAGAAATCATCTTGGACATGGACGAGGAGTCATAAAACCAGAATATGAACTCAACTCTTCCTTTGTCTTTTCTCAGGAATGGAACCTGTTTAGGCTCTAAAGTCAGCGTAACTATAGACGGCAACACGGCAACAACGTCGAGTAAGTTACCTGATCTGATGTGAAGCTGAGCTGCTGCTGTAGACGCTGTTTCTCTGTTTCAACTTTTATTATCACGGATTCAGACAAACTGTAACCTGATCAGTCAGAACATCCATCTCTCTGACAACGTGCTTTCATTTGCTCAAACACAAAATCAGTTCTTATGTTCTTATGTTTTCAGTCTATTATTTTCATTTTTCTGTCGTCAGTCGCCAACATCACGTCGTCCTTCCACGTGTTGCCGAGCTGTGACGGCTGTGTGCTCATCAGTGCCAACAGCACCGCCAGAAACCTCGACAAGTTCCTTCGCCTTATGAACGTCAGCAGCGCCGCTTCTGAAGCAGAGGTCACCACTCACGCTTTTTATCTGATGGGTAAGAAGCGAGTCAGACGAAGGAAATAACTCAGTTTATGTCTGAAACAAAGCAACGCAACACGCATTATATTTGTTTCCAGCCAAAGACTCGAGCGTGAAGGACTCAGACCTGGAACATTTCAAGAAGCAGGCGAGCTGCCTCGGGTTCTCTGGAGAACCACAGTTCCTCTACGACCCCAAAGAAGGTGCTTCACCTGTAAACCTGTCTGATTAAACACTGACATGTGTGACAAGTATCAGACACAACTGACGTCTTTATGTCTGTCTGTCTCTCTGCAGCTTTCTGTCAGGAAGATGAAGTCATAATGCCGCTTTCCTGAACAACAAAACAACTCTGACAAAAACTCCAAACTGAAACTGGAAGTAAAAAGACAAAAACTGACTGAAAACATCAAACTTGTGGTCTTTGTTTTTATTTTTCTGAATAACTGAATAAAATGTTGTGACTGTGTTTTTGACTGTGAAGGTTCCACACAACAGAATCAGAATTTACCTGAGAATCATCATCCTGTTTTTAAGTTTTCTTCAGTATCACAGTGATCCAGTGACTCAGTCAGCACACACACACACACACACACACACACACACACACACACACACACACACACACTGGAAGCACTTTGACTAAAAGTTAACAAATATAAACTATAAATCAGTCCACTGACTCCATGGCAACATTATACATAATTTTTTTTACCCCTAAAGCATTATGGGTAAACCACATTAGAGCATTAAGTTTGTACTTTGTACTGAGTTTCTCTGCTATGGATCAATAAAGTTTATCTTCTCTTATGAAATCCTGGCAAACCCTGAAGAGAGAAAAAAAAAATGGAACTTAAAATCAACTCTTTTATGTAAACAGTGAGTTCAGTCCAGCAGCTTGTATAAAGTCTGATCATCAGTCTGAGGTCTCACATCGTCTGACGTCTGTTGTCTCCGGCTGCAGCATCATGAGTCTGTGCTTCACTTCTCTCCTCCTGGTCGCCGGCTTGTTTCTGAGCGTCTCTGCTCTGACGCCTGAAGAATGCAAACCTTTGATCACACCTTTGTCTCTGGCCGACCCCTCTGAGGTGAGTCCTCCTCTGGTTCCTGCCCTCAGCTCTGAGACATTCAAACTGTATTCAGCTCTTTGTGAAATTCTTAAACTTCAGGTTCTCTGTGAAATCTGATGAAACCAGCCTGTTTACATTTTCACCAACAAAGTCACAGTGAGTCGAACATTAGCCAGTTAAAAAGAAGCAGCAGGAGATTTTGTGGTTTGTGGTTATGAGGGTTGGAAACACCACTGCATCTGTCCAAAACCAACATAACATGAAAGTTTCCTGTGGAAGCTTTAGCCTCAGTGTGTTAGCATTAGCATTGCAGTCAAGTCTAAGAACCAATTTGTAAAGATTATCAAGCTGCAATTTCTGAAAAAATATAAACATAAATATTCTCCATGTGCACAATGTAGTGTGACATATATCTACTTTTTTTACTTCTGGAGTTAAATCTGCAGTAAACATCTCTGGTCACCAGCGGCCTTTTTCATCCAGAAGTTATTAAATCACTTCACTTTTAACAGTTCCATTTGTACATATTGCCAATACTTCACTGTTTGCTTTGCATAGAGTTTGTATTAGTGTTTAGTTAGTAATTATGAATTAACTCCACGTTTCTCAGCTGTTTTGAGTTGAGAGGCAGAGGAACATGAATGGACACTTTGGACAGCGCTGACACAGAGCTGTATGCACTCAGCAGACACAGACACCAGCTCTGCTCAGTCACTGTAAAACACAGAGACCGTTTAAAGGCGAACCCTCTGGATTTCTGTGTAAAACACGATTCTGTGCAGCTGATCGCCCTCCTCATAAACTTCGCCGTGGTTTTCATCATGTTGTCTGCTGAGTGCATGCAGCTCTGTGTCAGCGCTGCAAGAAGTGTCCACTCGTCTCCCTCCCTCTCCCAGTGTTGCTAACAGTTATCTATATATCAAACTGGTCAAAAATCCTAACTAAACACTAATACACACTATAAACAAAGCAACCTGTAAAATGTTAATAATACATACAAATTGAACTGTAAAAATTGTCGTATTTTAATAAGTTGTGGGTGAAAAAGTCCTGCAGATTTAACACCGGATGCTAACATGCAGGTGGTCTGTAAAGTGGATAGTTGCAGCTCTATGTGAAATAGCGTATGGACATCCTGGGCATCTGGGTCTTAAAATGAGGTGCAGTCAGGTGGACTGTTGACACACTGTTCTGATCTCGAGGCAGCAGAAAGCAGTTGTGTCACTTACCAACAAAACATGTGTCTGAAATCCATGGAGCGGCGTTTTCCTGTTTTTTAAAGGACACACTGTTCAGATTTTAAAATAAGACGACATAGACGGGTTCACAATGAGCTTCAGGGAACGCGAGTTAATCCATAGATCTTAAAATGAACATTCTGATTAAGAGCAAAGTCAAAATGATGAAAAAAAAAATATGGAGAATCTGATTAAAGAATAAATGAATAAGATTTTGATTCTGACCAGAACAGTTTTTGATTTTCAATGTTACGTACTTCCATTACTGACTGTGACTGACTTCATGTGTGTGCAGTTTTATGGCAGGGTGAACTTCATCGCAGGTTACACTGATAATGATGAATATAACAACGTCCTGAAGTTAACCTCCAGCTCCTGGATGAACTTCACCTCGTCACCGTCCAGCACCAGTGAAGTCGTCCTGTATCAAGCGAACAAGATGTGGGTTCTTCAACTTCAGGGAATCACACATTTATTACATTTAATACAACATTTAATCAAAGAATCCCTCTAAATCATATTTAACAGTGTTAAAGCCTGCTAGAAGTGATCAGTTTGTCTTCTTAGGTCTCACAGATTTCTTCATTGTAACCTGCAGCTTCGCCTCTATACAGATGATGCTCCGTTTTATCCATCTGTCAAACTAAAACATTTTGAATCAGATCTACGTTGACATACATTGAGTCACCTTTTGCTAATCCACACCTGTCACTACACCCATGAAGTTTTCCATCCTACCACTGACGCACTGACAGATTTACCATCATAACTCGTACTATTCTTTAAACGAAATGGTTCCTTAATTTCAGAGACAAAAAGCAGCTTTGATTTTATCAGCTAACTAACATTCACTTGATGGCTACATTTAAGCTATGATATCATGCTACCAGACTGAAGCTAAAGCTAAAGCTAACAGATCCCAGGGACAAAGTTAGCATCGTCACCTCTAATAATCCCTGCAGACTGAGGCGAGTACAGACAGTATAGAGACTGTTACTCTAACCTGAAAAAAATAACTCTAAGCCTGCTGCCTGTATGTTAGCCAACTAGCTTTCTCGCTAAGATTAGTTCATTTGACAGCATAAAATAAAGCAGTACTGCAGGTCTCGATGCAGATGTGACAAGCTGTGCATTATTCAGAAGCACATGTGGAGGTTTTTATTGACATTTCCACAACTTCAGAAGATTAACTGTCAGTCTGTCAATCATAATTTTAATCATTTGGGTATTTTAGAAGTCATACCTCTTCTAAAAAGGTGCACTTCAGTTTATATTTACATTTACAAGTGAAATTCCAAATACATAAGTATGAACTTTAAAAATGTTCAAAACAAATAAGAATGTAACAAATTTCAGCACGAACAAGAGGAAGAATTTGAAAGAATCCAAATTTGAAATTTTTAGATTAGGTGAAGAGTCAATGGGATATCAAATAATGTCATCTGCATAAAAGTGAACATTACAATTCATGGTGGCAGAGATAATATTTGTTATATTTAAAAAAAACACAGGTAAATAAAGTAGGTTATAAAAGAAGAAGACTTTTGGCCCAACAACAGCTCCTACTGTAGGTTGTCATCAGAGGATGCTCCGTTGTCATGGAGATTTATCTGTTGACATGGAAGTAAAAACAGCTCAGAGTATATATTTTAATTAATAGTAATCACATGATTTATTGTCTGTGTTGGCTTGAAGGTTCAGCATCTTGACCTTAGAAATAAAATAATCTTTACTCAAAGTTCACTTTCGAGTGACTTTGGTCCTAAGTCAACTTTTGGTCCATGAACTCAACTCTTCCTCCGTCTTTTCCCAGAAATGGAACCTGTTTAGGCTCAAGAGTCAACGTGACTGTTGACGGCGACACGGCGACCATGTCAGGTAAGTTACCTGATGTCATGTGACACTGAGCTGCTGGCGAGGCTGCAGACTCTGTTTCAACTTTGATTATCTGTGATTCAAACAAACTGCAGTGAAGTGAAAACCATCCATCTGTCTGCTGACCTGGTTTGATTATGTCTGAATCTGTTTCTACAAAGTTGATCAGAAGTCAAGATGTTTTCAGTCTGAGAGCTAAATATTCAGTCCGTGTGTCAGATGAAGAATGAGGTTTTGTTTTCATTTCTCTGATTCTGTCGTCAGTCGCCAACATCAAGTCGTCGATCCACGTGTTGCCGAGCTGCGACGGCTGTGTCCTCATCAGCAGCAACAGCACCATCAACCTCAACAAGTTCTTTCACGCTCTGAACGTCAGCAGCGCCGCTTCTGAAGCCGACGTCACCATCCACGCTTTTTATCTGATGGGTAAGAAGCGAGTCAGACGAAGGAAATAACTCAGTTTATGTCTGAAACAAAGCAACGCAACACGCATTTTATTTGTTTCCAGCCAAAGACTCGAGCGTGAAGGACTCAGACCTGGAACATTTCAAGAAGCAGGCGAGCTGCCTCGGGTTCTCCGGAGAACCACACTTCCTCTACGACCCCAAAGAAGGTGCTTCACCTGTAAACCTGTCTGATTAAACACTGACATGTGTGACAAGTATCAGACACAACTGACATCTTTATGTCTGTCTGTCTCTCTGCAGCTTTCTGTCAGGAAGATGAAGTCATAATGCCGCTTTCCTGAACAACAAAACAACTCTGACAAAAACTCCAAACTGAAACTGGAAGTAAAAAGACAAAAACTGACTGAAAACATCAAACTTGTGGTCTTTGTTTTTATTTAGGATTTTTGCAATCAGTTTTTTGCACATATATAAAACTACAATAAAATCTCCCTCCCTGTAGGAAAAAAACAAGTGGAAAATATTAATACTAATAAAACTAACATCATTTCAGAAAACAAACAATGAGCAAAACAACAAACCAGTCAGTAAACAAACGATCCAATCAAAACAAAGAAAAACATAAAAGAAAAGAAATATGAATAAAATAGAAAAGTACAGTGATGTGTGTCAGGAAATAATCGAGCAATCATGAGTGAAATGTGTTGAAAATTTCTTTTTAAAAATCTCTAAAGTCAACAAACTCTTTAAAGTGAAGATGATCCTTCTGTCCACTCAGAGGACAGGAAAAGTTCAAAATATGATCTCGTCTTTGTGTCTCCTGGACATTAATGAGCTCAAATATGTGATTTTGATCATTTTCTCGTACTTCTTAAATTTGTCTCCTGAGACGTGTCCCTTGTCTCGTCTCAGCCCGACATGAAGCTGACGAGACATTCCTTTATTTGTCCCACAGCAGGTAAATTTACAGAGTCACAGCAGCAAAGTGGACTGCAAAAATATGAAGATGCATCAATAAAAAATAAAAAGATTGCAAGAGGAAATATAGAAATATGAAGAGTTAAAACAGAAGAAAGATAAAAATAAACACATGAACTCAGAAGAAATATAAGAAATAGGACGCATCTGTCCAACAAACGGAGACTCAGCAGTTGAATTTCCATCTTTGCACAGAAGAAATATTCATATAGAGTGATGATGATAATTCACCTGATTTTTACACAGTGAGACTGAAATCCTCCTCACAGTATGAAGTGACATTAAACCTGAAGATAATTATTAATATTTGGTGTTGATTGTGGTGAAAATCAGCTGACAGATTTCTGGACTGTTTGACTAAAAGCAACAAAACGCCTCGATGACGACTTTTGTCCTTTTCTGTGAAATATTTCTGAAATGTTTTTATTTATGAAATGGATCATATATAAATGTCTGTTAACGTGTGGAGCTGATGATGTTTGTTTATAAAGAAAAGATCGGGTTCATCTTCATTTGATAAAAAAAATCACTTCCTTCCCTCTGTTCTTTATTTCTGTTCCCATTATTTAGGTTTTTTATATATTTTATTGTATATTTTCAGTTCTTTTCTTTTCCCTTTCTCCTCCCCGTTTCTCTTTACTTCTTACACTTTTCTCTTTCTTCACTCACCTTTTTTCCCTTTATTTTCCGTTCTTGTTTTTTTCATATTGGGAACAAAAATGAAGGGTAAAGAAGGAAGAAATACATAAAAAAACAAAAAAAACAAAACAAAAATGACAGCAACATCAGAAAATAAGCAATAAGAAGAAGAACATTTTTAAAATAATAATTAAAAAAAACAGCTGATTACTTCTACATGATTTCATAATTAAATAAATTTTAGGTTGGAGGATACATTATATAACAAACGGTGAGGAAAACTCAGCATGTGAGCTCTAAAAATAAGTAGAAATAATTTGATAAAACCTCACAGTAAACACAAACTCAAAAATTAACATTTGATTAAAATGTTGACAGACATTACAGTTTTCTTTGAGTTTATAAACTCATGATTTTTCATGGAGGAAAATAAAAGACAAATACTTTAAGAGATTAAAAATATATATATTATTTATTATATACTGAGTGTGCTGAACATGAAATCATGTGTTTTTATTCTTCAAATGAATTCAGTTCTGTTAACGTCTTGAAATGAGAGGAAATGAAACTTCTTGGCTTCAGAAAACTTCACAAATATATTTTGACTTTCATCGAGTATCTCGCTGAAGAATTCAAATTAAATTCTTTGACATGATCAGATTTTATTATAGCTGATATTTATTGATTTATCAGTTTGTGAGTTGTTCCAGTTATTTAAAAAGTACAGCTGAAGTGTTCAGCTGCTTGTTGAGACGATTTATTTCTTAATTAATAACAGAAAACTTTATTATAAACAATAAAGATCAAAGTTTATTCCTGTGAGCTGAAAAACCATCAGCGTGTTTATCAGGAGAGCAGGTCAAAGTCTGTGTGTGTGTGTGTGTGTGTGTGTGTGTGTGTGTGTGTGTGTGTGTGTGTGTGTGTGGGCAGACACTGGTACATGTAACCTTTTGGATTTTAACCCAAAACGACTGAAAAACATCCAGACTGACTCAAGAGAAAAAATAAAGATTTATTATAATTTATTAAACTGGGACAAATCCTGTCCTACCAACAAAAAACAACTTTTAAAATGATTAATACCAAAATTCTAATTATTTTTTTCTTTTGGTGGTGAACATTGTTTTGGTTTACTTTATTTATTTATTTTTTATTTGTAAAGTTGCTCTGTAAAATAAGAAATATCTCTGCAGTAAATCAGAATTATGAGATTAAAAAAGTCAACATTATGACCTTTAATGACCTTTAACTGTAAATGGTTTGAATGTTACAGGGTTTAATAGTCAAAAGTTTGATGGTTTAAAATTTATTTTCCAGCATAATCAGAGAGTTTGTCTCAATTCTCAAAAATGAATGAATTCCACAGTGAGATTTCTAAACCAAACTCCATGTGTGAAATCAGTGATTTTAGCTCAGAGAACACAGGAGTTGTTGTTCTGCTGCTGCCTCCATCTGTTAGTGTGTTTGTGTTACTGTGAGACTTCAGTCAGTCTGAATTAACCCTTTAAAACACTGAAGTCACACAAAAACAAAACAAGCTAACAGATGGAGGCGGCAGCAGACCAACAACTCCTGTGATCTGTCAGATAAAATCACTGATTTTGTGAATGGAGTTTGGTTTGTTTGTGCTTTCCTCTCAGAAAAGTCTGTCTGACATCAAGATAAAGTGGTGAAAATATTATAAATATAGTGTACATTTAAACTGATACTGTTTTAAGTATCTAAAACACGTGTTGTAAACTGTGGGCGTGTCGACTGTCATCCACTGGAGGAAACACACTGACTGTGGAGAAGAAGCTCATTCATCCCCAGTTCACAGAATTACACGTGTCTTAAACCTTTTTACACTTCAGTAAAACAAACAGAATGTAAACAGACTCAGTGTGGAGGCAAAGGTTCAGTCGCAGTTTGAAAACACACTGAGCACACACACACTTTGGACTGATTCAGGCGCCCCCGGGGGCCCGAAGACAGTATAAACTGACCTGCGTCCCTCGTCTCACTCTGCTGTCCTGACAGAGCTCAGAGCGGGGGTGTGTTTGGTTTCAGGTTTTTGTCTCGGAGCAGGATGAGTGTCGTGAAGCGAGCGATGCTGCTGCTGCTGCTGGCGGCGATTGGCACCAACGCAGCGCCGGAGGACTGTGACGGTCTGAACAAAACACTGGCGACAGCAGACCTGCACAAGGTGAGTCTGTTGGTGGTCTGTCCAACTGTCTCTCCTGAGGGGGACGAGTCTCTGCACATTCAGCTGGAGACAACCAACAGTCTGCCCAGATAGAACACACACGTCTGGCCGATGTCGGCTCGATGAATAAAGTTGCAAGACGTCATATAGAGAGTTTGCTCATTGGCATTTGGTCAAAAATGTTGTCCAGACGATGTTTGGACGATGAATCAAAGCTGCACAGCGCAGCCTCTCTACAGCTTCTATGACCTTTATTTATTCAGGTCGAATCATTCTATCAGCAAATATCTCACTATCTGTGGTCCAAATTAACACCTATTTACTTATAATGTGATAGGAATATGGCAAAATGACAATAAAAAGAACAATATGCTTGACCATCAAAATAGCTTCTTAATTTTGTATGTGATAAAATAAAGAGACACAAATGATTCAAGTTAATGATCATACATTTATTTCAGACTGCATAGTCAAAACAACTCCAGCACAGAAAAGATAACAGATAAAAATACAGAGGTGGCCGGTCGGGAGACGCACACGGACAGCACGGTGTGGACTGCAAGAGGAAGAAAAAGACAAAACACATGAGCCCATGTTGTTCAATTAACTTATACTATACAATATTATACCCATACTTCACAAATAAACACGTACAAATAGACACACCAAGGAAGGAAAACGTAGCTGTGCCTTTTTTCCCGGCCGCTGTCTGACCTTACAGAGCCACCGTAGTTGATAAGAGACCTGTAGCTAATAGTATTAGCCCTATGCTCTTTAGCTATTAAAGGTCTTAAAAAGACACCAATTGGATAAAATGCAATGTATCGATCCACAGCCGACCTATCGCCGACTTTGAAATGGAGAACATAAACCCGCCCCCTGCTGTGGGCCGATGCTTCTCAGATGCATTTACAGACGTCAGAAGCTGAATGCCAACGCACGATCTGAGGCCGACGTCGGCCGGACGTATGCGTGCTGTCTGGGTGATGTGTCAGTCTGAGTCTGATCCTGGTTAAAAACATGTTTGATACAAGAGAACATAAGAACGATTCTGATCCACACAGTCTCACAGTTCTCTACTGAGCTTTTTGTTTGCACAAAAGTTCTCAAATTTAACCAAAGTAAGATAGAACATGAGAAATGTTGTTTTCATAACTGCTACAAATATCTAACACATCAAAATAGATAATTTACTGGTTATCTGGTGTGGCTACAAGGTTAGCACTACGGCTAATCACCTTAGCTAACAGCTCATACAATCACATCAGCCAACATGCTCACAGTGACAATGCTAACATTAGCATGCTAACATTCTCAAAGTGACAATGCTAACATTAGTATGCTAACATGCTCACAGTGACAATGCTAACGTTAGCATGCTAACATGCTCACAGTGACAATGCTAACATTAGCATGCTAACATGCTCGTAGTGACAATGCTAACATTAGCATACCAACATGCTCACAGTGACAATGCTAACATTAGTATGCTGACATGCTCACAGTGATGATGCTAACATCAACATGCTAAAATGCTCACAATGAGGCAAACATCAGAATCAGGAGACAAACTTGTCCTCAGACGTGTCTCTGATCTGTCCCCCTCCTCCTGCAGATTTTCGGGGACTGGGTTCTCGTCTGGTCCGTCTCTGATTCTGGGCTCAGCACAGAACTGTTGGCGAACCTCACCAGCTCCCGCGTCGAGCTCAGCCTCCGCCCTGACAACAACACCATCGTGTATAACGAGAGGAACCTGTTCCAGTGAGCGTTCACACGATACAGAACTTTAAATCAGATTATCATGTTCAGCACGAGTCCACTCAGTCATGTGACGTCAGCAGGTTGTTCTCGTCTAACTGGTTTGTGTTGCTGTCATTTTCAGTGACAAGTCGTGCGCCAGGTACTTCATCAACATGTCGATGCCCTCTGAGACATCTGATGACCACACGCTGCACACCGTCGATGGAAGTGAGTCACATTTACATGCACACACACATATCTGTCTTTTTGTTTCTGCAATGACCTTCATGTATGGAGTCAAATAAAATTAATTTGTATTTTGCTCAAATGATCACAAATAATTCACAGCCTGCAGGTGTGTATCACTTTTTGTGGGCATGTGCAAAATTATTCACGCATATATAAAAGTCTGTGAATGTGTAATTATGTTTTGCAGCTGTAGAAATAATTTGTACATATGTGAAAAAAGTTTGGTTCACACAGATAAAAAATTGAACTGTAGAAATATTTTGTGCATATCTGAAAGAGTTTTGTGTGCGGAGATATTTTTTGCACATGTGTACAAAGGTTTTGTAGTTGTAAGTTTTGTGTATTTGTAATTAAAGTTTGTACAAAAATGTTTTTAAAAAATTAGGTTTCACAAAGTCTGAGAGACAGACACTCAAACTTCCCATCTCTTTTTGTGACCCTGAAGTGACAAAACTACGAGGCATAATTTACGAGTATGACTTTTTGCTCTGTTTTTACACCTGTACCAGCTAATGAGGGAGCAGAAGGTTGTAGTGCATTTGGTTACTTATTGACTTGTGTTGTTTGTGTGTTTTAGCTTTTGAGAAGAACGGAGTTTCTTCTCAGTACAATGACTCAGGTGTGGTGGACGTCTTCGAGAGCTGCTCCGACTGTCTGGTGATGGTCTACAGAGGAAACGTGGGCCAATACCTGCTCACCTACAGTAAACTCAACACGCACAAATATTTTCTTTTACTAAAACTATGACAACTTATTCACAAATATTCTAACAAATGAAATGACTGAGTGACCTGTTTTCTGTTTGTGTGTCAGAGAGACAGTCACCATCAGGATGTGGAGCAGCTGAAAGCCGCCCAGCGACCATCAGAAACTGGCCGAGTGTCTGGGACTCCCCATCGACAAACCGTTCAGCTACAACGGAGCTGCAGGTCAGTTTCTGATTGTCCTCTTAAACATCGGCCCGAAGCAGGATGAACCTCACTGTCTCTATAGATGAAATACATGAATAAACCTGGATAATTATTGTCCTCTTGTCTCCTCACAGATTTTTGTCCTGAAATCTTCTCCAGCTGCGACCTCTGAACAGTCCTGAGAGAACAAACAACATCATCAATTATGACATTCACAAATCTAATAAAAGAAAATACTAAAACCTGGAGGTGTGTTTCTTTACATCACCTGGTGGTGGGAGGGTCGACTGCAAAGTCTCTCAGGCTCAGAAACTGATGGAAAAAGTCCACACTGCAAATTTAGTCAGCCTCAGTTTACGGTTGTTGCTGCAGGAACAGACAGGAACACAGAGGAACAGGGAGGAACACAGAGGAACAGGGAGGAACAGGGAGGAACACAGAGGAACAGAGAGGAACACAGAGGAACAGGAGGAACACAGAGGAACAGGGAGGAACACAGAGGAACAGAGAGGAACAGAGAGGAACAGGAGGAACAGAGAGGAAACACAGAGAACACAGAGGAAAGAGAGAGGAACAGGAGAACACAGAGGAACAGAGAGGAAACAGAGAAACATGGAGGAACACAGAGGAACAGAGAGGAACATGGAGGAACAGGAGGAACAGAGAGGGAACACAGAGGAACAGAGAGGAACACGGAGGAACAGGGAGGAACAGGGAGGAACACAGAGGAACACAGAGGAACACGGAGAACAGGAGGAAACACAGAGGAACACAGAGGAACACAGAGGAACAGGGAGGAATAGGAGGAACACAGAGGAACACAGAGGAACACAGAGGAACAGGGAGGAACAGGGGTCCTAAAACAAAACTCTTATTCAGGAGTTTAGACTTCATTTGGGCTGAACAATTTAGAAAAATATCAGTTGTGATTATTTTGACTGATATCTGCCTTTATGTTTTTGCAGGACAGGATGTCGAAATTTTACACCTCATGAGATTTGAAAATTGCAGCCATTGATGTCAGTAAAATTTATATTAATTGTGCAGCTCTAGTTCTGTTGAAAGAAAAAAGTTGACCCAATGTAGGTTGAACTGGGTCATTCATAATAATATGAACATGCTTTAGATAACATATAACATGACAGTGACAGTGGAAATCGTGGTTGTAAATTAGCACCCAGGCCAGAAGAAATAGATTTAAATGAAAACTGAAAGTTTGTGTGGATTTTTCTTTATCATACGAACCAGGCTCATGCAGAGCGGAGGACAGCTGCCCTGGAAACGTTTGAGACCAGAACTGGACGAAAAGAAGATGATGAGTGTTTGAGAAGAAGATGCTAACCTGCACGGTTAACCTGCACAATTCAGAGATGGAGGAGAAACAAACCATATTTTGAGCTGTTAAAATAAAGCAGCCCAAAATAAAACGTTCCTTGATCTTTATGTGTCTGGTTTTTAATTATTCTTGTCTTAATTCAGTTTTAATGTCACACTTCACTCCATTAAATGTCAGAAAATGTGAAAAATGTTGATGATTGTTTCCAAAGTCCAAGATGACGTCCTTAAATGACTTCTGTCCACATTATGTCCACACATGTGAGAACTCAGGCTGTGACCTTTTCTTTCTGTCGCTGAGTCGTTTTACACATAAAATAAACCAAACTGAATATAACAGATGTAGTGTGGAGGCCAAGGTTCAATCAGAGTTTGAGAACTCACTGAGCACACAAACACTTTGGACTGATTCGGGGCCACTGGGGGCCGAGGACGGTATAAACTGACGTGGTTCCCCTGTTCCCCTGCTGTCCTGACAGAGATCAGAGCAGGGTGTGTTTTTGTCTCGGAGCAGGATGAGTTTAGCGAGCGACGCTGCTGCTGGCTGGCGGCGATCGCACCAACGCAGCCGGAGGACTGTGACGGTCTGAACAAACACTGCCGACAGCAGACCTGCACAAGGTGAGTCTGTCTGTCAGTCCAACTGTCTCTCCTGAGGGGACGAGTCTCTGCACAGACTAATCATTTAACGTTTTGTCCTTTTGTTTGTCTAAAAGTAATCAGATTACCCTTACAAAATGAGAAAAAATGTTCACATCAGTCTCTGACTTGTAGTTCTGACTTAGTTACATTACAAATCTTCTAACACAAACAATTTCTGCCACGTGGTGAAAAAGAACCACAAACACATCAACAAACTGTTGACAATCTGACTGCAAACGCACTACAGTGACATCACTACACTGTCAGGCACCACAGTGACATCACTACACTGTCAGGCACCACAGTGACATCACTACACTGTCAGGCACCACAGTGACATCACTACACTGTCCAGCTTTAATAACAACACAATCTATTCAGCTTCAGCCTTTCAGCAGGTTTAAACGAGCTACACACTTTGTTTACTTTGTAACAAGCTGCTATGAATTGTAACGTTAAAAGAAATAAAATATAAACACCTTTGAAAACCTTCAAAATGCTCAGAGAAATCTTGTCCGCTCTGACCTGTCCCCGTCCTTCTCCTGCAGGTCGCGGGGACTGGGTTCTGGTCTGGTCTGTCTCTGACAATCAGAAAAGCTACGAATTGCTTGCTAACCTCTCCAGCTCCCACACCAAGCTCCGCCTCCCTGACAACAAGACCATCGAGTTCAACGAGGATCATGTTACAGTGAGTTCTCATGTCATTGATGATTTAAATAGCGGTTCAGGTTGGTTTAAGTCAGTCGGCTGCTGCTGGTGGATTGTATCTAACAAACAGACCTGAGAGCGAGAGAACAGGAGCCTCAGGGAGATCCAGATATCACCTGGAAGCCCTCAGATTTATGACAACAACGTAGCTCCTGCCCTCGAGATATGATCCAGTATGATCTGAAGAGTTGATGGATCAATAGTCATCTAGATTTGGTAGTTTTCTTGGATTCATCCTGGAGCTGGAGGAGACAGAAGCTGGATCTTCATCAGTGGGACCTGATGTCCGGTGCAGCAGCAACAACTGATTCAGCATCAATAGTTTGATAAAAGGTTTTGTTTTGTTTTGGGTTTTGGTTGTTTATCATGTTTGAAAACTGGTCCCCATTCACTTCCAGTATTTGAGAGATTCTGCAGCTCTGTTTTCCGTGAAACTCCAGCAGAGTTTTATGGACTAAAAACTATGTGACCGTCAGTCTGCATGAGGCGCCACCGTCATGAAGATCAGCTCAGATTTCACGTTAGCTTTTATAAAATAAATTGCGATGCACATTGTGATGTTTAGGTGGTTTTGCACTGTAGTTAAGAGCATGAGAAAGTCTAAGTCTTCTGAGTGAACTGAGCTAAGAGGCTGGAGATCACAAACAAAATCTGCTTCATTTAAAAATGGACCTCAAACTCAAGCAAACAATAAATTATAGATAGAATATAAAATACACTGATCAGGCATAACATGATGACCACCTGCCTAATATTGTGTTGGTCCCCCTTTTGCTGCAAAAACAGTCCTGACCCATCAAGCCATGGACTCCACTAGACCCCTGAAGGTGTGCTGTGGTATCTGGCACCAAGATGTTAGCAGCAGATCCTTTAAGTCCTGTAAGTTGTGAGGTAGGGCCTCCATGGATCGGACTTGTTTGTCCAGCACATCCCACAGATGCTCCATTGGATTGAGATCTGGAGAATTTGGAGGCCAAGTGAACACCACAAACTCGTTGTTGTGCTCCTCAAACCATTCCTGAACCATATCAGGGGTGTTCATGGTCTGCAGCAATGCTTAGGTAGGTGGTACATGTCAAAGTAACACCCACATGGATGGCAGGACCCAAGGTTTCCCAGCAGAACATTGTCCAAAGCATCACACTGCCTCCATCGTCTCGCCTTCTTCCCATCGTGCATCCTGGTGCCACGTGTTCCCCAGGTAAGCAACACACACGCACCCAGCCATCCACGTGATGTAAAAGAAAACGTGATTCATCAGACCAGGCCACCTTCTTCCATTGCTCCGTGGTCCAGTTCTGATGCTCACGTGCTCATTGTTGGTGCTTTCATCGGTGCACAGGGGTCAACATGGACACCCTGACTGGTCTGCAGCTCCATACACAACAAACTGTGATGCACTGTGTTCTGACACCTTTCCATCAGAACCAGCATGAACTTCTTCAGCAGTTTGAGCAACAGCAGCTCGTCTGTTGGATCAGACCACATCAGACCAGCCTTCACTCCCCACGTGCATCAGTGAGCCTCGGCCGACCATGACCCTGTTGCTGGTTCACCACTGTTCCTTCCTCTGACCACTTTTGATAGATACTGACCACTGCAGACCAGGAACACCCCACAAGAGCTGCAGTTCTGGAGATGCTCTGACTCAGTCATCTACCATCACAATGTGGCCGTCGTCAAACTCGCTCAAATCCTTACGTTTGCCCATTTTTCCTGCTTCTAACACGTCAACTCTGAGGACAAAATGTTCACTTGCTGCCTGATATGTCCCAGCTACTAACATGATGAAGAGATAATCAGGGTTCTTCACTTCACCTGTCAGTGGTCATCATGTTATGACTGATCAGTGTCCGTAGTAAACAACAGTGACAACGATAAACCTTGTGTTCTGTTCAGTAATTGTGACAAAATCAAAAAATAAAAAAGCAAAAAATTTATATAACATTGAGTCAGTACACTGAAACGGTTGTACAGAATTCACAGGTTGAATTTGAATTTGTGTTAATTCAGAGACTGAAAGTAAAAAGACGTGAGTCAGCAGGTCGTTGTTGATTTAACTGGTTTGTGTCGTTTTCAGGGATCAGTCGTGTTCCAGGTTCATCTTCAACCTGTCGACGCACTCTGAGTCCTCCGACGACCACAAACTGAACATCAGCGGTGGCAGTGAGTCACATGAACACACACACACATTTTACGTCCTTATCATTTGTCTCTGTAATATGATATTATCATGATACTTAAGTAAATTATTACGATTTAAAACATTTAATTACAACAACAATAACTTTATTTATATAGCACAGTTCATACAAAAACAGAAAACAAAGTGCTGAACATAAAAGCAGAAAACATTTAAAACAATGCTAAAATAAATCAAATAAAATGAAACATCATTTAAAAAGATGTGAGTCCGGTAAAAAGATTTGAAAGTTTCAACAGATTTAGAGCCTCTGAGCTCCTCTGACCAGCAGACTGTTCCAGAGGTTTGAGACATAAATAACAAAGACGTCCTCCTCTGTCTGTCAGTTCTGACCTCTGTCATTAAACGATTTCGGTTAAACATATTGTGATATTTTGCACTTTATTAAGTTTTTTTTCAGCTGCAGATTATGTCCTTAAAGAAAAACTTTGTCAATGTGGAAAAACTTTTTAAGTAGACAGACTGTCCTCAAAACAAGTCCATCCTGCACAAACTAACTCAGCACCGTCTAAAGCAGTTGTTTCCAAACACTGGGTTGTGACCCATAGGTGGGTCACAGGAGATTTTATTTGGGTCCAAAAATAAATAAAAGCCTGTAGAGGAAAGTCTGCTAAAAGTAGAGTAAAATGTCCTCTGGTGAGGAAATAAAAACAATGAAATTCAGCCTAAATGAAATTATTTATCACATGTGAATTTATCTTCAAAAAAGCATCAAGATAATACAGGGTGATGCAGAAATTGCAATTAAAATGCTTTAAAATTGATTTTTCATTTATGCGGAAATTAACTTTAGTTTATTGATGAGTTTATTGATGAGTCTTATTATGATGTGGTTTGTCATTTTAAAAAAGTCCCCAGGGAAAAGAAGTTTGGGAAATACTGATCTAGTGGACGGGAAAAACAATGATTTTATTATTATGTTACCAAAAATAATTTGCATCTAATTTATGTCCTAAAATGTCCATATTTGGCATCTCTGATAGAGTAACGGCAGGTGATATTATGCTGTATTATTTTTCACCCACCCTGACTTCATACATGTTATTACATCATCCAGAGATCATTTACAGTAACCTAAATCACATTATAATTACAAATAAAATGATTACAGTGTATTACTACCATGAGAATTATCATATGCAATGATCCCAGCAAAATGTGAGTGAGACCAGAAATTATGAAGTATTATGATACCTGACTTTACAATTCATTTTAAAATGCTGTATGTGTTTTTATTGTTGTTATAAAGCGTTATGATTATTTATGAGTTCTTTTAAATATAATGATACTGTAAGCAGATTATAATGCAATGATGAGTATGTTTGTTTGTGTGTGTGTGTGTGTGTGTGTGTGTGTGTGTGTGTGTGTGTGTGTGTGTGTGTGTGTGTGTGTGTGTGTGTAGCGTCAGAAGGATGGAGATGTTGGTCAGATCAGTGATTCAGGTAAAGTGTATTTCTTGGAGAGCTGCTCTGACTGTCTGGTGATGATCTACAGAGGCAGAGCAGGGCCAATACCTGCTCATCTACAGTGAGACCACAACACACACACACTGCCGCACACACACACACACACACACGCACACACACACTACACACACACACACACACACACACTTTCGTTACTATTACTATTACTATTGCAGTCCATGCTCGTCTCTCAGTGAACCAGGTGAGACTGAACACCACCTCCAGGACTGACGGAGGTTTATTGGCGAGGACTGCAGTACAACGATGGCTACTTATGTAGCTACTTTAGCAACAAGTAAAGCTATGTCTCCATCAGAAATGACAGTGCTATATTTCCTGACAGTCTCAGAGGCTGTGTTCCATTCCAATGTGTCTGTGCTGCTCTTAGCAGTGAAGTAAGCAGAAACTCTGACTGAGTTAAAGCTGAGCAGCTAATGTTAGCTAGCTGCTGAAGCAGTCCACTGTAAAATACACCTGGCGTAATCTGCTGCCATAGATATAACTTTCATCAAAGTGAATCAGTTCTAGCCAGCAGGCCTGTAACCATAGTAACCATGGTATTTTGGTGAAGTAGAACATCTTGGAAGACACACTGATGTACCACAAAGCTGCTTATCAGCTAACTAGTTTAGCTTTGCACTAGTGTTAAACAGGTGCACAGTATGACTGGGGATGTGATCTCAAAGAGTTAAAAGGCCATTTTTCTTTTTTAAAAAAGAATCTTGTGTGTTTTTTTTGTGTGTTTGTGTATCAGAGAGACACGGTCACCATCAGGATGTGGAGCAGCTGAAAGCCGCCCACAGCGACCATCAGAAACTGGCCAGGTGTCTGGACTCCCCATCGACAAACCGTTCAGCTCTGGCCTGCTGGTCAGTTTCTGTCAACCACATTCAATGTTGAATTTTTTTAGGACTCTGCAGCTCAGCTCGACCTCAAACTCTACAGTTCTTCTATATTTGAGTTTCCTGTGATACACTGGTGACCGAACAGGATGAATCCTCTGTGATTATTATCCTCGAGGAACAGCTTGTCTCCAAACGTCTGAACTGTGAAGGAATTTCCTCCTTTAAGCAGAAATGATTGTACTTTAGCTTTGAACAAACAGTCTGATGCAGACCTGGAGGAGAAAGTGTTGCATGTGACAAACATGACTGAGGTCGACTCAGGAAAAGTTTACAGTACAGAGGTTAAATACTCATCGACAGGAGGAGGATCCTAGTTACACAGAGATACACTTAGTGTTACTTCTGTATTCTCCTCAGTCAAACTTCAGCAAATTCATCTGCATAATATATTAAGGTCTCCTAAAACTTTTTAAACATAAGTTAACCAGCTCACAAGATTTTCTTCTGAAAATTCCGTCACAAACAGGATTATAAATAGAGCAACGACTGATCTGTACTTTGATTTAAGGAAACTGTGTGCATTTTTTGTAATTTGGCAGC
The DNA here is from genome assembly GCA_020091685.1 of Lutjanus erythropterus. Taxonomy (NCBI): domain Eukaryota; kingdom Metazoa; phylum Chordata; class Actinopteri; order Lutjaniformes; family Lutjanidae; genus Lutjanus; species Lutjanus erythropterus. The sequence goes on from CM034607.1 coordinate 36,352,108, forward strand.
ATCTAAGACCTGGATAAGATCAGGGTTCAGTGTCTGCGGACAATGTCCGGCTAAATTCTCAGAAGGCGTTGTTCAGAATGTAATACAAACTTCTGCACGAATGGAAATGTTTAAAATAAGCAGAAAAGAGAGTGAGTTAGTTGGTTATCTCATGACTGAGCGTTAGATGCAGTCAAACTGCAGAAAATACACACATTTTCTTTTTGATTGCATGAAAGACAGACATAATAACCAGCTGTTCTTCAACTGAAATCCTGTTCGTGACGCCATTTAGTGAAGACGTCTTGTGAACTGGTTAACTCAGGAGATGTCGTGTCTAATACAGAAGCATTTATTGGACTGAGTATTTAACCTCTGAATTGTAAATGATGTTTCCTCTGAGTTGACCTTTACTCGATTCTGTGTCTGTCTGTTTGCTCTGAAGTCAAGTACAAACATGTCCTCCTCTGGCCTTTGTCTCTGGGAGACGATGTTATCTGCTCTGACCGACCCAGAGACACAGAGGAGGCAGAGAGAGGTGAAATATATTTTCAGGATTTATAACTGACCCCAGACTTGACCTGGTCATCTTACCTCTTACCAGGTGACCTTTGTTTTACAGACAAACCAGGACCACAAAACTAATGCTGATGTGTAGGACTGGTCCTTGGTGTTTCAGCAGACATAAATGAATAAACACAGATAATGACTGTCTTCCTGTCTCCTCACAGATATTTGTCCTGAAAAATCTGCTTCAGCTGAGACGTCTGAACTATCCTGAGTGAACGTGTGGGAACAAACCAACATCAGAGTGTCACATTTGTCAGATCTGTCACTCACAAACCTAATAAAAGGACAAATTCAAATCTGGAGGTGTGTTTCTTCACATCAACTCTGATTTTATCCAGTTAAATCTCTTTGGTTCTTCTTGCTGGTATTAACTAACAGTATAAAGTCTTGGTGCTCTGAACTGTCACTAATTTTTTATTAGTGCTTCGTTTAGTTTAAAGGATCAGAGTTGCCAGGTTGGCAATTTTCCACCTATTTGAGTTGTTTCTGGTTGGATCGTGCAGGTGCACAGGATCTGGACTGGTTTTAAATGCATTGAAAAATACAGTATATTAAGAATACATCCATATTCATAGATGATAGAGCTGAATGTGATGAGTTCTGCAAAAAGCTTCCTGTCTATACATCTCTAGTTATCAGTGAGGATGATGTTGCTGCAAGTCTTTTAAACTGAAACCAAATAAAACCACCGGCAGATGGTCTTAAAGACCACCTTCACAGACTGTGGTCCTCAACTACAGGCTGTTTCAGTACCTCACACACACACACACACACACACACACACACATACACACACACACACACACACACACACACACACACACACACACACACACTCACACACACACACACACACACACTCACACACACACACACACACACACAAACGTACCACAATAGTAGTCAATAAAAAGACCAAGAACTAAAATACTTAATGTTATTAATTATTACATTTTCATTACTGTGAAGAAACAATAATAATAATAATAATAATAATAATAATAATAATAATAATATAATAATAATGAGGCGGTAGTTTTGTAGTTCTTCATCTCAGCAGTAGGAGGCGGTACAGCTCCGTGACGTGACGTCAAACAGTCATCCCAACAAGTAGACGCTGTGTCGTCACTTCCTATAGAAATTCAACATGGAGTCCTCTGGTCTGAAGCTGAGTTTCTGGGAGAACGGACCACAGCCCGGACAGTTTTATTCTTTCCCCCGGCGGCAGCAGCAGCGGGTTGGGGACATCATGCGGGCCGGGTCAGACACACACTGTGAGTCCGTCACTAGCGGGACTGTTGACCGTCAGTTTGATCCGGAGCTCCGGTGTCGGTTTCGGTTTGAGCTCCGCCGCTCTGCTGTCTCATCATGGAGAGACAGGAGCTAACTGATGCTAAGCTAACTGCTGGTTTATATTTGTTTAACACTATTACAGCTCAGCTCAGATACTGTGGACTTAATTAATTAACATAACTAATAGAATAAAATCTTTATTGATGGCTAATAAGTGATAAATGTGACAGTTTGTGGTGTTTGTGTGTGTTGTGCTGATAACTGTTAGCTAGCTGTGTGTGTTAGCTTCACTCAGCTGCTGCTGGTTTCAACGTAGTTCATTTAGTATTTAATCAGCTCCTGCTGTTTAACGTTAATGCTAAATTATTTTATTTTAATTTTTAATTGTGTTTTAAGGGTAAATGCAGAAATCAGTGTTTAATAAAATAACAATAAAAGTTAGATTAATTTGGTAAACTAAGTAAATCAAAATGAGCTGTAATGGAAAAGTAATGTTGGCAATACTATTGAAAAGTAAAAGTGATATTAGAAAAAGTAGTGTTTTATCATAGTAAAATTATGTTTGAATGTTACTGATTGATTTAAACTGTTTAGTAGAGATCCTGGGAAAAAAACAGCATAATCTTTTTACAGAGTTTATCAATGTCGGTGAGAATAATGATGAAAAATGATCTTTTCTCTAATATCACAGTAACAATGTCAGTCAAAATAATTGCAGTTAGATAGTTCTTGAGCCCTGTTTTAATTCATGTTGATAAATCAGATTTCAGACCAACAAATAAATATTCAGCTTGTTTAATGAAGAATGTAAATTATATCAGTCATTTAAAGCTTTAATATGAAACATTTCTGCAGTAAAATGTTGAAAAAATAACAAAAATATTTTGTTGAGTTGTGGACTTTGTTACTCCAGATGTTTCAAAATGTTCAAGCGACAAAAGTTTTCTATGATTGATCTTCCAAATCGTTCATGAAGCCAATCACCTCGTGTTCTTTCATAAAGAAGAACCTTTAAAACATGGTATTGAATGAAGTACTACATCAGTATCTCTTGACAGATGCTGGTATTGGTACTGGTATCGTAATTTTAAATGATACTCATCCTGACGTGTGATTTGATTCTCTGTCCTCAGTTGAAACTGAAGTCTTTTTGCAAAGTGTTCCTCTTGAATTATAAGTTCCTAAACCTCGTCTGTCCCTCGTCTCTCTGTGTCTCTGCAGAAACCCGATGGTCACTGGGGCGTCGGTGCTGGGTGTGAAGTTTACTGGCGGAGTCATCATCGCGTGGACATGTTGGGTTCATATGGCTCTCTGGCTCGCTTCAGGAACATCTCGCGTCTCATGAAGGTAACGGACAGACCCTGCAGAAAGAACAACGTCAGCTGGAGGAGGAAGCGAACAGAAAGATTTAACAGTCAGTGATGTGTTTCAGGTGAACAGTAACACCATCCTGGGAGCGTCAGGTGACTACGCAGACTACCAGTACCTGAAGCAGATCATCGAACAGATGGTGTAAGCAGCTGCGACCACAGTAACCTCACCTCCGTCCTGCAGGTGGAGCTGCTGTGTTCGGACGTTCACTCTGGGTTTTATGTTTTTCAGTATTGATGAGGAGCTGCTGGCGGCGGTCACAGCTACAGTCGAAGGCCGTCCACTCCTGGCTCACCAGAGTCATGTACAACCGCGCAGCAAGATGAACCCTCTGTGGAACGGTGGTGATCGGAGGTTTCTACAATGGAGAGAGCGTCACTTCCTGTTTCCTCTTCTACTACTACTGCTCTGTTCTGATGTCACTGTTTAACAGAGCTGCATCATCAAGTGTCCTGTTCTTCTTCCTGTTCTTAATTTTGTTGAAAGTGAGCTACATTAACCAGTCGGCCATCTTGCCTCCTCTAGTTTCCTTGGTTGCGTGGACAAGCTGGGTGGCCTCTGGCGCCCACAGTGGCCACAGGCTTTGGAGCGTACCTGGCTCAGGTGAGTGACTTAGATCTCCTCCTCCTGGTGTAAAACTCTGCAGGGTTCATACAATGACCTGAAGGTTTGGAAATGCTTCTTTTTAACCTGAAACATTTTGAAAAAATATTTAAATTGAATAATATAACATATAATAAATATCATAATATTGAATAAAATATCTGATCAGGATTATTTTCAGTGGTTGCACTAGTGATATGATTTGTGATATTAGAAGGAATTCAGATTTTTCCTCATTATTCTCATTTTCATTCTAAACATCATTATGGTGTGATTTTTAGATCTGCACCAAACAAAGATGTTTTCTTCAGTCAGTAAAAATATGATGTGCAGGTCAGGACACTTCTGAAGCACAATATTTAAATCAGAATCAGATTGACACATATTTTGCATTTAACACACGTTGTTCCTCCTTGATTTGAAAATTGGCGTAGGCCATATTGCAATTTTGATCAAATTTCGATTCACTGTTCAGCCCTAGTTAATACTTGAAAATGTTTGAATTTGCTTGAAAAGTGTCCAGTTTTCAATATAATCTGTTGTTTCATCGATGCACTCAGTCACGTAAACCAACAAATCTTTTAATATTTGTCATTTATAGCAGTGGTCCAACCTTTTTGTAACCGCGGACCCGTCAACGCCGGGGTGTGGTGTGTAGATTGTTATAACATAACAGTAGCGTGAATCCACTGTACTGCGTATGCAACTTTCTTAGCAGCTTCCTCGTAACATTGCGCCAACAACATAACATGAGTATAACATCAAAGTCTCTGTAACATCCTCTCTGCCCATTAAATAAATAATAATAATAAAAAAACTCACATGGAAAAATAAATAAATGACAAAACCAGCAATTCCACATTTCTTTCTCTATCTAAATATACCTACACACCACTTTTTATTATTATTATTAAACACACTATGAATGTTATTTTCAACAGCTGAAATAAAGTTGCCAGTTTGAACCGTCAGATAAGGCTCCTGCATGTTTGTGTGCCTGAGACTCACAAGCTCTCCTCCTCTCCTCTCCTCCTCTCTCCTCCTCTCCTCCTCCTCTCCTCTCCTCCTCTCCCTCACCTCCCTCTGTGACCACTGCCCTAACGCTCTCTGATTCTGGTTGCTATGGTAACGACAAAGACACCTGAAGTGTGTTGCTTATGTCCAGTCTACTCCGTTGTTTTGTTTTGGTTGCTGTGGCTGTGGTGTTGGTTAACGATAGTGCATAACACATCCTCCTGATAAATATATTGCACATAAACAAGTAGTATTCAACATCTGTAGATTCGTCAACCTGGAGTGCATTACCGGTGATTTATTAATCCTCTCTAACAATTGTGTCTCAGTGTCTTTGGCTATTTCCTCAATGCGATTCACGATGCTAGTCGACAGAGGCACCTGTACTATCTTTTTAACAGCAGCCTCTCCTAGAAGTTCACGGCAAATGTCTCTAGTGGAGGGCAAGATCAATTCTTCACCAATAGTGAATGGCTTTTTAGCCTTAGCAATACAATTAGCCACTAAGTATGATGCTCTCAGTACATTCTCATTTACTGATGTGGTGGCCCTCAGTAATTTCTTCTGTCCTTCCTGTTCATGTTTTTCTTTCAAAATACTCCGGGGCTTGTCTTTAATCCAGGGTGCTTGGTCTCTAAGTGGCGAAGCAGTTTTGAAGGCTTCATTGCCTCATTAGAGAGCTGGTCGCTGCATATTATGCAGACCGGGCTTGTGTAGGAATCACCTGTCGTGATAAATCCATATTTCAAGTAGGTCTCTGGTATTGTCTGTTAAAAGCTTTTTCTTGGAAGTCGTAGGCTGTTCTTCTCTCTCTTCACTGTGCCTTTTCCCTTCATAAAGCTTTCCAAACCGTCTGTTTCTTACTCATTTTGTTAGCTGGGTTAAATTTTAGCGCTCAAGTGACGAGATGTAACCGAGAGAATCGGTCATTTTCAAAATAAAAGATTTTCAAAATAAAAGATCGTTCAGACTCAGATAATAAATAAAGCGGAAATAATTAATTATTTCTTGTGCGTACAGTACCAATTGATCCATGGAGCGGTACCGTCCGTGCCAGGGTTGAGGACCACTGATTTATAGCTCAATAAGTCCTGTTGATCTCTGAGTCTTAAAATTTATACAAAATGAATATGAACAGCTGATGAAATAAATAAAGTCACAGTAACTGACAGAATGTGATTTTCCTAGAACTCATGTGAGATCATCTATAGAGGAGAGTCTCACTCTGTTTGAATTGTTGAACTACAGAGACACTGATTCTACAAAAATGGTACAGAGTGGAGCTTCTTCCCTCACACAGGATCTTTGGTCATGTTTAACTGTGTGTGTGTGTGTGTGTGTGTGTGTGTGTGTGTGTGTGTGTGTAGCCTCTGATGAGAGGTGGTGGAGAACAAGGTGGAGATCAGTAAGCAGGAGGCTCGGGACCTGGTGGGCGCTGCCTCAAAGTTCTGTACTACAGAGACGCTCGTTCCTACAACAGGGTGAGTTCAGGACACCGTCTGTCCTTCACACCTTCATTCAGAGACAGAAAAACTCCACAGAAACACCCTTTAATGAAGCGCTAACTTGTGAACATTATTTGTTTTTGGAAATGAATTATTTGGAATAGTTGTTTTAATCAGTTACAATTCAAAATAATAAAGTTTTGTTTTTGATCTGTTAAATGAGACATTTTGTTTTAATGAGTGGTGTGTTTTAATTTTATACGAGATCGCCATAGTAACAGAAGAGGGTGTGGAGATTATTGGTCCTCTGTCTTCTGAAACCAACTGGGACATTGCTCACATGGTCAGGTAGGGTCAAAGGTCATCTGCAGTTTCAGTCCAACATTTTGTCATAACATGAGCGTTGTAAGACATTTCTCTGTATGTCCATGGCTAAAAAAAACACGAATATCAATAATCATACAACAGAACAAAACCAAAACTGAAATAATATAATAATATAATAATAATATATAAATTTTAAAAGTAAATAAACATGAAGAAAAGCAGTAAAACCAAAGAGAATAAGACTTCTGTACATGAACAGCGAGCTTCATCAGCTGATATTCATTCTCTGTGATGTGTGAGAGACTCTCTGTTTTCAGGAGCAGTCCTGAGAGTCCACATGTGACTCGGTCATAACTCACTGTGTGGGACTTTACTTAGTTTGATCCAATGTCGTGGTCGTTTTCCACGGTTTCACAATAATTCTACATCCTGTTAGCAATTCTTCAGATGATGATGATGGTCATTTTAACGCCAACAGCTGGTTTTCATCAGACAGGAACTGCCAGGGCTGAAATTATAGAAAGAAATGAAACACACAGTTTTAAAATGTGCAGTTCCTCAAATGGCCACTTGAGGCTCCAAAAGTGAGTCAGTCATCATAGACTCGTATTAAAATGTCCAACTTTACAGTAGAAATAAACGTGTTAAATGACTGTGACAAATTTACATGCAACTGTTTTAAAATATTCTAAGACTTGAAGTTCAGCATAATTGAGGCGTGTTTTTTCTTACAGCTTTAATGTGGTTGAATAAGTAAATTTAACAGAATTTGAACCATTTGAACCAAACAAATTAAAAACGTGTTATCAGAAACATTTCTCTCACATTTTTTCCCCAGACTACGCCTCAGTAATCATTTTTAGCTTCCTCTGAATTAATTAATTAATAATAATTAACATTAAAGAGCAGGTGTTAATGCCTCTGAAAATTATTTAAATAAAGCGAAACAAATCGGTCACAAACTCCTGATGAAGCGTTTTCAGATGTTTCTGATAAATGTTGACATAGTAAAAGTTCCTTGTTGAGATGATATTGATGTGTTTTATATTCATTTTTCTCTGCAGCGGGTTTGAATGAAGGCGAGCTGCGACTGATGGCTCGCTGATTCTCTGCTGACTCAAAAACAACAACTGCTCACACATTTATCTATCAGTTTAGTTTTTCTTATGTTCACTGCAACTTTTGTATAATGGAAAATAAATGTGATAAATAGAAAAAACTTGTTTTCTGGTTTTATTTGTGTTTTTGTTTGTTTGTTTTTGTACAGATTAACGTGATCAATACTTAAGAACTCTGAACTAGAAATTGCAGATTGCAGTTCTTCACAGTTAATAACGTCACACCAGTATAACCAGTATAACCACCTGTCATTGTTCACTGTGATTCAAAGAGTGCATAGTGTTTTAAAGTGTTTCACTTTCACATTTCTTTAGGACCATATGATTCAAGAAATCGGCCTGATAAGGAAGCGTGTTGCGATTTATTTTGTGAAAATCTCACAAAAGTACAATTTCAATGATAATGATTTGTACTAACTTGTATTTTATGCTTATAATTAACTTCTGTATCGCCTCATACAGTGTTTGCACTCCTCTGCCTTGGTCTTACTGTATAATCACATTTATTCAACACAGACGTGAAATTCGTGTAAATGTGCATTTTAGTACTTTCCTTTCACTGTCTGAACATGACGGCTGTTGCTATGCAGATTTTGCGAGATAAATTCATCTGTTTTGTAACTGGGCAGACCAGAAAACGAGTCCAATCGGAATAATCCTGTCAGAAAAATAATTCTGCTCGACGAATGGAATTTCAGACGTTTTTGGTATCCGGGTAGCTTCGTGGCGCACCATCGGAATAGACACTGGCTTTGTAGTCAGGCAGACATAACAAGGTCCAATCACAAAAATCTGAAGGGGATTTTTGCTGTATCTTGGCTCAGGTACTTTCTTTTCTTTTTTAAAATAAATACTCACACGAGACTCAGCGGAGCGATCACATATTAACACCACAATTAATTAACTGTTACCGAGAATTATTTAGAAGTGACAAACAGCGCGTAATAACATGTTTACGGGCTGTTTCGGTGCTGCTAGCCAATGCTATCTGATAGCAACTAGCTAGGCTAGTCGGCGGTTAACACCGAGCTCGTAGCTAGCCACGTAGGAGCAAATGTGACCGTTAGCAAAACTAAGATGTGCGTCCGTCATGGCGGACACGTTGAATCATCGTTAAATGAGTGTTTGAAGCGTCCAGCTGACGTGTGTATGTCGCTGCTCAGTCAGCTAACACACAGGCTGCGTGTGTGTGTTAGCTAACTAACATGTTGAGCTGCTCCTGTGTGTGTGTGTGTGTGTGTGTGTGTTGGGGTGTGTGTGTTGTAATAGTAAATGGCAGCATGACCAGCAGCTCTACCCGCTGCTGTAAACACACACACGGACACAGACAGACATGACACAGGCTACATGAACATCTCCGGCTAACATTAGCCGGTGTGTGTATCTGTGCTGAGTGTGTGTTCCTTTCCATACACACATGCGCGCGCTCCGGTTGTAATGTGTTTAACGGCACCGTGACAGCCGGCATGTCAGTACCCAGCAGGCAGCGGGCCTCTGTTAGCGCCTGTCAGACAGGAACCTGCTGCAGGCTGAGCGCTAAAATCAGGTTTAATGTAAAACTTAGTGTTACTGCAGAGACAGCAGAGAGTGAGACAGGTGGGAGTGACCTGTCTGTCTGACAGCAGCGTTACTGTCTCTGTGCTGAGAGAAAACTGTCATCTATATCATAATAATCCTGCTACTTCCTCAGTCATTTATAGATTTTAAAATGCGGTTTTCTGGTTCCTCAAGCTGGTATAACGTTGTTAAACTCATCATAATATAACTTCCTCCTCCTCCATATCTCAGTTTGACTCAGAGGGATGTGATGCAGTTATAGAATTATTATGGATTAGGGATGGGCAATATATTGATATTATATTGTATCATGATTAGGGATGGGAATTACCAATACCATTAACAATTGTGCTTATTGATTCACATGGATTTTCTGTGTGGAAACTTTTGTGGTGAAAAGTTCTGTGTCAGAAGTGTTGATGGACTGTGTGAGATCTGGACCTGAACCCAGTAGAACCTGATGGGCTGACACTGGGTTCAGGCTCTGCTGTAATTATTTATTTATTTATTTATTATTGTTTCATTTTCCCCAATTTAGTCACTTCCTTGCATGTATTGTCCCTGTCTGAAAACTCTTGCTTGTTAAGAAAAATGTCGGGCTGTAATCAGGTTCGGGCTGACATATGCTAATGAGGCTTGGCTTCAGGTTGGTTTGGGACAGAATTTTTTGCATCCGGGCCTCGCGGGCTCAACTTTATGATTTAAAGCTACTGTGTTTGGATATCATGTGCTCTGCTTGTTTTCATGTTTGGATATTTTATTGACCAAGCAATTAATTGATTAATCATAAAAATGATTGACACATTAATTGATAATGGAAATAATAATTAGTTGCAGCCCTACAAATACATTTATGAACAGAAATAGGATTTTATCAAATATGCACATCCTGCAGACCTTATTACAATTTCTATATTTTCATGATTAATGTTGCAGCACTAGTTTACTTGGTTGCCATGGAGATGCTTTAGTGTTTTTATGTGTGTTCATGTGTGTGTGTGTGTGTGTTGTGTGTTGTTGTCAGATGGTGTTTCTCAGCACTGGTTAGTTGGTCCAGATGTCAGAGGACCAGCGGCACCAGGACTGAACCTCCGCGGGAGGCCAGTCTGGAGGCCGGGAGGCGACACGGAGCAGCATGCTGCAGGAAACTCAAGAGTAACATCTCGTGAGTCCACTTCACTGTCAAATAACAGCATTTACATTTATTTCTGAATATAAACAGATGTTTACATATACATATATATATATATATATATATATATATATATATATATATATATATATATATATATATATATATATTTATTTATATATTGCAATTGTCTTATCCTTCTGCAACTTTATTGCAAAAAAAACACCTAAAAGCTGCCGTGAAATCAGGTATTTTAGGCTGAAACAATCCCCCAAAACAGCCCTGCAAAGTCCTGGTCCTTTTTACTGTTGGACATAATGGTTGTAATTGGACAGCCCAGTATTTCCTGAGGTGGTACATGGTGTAAACAGTTTGACAAACACTGATTTAATGAATACAAATAAGTGGTTAAATTAAATTCTATTTTTAGGACTGATGTAGTGAATAAATCCAGGTGACAGTTGGGTGCGATTGAATTTATGGATGAACTTAAACTTAGTTTCCTTGATATTATAAATGTAAAATGTTTGCTTTCTATCTGATCACAATCTGAGAGAGCTTAAAGCTTAGAGCTTAAAGTTTAACACTGTGACTCTATGAGCTGGTCTCTGATTGGTCTGTTCTGTGTTTTACAGGAAGGGTGTTCAGACCAAAGTGGATCAGATCCTGGTAAGAACCAAACTCTCTAATTTCATGTCAGTTTACTGATGCAGTGATGTCATGTTAGTGCTCACCTGTGATTGGTTCTGTTGTGTGTTTTAATAGCAAGATGTTCAGCGTTTCTCTGACAACGACAAGCTGTATCTGTACCTCCAGCTGCCCTCTGGACCCAGCTCCGGAGACAAGAGGTCAGCCCTGCTGCTGCTCAGTCACATATCAGGAAGACAGACATGTGTGTGTCCTGCTCACTCACTCTGTGTGTGTGTGTGTGTGTGTGTGTGTGTGCGTGTGCACATGCAGTGGCGGTGACTCCAGTTCGTTCAACACAGCTGATCAGCTCCACACCTGTAACTGGATCCGCAGTCACCTGGAGGAGCACTCGGACACCTGCCTGCCCAAACAGGACGTCTACGAGACATACAAGTCAGAGGACACACACACATACACGTCAGTCTCTGGGGGTATTTGTTGGGTCATGTCATCACTGACTGTCCTCCTGTCTGTCTGTGTCTCCGTCTGTCCTGCAGGAGATACTGTGAGAACCTGCAGCATCGTCCTCTGAGCGCCGCCAACTTTGGAAAGATCATCAGAGACATTTTCCCCAACATCAAGGCCCGACGGCTCGGAGGCAGAGGACAGTCCAAATATCCTTTAGCTGCTGGACACAGTGTCCATTAGGACTGTCCTACAGTCAGGGCTCCTGTTGGTTTGAATATGTGTCAATCTGTAGCTCACTTCTCATGAATTTCTGGTTCAGACTGGTTTCATATGAAGGTCTGGTTCCTTGAAAGTCATGTTTGTCACCTCCCACAGTGAGACGTCTAAAAACAAAGTTAAAGCCCTCCTTATCAGTTATCGATTGATACTCTGTGACAGGTCTAGACTCATTAACTGTGTTTTTACCTGGAAAAAAAATGCAATATACAAGAAAACTGGTGAATGAGGCAGATTCTCCTAAATCACTCATACAAACCACTTAAAAACAAATGTGAGAGTGGTTCATACATGAGGCCTAATATACCTCATAAGATTTATGATAATGACAATATCTATTTTATCTATTATCTATTTAGTATTTAAGGTTAATTTTGGGAGTGTAGTGAGCAGAGTTTTAGTTTTGAAGTACAGTTTTATGAATGAGCCTACTGGTTTAATTCCTTAACCTGTCTGGCTGATACGTACTGTTACAGCGGCATCAGGAGGAAGACGGTTCTCAACATGCCTCTGCTGCCAAACCTGGACCTGAAGAACGACCCGGTACACACACACACACACACACACACACACACACTTCAGAGTTGGACTCTGCTGGGTTTCAAGTTCTCTTGACCCATGAATACAACCAGTGAAATGTTTTTTTATCATCAACAACCTGCTGTTGGAGCTCTGACTGAGCTGACCTCTATGTTGGCCTACAAAATGACATCATCACTGGACTACAGCACAGCCATCATGGTTGAACAGACAAAGAAACTGCACCTGTAGCTCCACTGACATCTCCTTCTCTTCCTCCTCCTCTTTGTCTCCAGGCGGAGCTGACCGAGTTGGTCCAGACATACAAACAGGAAGTGACAGAGGCAGCATGCGAGCTGATTTGTGATTGGGCGCAGAAGATCCTGAAGCGTTCCTTTGACACGGTGGTGGAGATCGCTCGCTACCTGATCCAGGAGCACATCGTGAACCCTCGCTGCAGCCAGGCTGAGCTGGTCACCTCTGCAGCACTCGCAGGTGTGTGTGTGTGTGTGTGTGTGTGTGTGTGTGTGTGTGTGTGTGTGCGTGTGTGTGTGTGTGTGTGTGTCTGTGTCTGTGTGTGTGTGTGTTCTGAGATGATTGACAGCTGTTGTCGTCTGTCTGTGTGTCTGCAGGAGGTCCAGCCAAACCCCACAAGGTCATCAAGAAGACACCTGTCATCTCTAAAGCTGACAACGATGCAGCTGCTGATCAGAAGGTGATGGCATCACAGGTTTCTGTCCAATCACTGATCACATACACACTATGATGTCACTGCTGCTCACTACTTCCTGTCTGTCTTTTTTTTTTTTTAGAGAGAACTCGGAGACTCTTCATCCTCATCTTCACTGAAGCTGCCGTCTGGAGACAAATCAGCTGCAGCAACCAAACCTTCCTCTCTAGACACTCAGCCTGCTCCTCCCTCCTCTTCCTCCTCCTCCTCCTCCTCTCTGCGTCCTGCTGTAGGTTGAAACCTCCACACATCTCCATCTGTATTCAACCTCACCTGTTTGTTAAAATGGTTAAAATTGGCCTCTTTATTTTAAAGCATCTGGAAATTTGATGACCAGCCCTCTGACTGCAGTAGGATAGAGTCTATACACGATAGTAGACATCTAAAAAGTCAAAGTCTTCAAAATAGATTACATTTTGGCAATCAAGTTTCCACGTTTTGGGTTTGAATTGTTAGAACCACAATATCACAAACAAATTGAAGCTGCAAACCGCATGATTGGGCCGATGCACTCTTGCATGTGTCAGCCAAGGGGACTGGTTACAGGACACCAACGGGTTGATGGGATTTTGAATTTAGATGAATTTTGGTCACTGCGTGACAGAATTTAACATCACTTGCTGTTTCCACTATGTAGCTCTAGAGAACACAGACAAATTATATGTCATATTCCAGAATATAAAGCGTAAAGCACATGATGAAAAATCCGGAGCAGATACCCAGACGATTGGAGCACACCCTCCAAAAATGGGAACCACCACCCGGGTCTTCTATTCAACAGGTACTGTTCCTGACCTCCATGTGATACTGAAGAGGTGGGTCAGTCAAGACAGCTGAACGATGTCCAGAGCCTTCAGGCCCTCAGGGTGAAACTCACTTACACCCAGAACCTTGCCTCTGAGGAGCTTCTTGATTACCTCACAGCCCTCTGCCAGGGATAAGGATGTGGTTTCCCCCAAATCTACAGACTCAGCTTCTTCCACAAAGGACGTTTTGGTCAAGTTCCTTAAAGTGGTTCCTCCACGGTATCCCCATTCCAGGTCATCAGTTCTCCTCTCTGGCTGAACACAGCAGGAGTCAAACCATGCCTTCCATCTTGCGTCATTGAATGGTTTGGCAGAACTTCATGGAGGCCAAGCGAAAGTCCTTGTCCATAGTGTCCACAAACTCCTCTTACACCTTTCAGTGGCTGCTGAAACCACAGCCCTTGTGTCCTCTTGGTACCTGTCTGCTGCCTCTGGAGACAGGCTTCTAGGTTGTTGTCCCGACAGGCACCGATGACCTTCTTACAATAACTCCTAATGACCGCCTGCACAGTGGAGACTTTGAATATGGCCCACTTCCATATCCACACCCTCCCCAGAAATTCTTCTTGAGGTTGGAGTTGAAGACCTCACAGGCAAGGGCCTCCACACTCACTACGTGTTTGGGTTTACCCGATCGGTCCGGCCTCCTCCCTGGCCATCTGATCTGACTTACCACCAGGTGGTGATCAGCGGAGTTGACAGCTCTGCTCCTCTTCACTTTTTGTTCAAGACATTCAACCGCAAGTCTGATGATACGGTGTTCTGACACCACTCTGATTCCAGATCAGGCAGGTCAGTCCCCCCAGTCACCCCCATCCAGGTTTCTCCATCATTGGCAACATAAGCATAAAAGTCACCCAACAGAGCTATACAGTCCCTAGATGGTACCATTTCTAAGATGCCACCCTGGCACTCAAAGAAGGCAGAGTCCTGAGCTGCTGTTCAGTACATAAGCACACACAGCAGTCAGAGCCTTGCCCTCAACGACACACGGTGTCTTGTTCAGTGGGGAGAACTCCAACACAGCAGCGCTCAGCCCGGAGCTTGTGAGTATCCTCACACCTTCCTGGTGCCTCTCACCCTAATCATCTCTGGAAAAGAGAGAATCCAGCCCTTCTCCAGGAGTTTGGCTCCAGAACCAGTGCTGAGAATGGAGGTGACCCCAACTATATATAGTTGGCTCGGCTCCACATACTGCATCAGCTCCACTCTACTTCCCTGCCAGAGAGGTGACATTTCACCTGTCCTAGTGCCAGTCTGCACTGACAGGTGTTTGCATGCCTTTACCTGCCACCTAGCTTGCAAAACACCGGACCCCAATCCCTTCTGTGTTCTACTGTTTTTGTCCGACGGCTGTCTGATGGCAAGGTACAGCGATGAAAATATTAAATATGTTAAATGTAGCACGCACTTAAATTGATATTGATGGTTAAATTAAGATATCATATATTAATTTTTACTATTTCAAGCCAAATTTCCAGAGGCTTTAAATTTTCTTGGTGAAATTATTAACAAGGTATCTTTCTTTCCTCAGTTACTAATAAACAGATCCACCACTAACATAAATGATTGATGTGCTGCAGGTGGAGGCCTTTATGAAGCAATTACCCAGAATCCTCCCTCGGAGCTCTATCCCTGATAAGGCCCAGCTCTCGGTCCGCTCCTCTCCGCCCTCGCTGGCTCCCAAAGATGCCTCAGGTGTTGGTGGGGCGTCTGGACCCGGAGGCCCGGCCGCTGCCGCCGCAGCCAGTGGCGGTGGGGTAAAGGTCATCGCCATGGCGACGCTGCCCCAGCAGCAGGGTGGGCCTGTCCCAGTGATGATCCTGCCTCAGGGCTGTCTGTCCTATGAGAGGGAGAAAGTTGCCCCGCCACCACCTCCTCCTCAGCAGCAGCACGCCCCTGCAGCCCCCACCTCTGTCGTCCAGAAGGCACGAGGGAACGCCAGCAAGCGCCCCCTGGAGGTGGTGGCGCCAGGTGGCGCTGTAGGCGTGTCCGGCGGCTCTGCCACCAATGCTCCTCCGGTGAAACGGAAACGTGGACGACCAAGAAAACCTCGGCCGGAGGACACCCTGCCTCCTCCTCCTCCTCCTGCTGCTCCTCCTCCTCAGCCCTCCCCTCCTGCTCCGACCTCCCACCCTCCCATCATCACCTCCCTGAGCGGAGGAGTCATCCAGAAAGCTTCTTCCTCCTCCTCCTCTTCCTCCTCGCAGCCTGTGCTGGAGCTGGTGATCCAGGACCAGCCAGGGCTGGTTCTCAGTCCGCTGCCGGCGGTGTCGGACCCGGCTCAGCGGCTGATGGAGCACCGTGGCGTGGTGGTGCAGTGTCAGCCGGGTGGGCCGGTGGAGCCGGACCGCCACAGCCGGCCGCTGCTGCTGTTCCAGAGTCCAGGGACACCCAGCTGGGAGCTGACGCCATCGGGGCGGACCCCAATGGTGGAAGTCATCCAGAAAGCTCCGAGGCCGAGCAATAACAACAGCACCGCCACTGCTCCTCCACCCGCGGCACACCTCCACCCTCCTCCTCTTCCTCTGCCCACGCTGCACGAGGAGCGTGGCGAAGTGGAGATCACGCTGACGCCGGTGGAGCTGCACGTCAACCCGCCGCTGCCTTCCACCTCCACTTCCTCTTCTTCTGCTGCTCCAGAATCCTCACCCTCTGTCACCGTGGTGAAGATTGAGGAGGAGGAGGCTGAGGAGAGCAGCAGCACCTCCTCAAAGAGAGAGGGACACTAGCTTTCCTCACTCGTCTTCTTCTTCCTTGTCTTTTTATCAGCCCTCCTCCCTCACTCAGCTTTTACCTCACTGCTACAAAGCCCTGCCCCCGCCTCCCCTCTCCTCTCTCTGATTGGTGGAAATCCCAGATTGGTGACACCAGAGAGCCAATCAAGGAGGATAAATGAAGCCAAAACCTCAACTGTCCTTCCATCAGCTCCCATTGCACTTGTGAACAGACTGGACGCTTTTAGAAACCTGTGATCTTTAACTGCATGTCTGTCTGTCTTTCTGTCAGTCTGTCTGTCTGTCTGTCGACTGTGGCTGAAAGCGGAAAAGTGGCCGGGCCTGAAATCAAACCTTCCTTCTTTCCTTCCTCGCTTCCTTGCCTCCTCGTATCCTTCATCTCCAGACTTCTCGTTTTCTGTGCTGAGGTTTGGTCGTCTGCTCCGTCGCTTCTGCTGCTTCAGAAGAAAAACAGACTAAGAGGAAAGAGTGGCATAAAGGAAGGAGGGAAGACATCAGAGCTAGAGGATAAAGAGACGTGTGTTCAGTATTGAATCAGGCCCCAGACGCCCCAGAGTTCAGCCTGACGTGGACAGATACAGTAGGTACTACGGGTCAGAGCCTTGTGAAGGTTCTTCGAGCTAAATATGAAAAAAAAACGACCTCTTTAACAGAGTTCGACCTCGATTCACCTTCACTTCACTTCATGGAAACTCAGTTTTAGGATGTTGGGCTGACAGCTTTTCACAAAGCTGCACATTTTTGGCAGAGCTGCGATTGCAGGGCAATAAAATGGGATGTTTCACTCAACAAAAAGTCTGGAGGTGAGGATAGAGACCGTGTTCAGTTTGAGTTTTGGATTGAATGTGAATCGAAGATCGGCTCTGCTCTCCTCTTAAAGAGTTCTTCTGTTCTAAACAGCTTTGGTTTGTTGTGTTTGTATCAGTGTTGGTTTAGTAGATATCTCTGATCATGAACGTGTGTGTGTGTGTGTGTGTGTGTGTGTGTGTGTGTGTGTGTGTGTGTGTGTGTGTGAGACAGAGAGGGATGAG
Source organism: Lutjanus erythropterus (assembly GCA_020091685.1). Classification (NCBI taxonomy): domain Eukaryota; kingdom Metazoa; phylum Chordata; class Actinopteri; order Lutjaniformes; family Lutjanidae; genus Lutjanus; species Lutjanus erythropterus. The sequence goes on from CM034607.1 coordinate 36,369,715, forward strand.
ACGATATTTTAAGGCTTTTCTAACTACTTGACACCCAGAAATATTAGAATAAAATGAGCCTCGTTCATATAAAATTCAGTCATTTATTTATTCAGGTTAGTTGAGGCGAATGATCAGAAACTTTATCATTTTCTCTAAAACTTATTTAAAATGACATTATTTAAAATCGCTCAAAAACACATCACGTTGGGTCCCAGTCTGTTCGGTGGCAGCCATGTTTGTCTGTTTCCCTGTCGCATCATTTCCAATATTTCTGTGCTAGTGCAAATTTCATCTTACTACTGTACCAGGTAGCAGCTTGTTCCATTTTTGATCTAGTTCCTGTTCACCCAGATCTCCTACCGTTACTTTCTGGATATTTCTGCAGCATAACAATATTTAAAATTTAGTTTGACACACATTTTCCATTTAAAATGTATTGCGCCTCCTGCGATTTGAAAATCGCAGTAGACTTTATTGTGATGATGTGATGAATTGTTTAGTCCTGCCCCAAAATGGGACCCTGCCAATTTCCCAAATTTCTCCAGGATAGCAGCGTCAGGGTCAGCCATACTACAATGATAGCAATGATATTACATTTATACATTAGTTGATATAATTTAATAAGTTGGTTGTATACCGCCATTAAAACACATTAACAACAACAAGAAGTTCATGTATTGGGAAGGAAAAATTATATCAGAATATCTCTACACCAAATTGGTCGTACAAGAAGTTTGAAATGAGTCTGAACCCAGAGAAATTTCTTCAGATCAGGAACTATCTGATCAAAGAATAAGTCAATAAGATTGTATGAATCTGTCCAGAAATCCGATGTCAGCTTTGACAGTATGTCACAGACAGATTTCAGTCTGAGGCCCTGCTGACCACACTGAGACCTGACGCTGTTTTGTTTTTTTTCTTTTCCTCATCAGCCTTTTTAACTTTTTTAACCCCGAGTGCTCTCGATGCCAAACTTGTGAGACAGACATTAGCACTTACTTTGCCTCAAAATGTCTCCCCTCAGTCCGTCACGCTTTATCTGCCTCCAGCGGAGCTCGCTGGGATACAGATGATGATTTGATTTGTGGCGTCTAACTGCAGCCTTCGAGGCAACAGAAACACAGGTAGAAGTTTGAAGTTTGTCCTTTCCTGTTGAAGAAAATGGCGACAGCTCAGGCACAAAGAGCAAAGCACAAAGTTAGCTGCCACGTAGCGCTAAAAACATGTTAAGATGCAGTAAAAAAAATAATGTATTCATGAGGGATATTTGCAGAAAATTAGCTTCTGTAGCACTGAACTTTAGTGATTAGCCTGCTAGCTGGCTTAGCTGTTGTTGTATGTTGCCATGCACCCTTTGCACTAACTCTTCATCACCACTGAAGCACTGTCTGCATCAGCAATGTGACATGTCCACCAAAATAAAACGACACGTGTACGTCAGCCGGGTGTCAGACCGCTCATCTGAGAAAAGAAAGACATTTGAAGATTTTGCATCTCGCTTTTCAGGCTAATTAAATTATTTTCAGACATTTTATAAAGTGATACTTTAAATTGAGAAAATAATCAGATGAATTCATGTAGAAATTATATGAAAGTTGGAATCCCAAAAAATAAAAACAGTTATTGAATTCATTTTCTATTTTTTAATGGGACTTTTTAAAGCTAACTTTGTGTCACATCTTTTCAAAATAATTGGTTTAAGACAATTGGAGAACCCAGTTCAGTTTATACAAACTTTTCCCATTTCATGAATAAGATGGACAATTTTAAAGAAAATACTTTAAAAAATATAATCTGATGATTATTTATTCTGTTGGTGGAAATTGTCCATCACAATTTCCTGAAGCTAAATTTCTTTTATTTGACTAACAGTCAAAAAGCCAAAGAGATTCAGTTTATTATCACTTAAGACAAAGGAAATGAATCCTCATGACATTTTGGCATTTTTTGCTTAAGAATCATATTAACTATTATTAAAATAGTTGCTAATTATTTTTTAGTCGATCTATGAATTGATTAATCAACTAACCTAAAAACAAAATATACTGGGAGTTTAAGAAGTTTTAAGAAGTAGCAGGACATTTAATGTTCCTGATTTTTTCAGTTCCTAATCTCTTTTTCTCATCATTCAAACCAAAAATAAATGTTCTTATATTTGTTAGTCGGACAACAAACAAAATTATTTTCTCCTCCTCTTCATCTTCTCCTGTGGAGGAGTTTGACTCTCTGTCGCCATGGTGATGTCACATTGCTGACGGTTGTTCTTCACCTCTGCCAAACTGCCTCTCACTCCGTGTGAGGGCGTCTTCTTCATCGTTGGTGCTACAGACCGCGGGGCTCAGCGCCGCTGTTGGCCTTTGCTGTTTTCCATCCTGTGATCACAGATTTTGTACAAAAACCCTTTTTGTTGACACTCACACATTGAGGTGTGAATACAGCCGTGTGTGTGTGTGTGTGTGTTCTGAGTGTGTGTGTCCTTGTTTCCCTCCGTCCTGTGACAACGAGAGCTTCAGGTCGGTTAAAGGGACACCGAGACATGTTATGACTGTTAAAATGATACCTGTTGCATGATGGGAAAGTGAGTTTAAGTGCTTGTCCTTTGCCAGGAATTGAGTGCAGCCTTGCTGCTGCAGCACTGCCTGTAACTTCTAATTAAAAGTAGAGCTAAAGATGCTAACATGTCATTTTTATCACTAAAGTGAAGTGCCAATACATGTACAGTTCTTCAAGCTGGAGGGAAAATGATGTCTCTGTCTCCCTTTAACCGCCGAGCCTCAGCCCTTTTCAGGCAGAACTGAAACAAATGAAAAGTTGCACTGTTAAAAAGTTAAAACAAGAGAAAGTCCTTGTATGTTATGAATTTATTGTTATATGCATTGAGAAAATACATTGACAAGTATTTATGAGTGATGTAATGTTCTGCTTTATGCTTGCACTCGGCTAGAGACCGACTGAGCGGTGCCAGAGTTATTTTTTAATGCAAAAAATTTGGTCAAAATCATAATCCTTGTTTAAATTGTTTAGTAGAGTTTAACAGTGTGAATACAGAGGGAAACATTCTGTTATATTAAAGGTGCAGTAACAGGAGGGATTAGGAGAGACTAAACTAGACAGACAGTTTAAAGCAACATTTCACTTGATGGGCAACATATACAGCAACATGAACCACTTCTGTAAAGGCCTCAGTGACTTGGACTTGAGTCATGACTCTGGTGACTAAAGACTCGACAAAATCAGAAAAGACTTGACAGCTTGAACTTGACTCAAGACTTAACGTGCAGGAGGTGAAAGCCTATTTAAGACTTGAAACAAGTTTTAGGACATGGACTTAATTAGGCACTTTGCAGGGAAACCCGTCTTGACTTGGGACTTGTTAATGTATTTAACTTTTATTGATTCCAACAGTGGTAAAGTGATTTTAGGTTCTGTTCAGTGTTACAACAAGCACTTTGTTTGAACTGAACTTGGGACTAGCTGGTCACAACTTGGGACTTGTCAGTCTCGACTGAAGCTTGACTTGGGACTTGTTGGTCTTGACTTACATAGCAGGGGACTTTCTATTCTCGGCTTAGGACATGGTCAGGGACTCGCAATTGTGTTGTAATGATATTATTAATTCCAACAATGGAATGGTGATTTCTGGGTGCTGTTGGATAATTTGACAAGCGCTTTGTTTGAACTTTACTTGGGACTTGTTCACAACATGGGACTTGACTATAGACTTGTTGGTCATGACTTTGGACGTAGTAGGGAACCTCTTCTTGACTTTGGACTTGTTAAGGTATTTAACTTTTATTAATTCCAGCAGTGGTAAGGAGATTTTAGGTTCTGTTGGGTGATACAACAAGGACTTTGTTTGAACTGTACTTGGGACTTGTTGGTCACAACTTGGGACTTGTCATTCTTGACCTTAACTTGATATGGGACTTGTTGGCTTTGACAGTAGGACTTGTTGGTCTCAGCTAGGGACTTGCTAATCTTGACTTGTTGATTGTCAGATTGACGTTCAGAAAGATAGACGAGATGACAGAAACACTGAGGCCTTCCTCCTGCAGGGTCAAAGAAATGAGAGCAGCTGTCATGGCAAAGTTGTTTGCCATGTTACCCAACAAGTTGCCCCGTCATCAGCAGGACCTCTAACTTAATTGTTCTCTGATGATTTCCTATTGTCCAAATGACTTTTTTATGCCGTGTCAGAGCTTCACAGCTTGTTTGAAAAGTTGTTGTGTGACATGACAGCACCCTAAGACAAAATCATCCAGAAAGTTTTTGAGATATTGGGATGTATCCCAGCCACGATATCAAAGTGAAATGTTGCTTTGAGTGTCTTCTTGGGAATCCAGAGTTGATGTAAAAGGCTGAGAGTGAAACCTGACATGTTCCCTCTTCAGGACCTGCTGAGCTAAACTGGGCAAAACTAGAAAGATAAAATAAGATGGAAAAGGTTTTGGACATAAAAATGAATGAAATAGAGCTAAAATGGGTCCAAGAAATGCTTCAGTGCAGGTCAGTGATGGGAGGACGCCTCAGTCTGGACCAGTTTGGACCACTAACTGGGCCAAATGGATATGCAGTATTTCCTGTGGACACTGGTTGAAAGTTTGGAAGGGGGTTTGAAGTCCAGGGGCTTGAAATCTGCATCCAAAAAGACTTCAAGAAATGGTTCAGTTTGGCTGTTTAACTGGCCAAAGTGGTAAATCCTTCAATAACTGTGTGGATGTTTGGAAGGAGCCTGAAAGATGAGCAGCACTAGAAGTTAAGATCATGGAAAGAAAGGATAGACTTACTGGATGTTTGGAATTCCCTAAAGAGAGTGTGTGATAGTCCAGATCTACAAGTAGTTTAGGAAATGTTATAGAGAGAGTCAGTTATTGTAAGAAGTGCCAGTTTGTCTCAATTTAGCTCTGAAACTTGGATACCTGGGCCAGGAGGAGTTTCCGTCAAAGACTGAGTAAACATTTGGAGGAATCCTGGAAGATCAGAAGTACTTCGGAAGTCAGAATTTAAAGAGAGAACAATAAATGATTAATAGAATGTCAGAGGTGACATTAAGTCCCGGTTTGGCCCTTGTCCTGGTCTTACTGGTCTGACTGGACTTGTGGATTTCACTGCAAAAAACTTTTTAGCTGCTTAGTGAAAGTCAGTGATGGCAAGAAGCGCCAGTGTGACCCAGTTTTGGCCTTTAACGGGACTAACTGGGACTGTAGAGTTTCTGTTGGAACTTGTGTGAACATTTGAAAGACTGATAGACAGAAGTCAGAGGAAATGTTAAAGCGGACTTTGATCAGTAACTGGTCTGACTGGGCTACTTTGAAGTGTAGAAGTTCCCTCCAGGACCTACATGAAAGTTTGGAAAAGGTCTGGAAGTTCAGCGACAGTTTTCCTAAACCCAGTTTGGCTGTTTAACTGGACTAACTGGGACTGTTGGACATGTAGAGTTTCCTTCAGAATCTGTGTGAATATTTGGAAGAGGTTTGGAAGATCCTCAGCACACAAAATCAAGCAAGTCAAGATCTAAAACAATTCTGAGAACTGGTTTCGGACACGTCTGTTCAGGCAAGAAAACCCAGCTGAACTTGTGTGGCCCATGTATGTTGAGCCCATAAAGTGGGAGAACTGGTCATGAGGAGTTTCTGTCATCTGTATCTTTATAAGAGGACAGACAGAACAGATCACGGTCTAAAGGAATCAGATGAATGGTTATTGGGAAGTCAGAGATGGTGTGAGGCCCCAGTCTGGCCCAGCTCCTGGGCTCACAGGGCTGAGTTCCCTGCAGAAAAGTCCAGATGTGTAACAGCAGTGAGAAAGTCCAGATCTGAAATGAGTTTGTAAAATGGTTGAAGTGTGAAGTCAGGAAACCTCCAGTTTGACCCAGTTTGGCCCTGCAGTGGGAACTCAGGTTTGAAGGTGGAGGCAGTCTTGGGAATCTTTTCACTGTGGAGCCGTGCTGCTCAAAAAAAAAAAAAAAAAAAAAAAAACAGAAACGGGTCAGATAATCAAAGAATAAAGGATCGGGATTCGGGTAGGTGTGCGTTGACCTTGATGGATCAGATTCGATGACACAGCGTCCTCTGACGTCACTTCCTGTACTGGATCTGTCTGTGGCATTTAAAGGTGCTACGTGCATCATTTTTTACTTCAACTGTTTTGTTGGATCTCATTTCATTATAATTTTACAAATTAATTTGATTTATTGAAGTTAAAATTACATTCAGAACAGCTTCATGTTTATTCACCTTCAAGTCACAAAACACCTCAAACATTTTTTTTACAACAACTACAGTGATCATCAGTCAGGTGACTTATAGAGGTACAAAGTCAGAGGGAACTTGATTTTTGTTTTATTTTATGAGCCTGTTTACACCGGGTATCAACAAGTAACAGTACTAAAAAAAAAAAACACTGTTCAAACAACTACCAATACATGTTGTGATCTGATGACCTAAAACTACTTGTCTTGGTGGTCTGGGACCCATTTGACCACATCTTTTATAGTGTTTGCATCCTGGGCCACATTGAGGGACCGCCTACATAACTGATGTCTTCTGTGTAAGAGGAAGCTGCCAATGGCACCAAAACAGACAACATGGATTATCTTAGATGGAGTGCATAGAAAACATACAGTGTGATGTCCTCCGGCTGCTCTGCCTCAATTCTCTGTTTACTTGTTACTAAAGTAACTGCCAACTGTAGCCACAGTTAGCTAGTCAGCTCAGTTAGCCATGTGCTCCTTTTGATGACTGCCTGGATGCTTTTTTTTCCTTCACAAGACTGTTCTGCCTTATGATTGGCTAGTATTTCTTGCCTCAATGACATGTCCTTGTGATTGCTACAAAGCCTTTCTAACATTGTGAAAGGGTCTATGTTAGTCATAAACCACAGTCTTTTCCTTAACCAACCCAAATAGATTTGTTTGTAAACATACCAAAGTAAGGTTGGACAGGGAGCTCTGGAGGAGTGTTGGTGTGTACACCGCCAGCACAGGAATTTTACACCGCCAGAGGAGGTGTAATAAAGCCAATAAAGCTTTATATAAGCTTTGAAGCTAATAGGAATACTACTACAGCTAACGGTAGCTACAGTTAGCAGCAGTTAGGGGTGACTTTAGCAACAATTAAAGCTGTCTGTCGATCAGAAAATTTCCAGGAATCACAGAGAATTGAGGCGGAGCAGCCGGAGGACATCAGAAAATATTTTCTAAAATATGATCCAGATTCACCAAAACCTGTGAAAAAAGTTTTGTTTTTGTACGGTGATGAGTCAGACCCAGCCCCCAGAAACACCACATTCAGTTTGGGTCTTTGGGTCTCAGAGCCGCTCACTTGTGATTGGACTGGCCTCGACACATGTTAATACCAGGTGTGAACAGACTCAAAAAGACATCTCTGAACTAAACCTCATTCAGGTGGTTGCGACCTCACGCTCATTCAGGTCACATGACAGTCACGTGAGAAGATGTTCAATCAACTCATGACTTGATTAACTTGGTGGTGATGACTCTCTCGTGTCTTGACCTCGATGACCCTCCTCTGACACCAACCTGTGAATGACCAGAAGAGTTTAAATTAAATTCAGTCTCCTTTGATTAATTCTCACCAGAAGTCAACAGACAGAAAAATTGAAGAACCAAAAACCCACTTTTTAGATATGACAAACCATCGTGACAAATTTTACAACTGCCTTTTCAATAAATCTTTTGAAGAGTTCCTTTATGTATAAATAAAAGTTCCTGACCATTTTTGCTGCCATTTCTGTATCACCGTATATTATCTTGTTGTATTCATACCTTAAATACTTGAGCTATCTCATTGTTTTGAGCCCAATTCAAACTCTTAAGTTTTGAAATAAACTAAAAGCAGAAAACGTTGCAGAATTTCTTCCAAAGTCTTTTATTTCATGACCTGAATAAAATCTCCTGTGACCCACCTGTGGGTCACAACCCAGTGTTTGGGAATCACTGTTCTAAACAAATGAATTAGTTCTGACCGTGGTGAAGGTGAATTCACAGTTCAGGTGATGAGATGACGAGACGTTTGTTCACCTGAGCTGATCCTGGTCACGCGCTGCAGTCATTGTGATGATGATGATGATGATGATGATGATGACGATGATGATGATGATGATGACGATGATGATGATGATGATGATGATGATGGTGAACTCCCAGTCTAAACTGAAAGTAGCCCTGTTTCCTGTCAGACCCACTCAGAGTTTTTAATTTCCTAAAAATCACTGAATTCTGACATTTGAAGTCCTGAAAATTTAAGAAAAACACCAATTTATACTGAGAAAAAACTAATTTTTCTGCTCTGAGTGAAGCCTTCCAGGCATTGCTACCTCTCAGGCTGAGGAACTCTGGGTAATGAAGTCCTTGGTCGTCCATAGTGAGACCCTGAGTGGGCTTCTGACATCAAGCAGCAATATTTGGAGCTTCATGCTGCCATTTTCTGTTCACTCAGTGCAAATACAAGAATTGCAATCAAGTTGTTTTGCCATCAATGTTTTTACAGAATCTTATTTTTAATTTATTGTCTCGTTGTTGACGTCTGTCTCTGCTCTTTCATACTGGTGTACAGCTTGTTGATGTGCAGATTTTATTATGATTATTATTATTATTACTGTTGCTATGAAGATCTTTTAAAAGTATCTTTTCTTTGTGGAAGACGCTGCCGGCTTCCTGCATGGTTTTCTGTGACTGTTTTTGTACATTATTAACTTTAAACGTTTGTTTTTTGTTCCCTGTAATCTGCTGGCTTTTGTATTTTTTTGCACTTTGCTGTTCAAGTTAAATGTTGACGGTCGACATCGATCGGTCCAAAAGAAATGAACCCCCCCCCCCTTTTGCCCTTTGGTTTTTAAACCACAATAATCAGTGAAATGCACCTTTACTTTACCTGTGTGAGTTTTTTGTTTCCTGGAGCCTGTTCTATTTTGTTTTGTTTGTTTGTTTATTTGTTTGTTTGTTTGTTTGTTGTGAAGAGAAACAGAAAAGTGACAGAGGACAGAAGCCAGACTCCGAACATTAATGTGAATCTATTTTCCTACACTGACGACTGGAATAAAGGAGGTGACGTTCACTGGCAGAAAAAACACCAACGACTCCGTTTCTTGTCTTTTGTCTTTTCCTCACTCGTCCTTTTTTCTCTTTGTTCTCTTTACTAGTTTTCCTTTACTTCATCTCCATCATGGGTCTATAATTTCATTGTTTCCTGTCCTTCCTCCATTTTTTTCTCTCATCTTTTCCTTTTCTGTCTTTCTTATGGAAGGTCATTTCTGCCACTGAAAGAAAAAGTTTATCCCTGTGGCCAATTATGAGATTAAAAAGTTGACGGTCCTGGGCTTCCATACTTTCTTCTCCCTTTCATGCCATTTTCTTATTTTTCTCTCAATTCTTTTCCGTTCTCTTCCTTTCTTTCACTCTTCATTTCCCTCTTCCTTTGTTTTCCTCTTCTTTCTTTCCTTTCCTTGTCCTCTTTTCCCTCTCTTCCTTTCCTTTTGTTTTTCTGTCCCTCTCTTCCCCCATTTTTTGGACCTTTTCCTTTTCTCTTTCTTCTTGTTATTTCATGCAATTTTATTCCTTTTCGTTTCGCTTTTCCTTTACTTTCTTTTTGTTGTACTCTTATTTTTCTTTCCTTCCCTCTTTTCCTTTCTTCCTCTTTCTCCCCCTCTGTTGTTTCCTCTGTCAGCCACAGGAGGCGCTCAAGTGTCTCATTCAGTCCTGAAGTACAAACAGCTAATAGTACTGTGTGTACTGCAGTATGTATATCTGTACTGTACTGTTACTGTGATAGAAGTGACGATAAATAAGATCTAGACACAGATTATAATATTATTAGTAAATTGTATATAAAGAATATGTTCATGTTAATATAATCTCATGAAAATAATAATAAATAATAATAAAAAAAATAATTTATACTGTTTTCATCAGCTGAGGTTCAAATACAACCTCAAAAAAAAAAAAAGATTTTCACAAATAGAAAAAAAGAATCAAATATTAACAAAATCCAGCTGATAAAATGTGACAGGATTCAGATGAAACAGAAACATTTTGTTCTTCTTCAGGAAATCCTTCACATGAAGACAGGCGGAATATTTTGGTCCAAACGGAAACAGAACCAAAACCAGAAATTTCGTCCAATTAACTGGAGTGAAACAGGAACTGATACAGTGACCTCTTCAATATAAAAGCTTTGTGAAAATGGCGAAATTGTTGTCAAGCTGAAAGGAATTTAATAAAACTCTAAAACGCAGCAAAACAAATATGAAGAAATATGTCTATCAATATTATTTAAATTGACACATTATTATATTTTTTTCTTAACTGATTTAGTTTAATTACAATATTCCCATCGTTTTGTTTGGTGACTCAAAGTTGTGATGAAACCTGCAGTACGTCTGTCAGTTCATCACATCTTTAATTTACTTTCTGAATGTTTTTCACTGCATGTATTTGAATTTATTTTTTTGTACAGATGACTCATGGAGTTTTACCTTTCAGACTTACTTTTTCACTGATGATTAATATGCTGATTATTTTCTTGATTAATCGTCATTAATCAGTCAGTGGCTTATCAATCAATACTGATAAACTGATAATACTGAGTCACATTACTAATATTAATAGGTAAAATTACCAGTCATAGAGTTCAAAATGATTATCCATTATATTGAGGAATGCGGTGGAGGGATGTAAAAAGAATAAATAAATGAATAAATACATTTTACAATGAAGAATTAATTTGTTTTAATATAATTTTCATTTTTATGAAATGTAAATGGGAAAGTAAAAAAAAGGGAATTAATGCAAAGGTAAATATGTACATAAGCAAAATTTAAAGAGAAATATCCATTATGCCACATTTTTATAAATTAAATAAAATTAAATCAATGCCTACACTTATTTTTAATGGTATTTTTGGTTTCATATAAATTTATTTATTGAGATACTTATTTTTTATTTTGGCATTTGTACAACATATGAACATGTATATTAAAAAATGGAGCTGAAACTATTAAATACAACGATTTATTATCGTGTGAAGTTTAAATTTTGTAAATATAAATTTATATTTAACTTTCTTTAAACAGTAATTAAATAAATACACAAATACAGAATTATTGATGACTTTGCTAATGCAATTTTTGTGTGATCTCTCTTTAACAAACAACAACAAAAACAAAAACAGACACACAAATAACAGACAGAAAAAGGAGAATAGAAAAAATCACATTTCATGTTCATATCGTCGGTTTTAATTTGGTGCTTTTATTTTGTACGTAGTTCCCGGATGTTCGGGAGGTCTCGCGCTGCGGCGGTTTTGACGGATGTTGCGTCACAGCCTCTTTAAAGCTGCAGCAGAGTCGATCTGATCCGAGCAGATCTAGACCTTAGAAACCGGACCAGATGGACCAAGTCACAGCCTGAAGACTCGGACTAGAACCAGGACCGAGACCCGGACTAAACCCTGGATTAAACACCTCGACCTAACCCGGAAAACTACCGGGACACGAACCGGATTACAGGCCGAGAGTCGGGACGGTGAAACCGGAGTGAAGACGCTTCAGTCCCCGGGTAGGTGAGCTCCTCCTCCGGCTGGTGTTTGTCTGCGTGTCGGTGTTTCTGTCGGTTCGGACTCGGTTTAGCTAACTGTTAGCCTGTTAGCTGTTAGCCGCCGTGTTCTCCGGTTGTTCTCCGGAGTTCTCCGGTGCTGGAGCCTCCGGGCTGCGGGCTGCGGGCCTGCTGCAGCCCGGCTCTCCTCCTCCTCCTTCCTCCGGTTTGTTTTCATCAGCAGGGAGCGGCTCCTCTGCTCCTCCTCCTCCTCCTCCTCCTCCTCCTCCTCCTGTGTTAAACATCTTTAAAATCCTCTGATTCCGTCAGTTCAACTCTGATTTCAGCTTCTAATCTGTTGGAGTTTTTCTTGAAATTACCTCAAATATGAACATCTGGATTTTTAAACTGTCATGTGATGAATTCACATCTGGATTAATGTTGTTTGTGGTGATTAAATCACTCTAATGTTTCGATAACACTGAGATAATATTAGATAATAGAATAATAATGGCGCCTAAATGCTGCTTTATGATGTCAGTCGTGACTTTATGGTCAGTTTTCTTGTTTTAACTCTTTAACTGCCGCTGCTCATATTAACATTGTTTTAGTAATACATCTACAACAATTAGCTGAAACATTTAGTCAACTAATTATTAAATTAATCACCAACTAATTTGATAATCGATTAATCAGTTTGGAAGTTTGGATCTTTTTTTTTTTTTTGTAAAGGAAATTGTCCAAATTCTCAGATTTCATCTTGGACTTTGATCAACATTTTCTGACATTTTATGGACCAAATAACTAATTGATTAGTAGAAAATGTATTACGAGATTGATCACTAGTTGAAAATTAGGTCCAAACGTGAAAACAACCTGACGAGATTCATTTTTCACCATTTTCTGGTATTTTAAGGACCAAACATCTAATTGATGAATCATAAAAAATGATTGACAGACTAAGAGATAATGAAAGTGATCTGAAAGTGAGATGATACAACATAAGAATGTGAGAGTGAACACAGACAAACAATAAAAGTTTAGGTGTAATGTCCCTTTATAGCTGCTTTTCTTCCAGTGTGTAAGAAGAGTTAGTCTGTGGTTGAGCTGCAGCAGCAGCCGATGATGATGATGATGATGATGATGATGATGATCTCAAGAGGAACAGGAAGGTTTGAGCGAGGCAGCGTGTAACGGACACCGGTAGTTTCTGAAAGTGAAGTACGGGAACCCCCGGAGGTTCCACAGGAGGTTCCAGGGGGTTCCCATCAAAACGTAACAGTGACACAACTCATTAACTTTCTAAACAGCTGGTAGATATTTTTCTGATTATTGATTCAGCTCGAGTCTAAATGATCAGTAATTTAAAATTCAATAACATCTGTAACAGAGTGAGACCTCATCTGCCTTATACTCTGATTTTATTTCTTATTTTATTGGTTTTACTTTTAAAATTATGTGACTCAGTAGATGAAGAGGTGTGTGTGTGTGTGTGTGTGTGTGTGTGTGTGTGTGTGTGTGTGTTTGTCAGTCAGCTGTGATGTTGTGATGATAAACTTCACACTTTGCCCTGAACTGCACACGTCACACACTTACCAGTCAGTTATCAGTGCAGATGCTGCGTTCACTGACACTCTGTTCACATCACTTTATCTGAACTCTGAACTGAACACAAAACAAATGATGTCACCAGAAAACAACTTTTACAGACTCTTTATGTCAAAAAAACAACTCAAAAATAATTTGTTGTTTCACTAAATGTAGGACAGTTTTCCTGCGTTCAGTCCAGCTGATCTTCAGTTCAAATTCAGCCTCATTTTTAGCCTCATGCTAATGTTAGCGTTTGCTAAAATTGGTTTTGACTAAAGTACTGAAAGTCAAACAGGCTGCAGTTCACAGACTAGTTGTCCTGTAGAGTTCAGTTCTTTTAAAAATTTACAGCCACTAACTGCAGATTTAACAGTCGTGTCGCTAACTGAGCATATTTACTCTTCTTCTTTAGATAAACTTGAATGTTTGAAGTTTAGAAACTCAAAAAAAAGTATTGAACCTGATTTGTCAGTATTTCGGTGCTTGAATATTAAACGGTTTTAATTGGGAAAAAAAAGTAAATATTAATCATTATTCACATTTCTTTGAAATACAGTTTTGGGGGTTTGTAAAACTCAAAGATTGAAGTTTATAGAAAGAAGAAAAGTAAATTTTCTCAACAAAACATTATTCGATTGTAAAACTTTCAAACTTTGTAAAACTTTTTTAAACTTGAGTTTGGGCTCAAAAATCTCTTGAAGTAAGTTTCCTTTAAATTCTGAGTTCTTGCAGTGTTGGACATTTTAGTCTGTTTCATAAATAAAATCAGTGCATTTAGGTGAAATTAGCAGGCTCTCATTTTTTTTCCTCTCACGCTTTATAAAAAGTGTACTGCTGATATAAAACTCAAATTTTGTAGAATTTCTTCCACAGTCTTTGATTTATTTAAGGGCCCAAACAAAACCTCCTGTGACCCACCTGTGGGTCCCGACCCAGTGTTTGGGAATGACTGGTTTACAGTAACAGAGGAAATCTGGAGTACAGTCGACACGTCCTGACCACTTGAAACTTAATTAGTGCTGTTTAATAAAGAATCAAATTACTTTATTTCACTAAAATAACATAAACAACAATGTCATGCTAACAACATTCAGTCGGTTAGCTGAGATTTATCTCCAGGTGGAGCTCACAGGCGAATATGTAATATAATATAATATAATATAATGTAATGTAATGTAATGTAATGTAAT
>CM034607.1:36444027-36524027 GCA_020091685.1 Lutjanus erythropterus
GAGGAGGATTTTTTGTCATAGGTTTGATGATGTTCAGCACTGAGAGCTGAAAACTGATTTATAAAGTCTGATTGTAAAACTGAGACTCTTTAAATAAAATCTGGTCATTTTCATGTTTTGAAGATTTTAAAATATTAACTCATGATTGTATTAAGTCAAATTTTTTGTTTCACTTGATTATAATTTTTCATGAGAAGTGGGACCCAACTTATCGATGAGTTTAGATTTTTACTCTTCAATTATGCAGGAAAAAAAAGAAGATTTTTTTAGGATCAAACTCTTGTCTATTAAACTTGTGTCTAACTCGTGTATACGTATAAAGTTTAACAACAGGCTCGCTGGAGATGAACTGTGTCTCACCTGGAGACGAGATCAGACGACCGCAGCACGAGGTGGAGACAAACATCTGCAGTCAGGTTGGACTGAGGAGAGACACTAACATCCTGTTAGATCACCTGGAGGTTACCTGTAGTCTGTAGAACACACCTATTGCTTGAGCAATATTTCCACCTTTTTGAAATGAGTTTTCTCAACTATTTTCAGCTCAGCTGTATCAACCAATGAGGAAGAACGAGGTCAATAAACTACGGTTAACTCGTAGTTTACACACCACTGTATGAACACTGACAGGAAAGAACTAACAGACTAAAATGTCTTGATAAGATGAAATTTTTGATCTGAAAAGTAGTAACTCAACTAATATTTTCCTCTGAAATCTATTGGGCTAAAACAGTCTTTACCAAACACTGGGTCAGGACCCACAGGTGGGTCACAGGAGATTTTATTTGGGTCCCCCAAAAATGAGAAATAAATTCTGCAAATGTAAGATTTATATCTGCAATACACTTTTCATGAAGCATTTACAATTTGCATACTGTTTTCCTGATGAGAGAACACAAACAAGAGCTGAGACCTAACAAGATCTAAATGCATTTACACACACAGACACACACACACACACACACACACACACACACATAAAATATCCTATATTGTTTTCCAGATGGGATTAAATAAAAACAATGAGATGACCTGTTAACTCAGTCTAAATGCATATTATTATTATTGTATATTATATTATACAATATAAGGTGATGTAGAAATGGCAGTAAAAAGGGTTTTGAATGTTAATTTATGTTGAAAGTATTTGAATGAGATTTATTGATAAGGCCTGTTGTGAATTGGTTGTGAATTGGGTCATGATAGTTTGATCCCCAGAAAAACGTTTGGGAAACATAAAGTTAGAGGGTATAAAGTAGCGTGACATTAAAGTAGTGAAATTACTGAATTACCTCAATATTCTATTCTAGTCTATTCTATTAAAATGTTGCAACACGTTCGTGAGTGAGTGTTTTATTTTGAAGGTCTGTACAGGAAGTCGAGCAGAAGGCGGCGGTAATGTGCATGAAGCTGGATGCCAAACGCCGTAGAAAGTCGTGTCCAGAAGGGAATCCTAGAGTTGCGAAACTCTCGCGGGATTTGTAGGCGTTAGTTCCTCGTTATGCCATCGTACAAACTAATGACGTATTATAGCGAGACTGTTTTTATTCAGATTTGAATTAAGTTTGTGGGCAAAAGTACAGCTGGTTAACGTTAGATGAAGATCATGCTTGAAGTTAATCTGATCACTCTCGCGAGATCTTTTGCGGGCCCGGGGTTCCCTTGTCGACACTACCGCCGTAGAAGAAGAGGAAGGAAGTGGTGTACGTTACCGGTTGTTTATTAGCATGTTAGCATGCTAGCAGCGGGTATCAGGCGGGCAGACTATCATATTTCCCTCGGTGTTTTTGTTGTTTGTCTGATCTGTGAGTCTGAGGACGGACCCGAGGAGGAACTATCGGCGGGAAAACATGAGACACAAACAAAATGGCGAACACAAACAGTCAGGTGAGGAGCGTTCAGGTGACACAGCTCTGCTCGGTGTCAGTCTCCAGGTGACAACAGATCAACTCTTAATATCTGACGGCTGTGTCTGAATGGGTGGAATGTAACTGAGTACATTTACTCAAGTACTATGCTTCATTTGTGGCAGGGGAGACTGGGGACGGTTGAAACCTTTCATGCATTTCTCTCAGTTACTCAGAAACTGTTTGGAGCAGACAGACAAATCTGAATATATTGAACTTAGATCTGTCTGCAGATTACTCACACCATTTAAAGATGATTACAGGTGACGTGTTGTCAGCAATATTTCATTTGAATGGAAGATGTGGATGTTGGAGCTGGCCTTTACCCTGGGGACAGTTGCAACATGGTAAAAATAGTTCTCACTGTTTAACTGTTGTTTTTTTTGTTTGTTTGTTTTTGTCACCATAGACACACAAAGACCATCAGTTTACTGTCAGAGAGGAATAAAGAAAGCAAAAAACAATTCACTTTCAAGAAGCTGAAATCAGAGAATTTAAAGTTTTTTTCTTCAAAAATGGCTCAAACAATAAGTTGATTATCCAACTGTTTGGTAGTTGATTTAATAATTGATTAATTGTTTCAGCTGTAAACATAAACAAGACGTTGGTCAGATCAAATCAAGTTATTGATTAAAATGTTTTTCTGTTGTCTCTGTTCAGAGGTGCAGGACGCTGATTACCCAGAATCCTCTGAGCAGCAGCTCTGTGAAGAGGTGGAGGTTAAAGTGGAGGAGGAGGAGGAGGAGGAGGAGGATGGAGATGAAGACCCCCAGCAGGAGCAAAGCACACCGGCAGCGGACGTCAAAGCGAGGAGAGAGTATCAGTGCGATGAGTGTCTGAAAGTCTTCGACCGTCCGTGTCGTTTGAGGATCCATCAGAGGACGCACACGGGAGAGAAACCCTTCAAGTGTCCCGACTGCGACAAACGCTTCAAGAGTAAATCCATCCTGTCGGCTCACCTGAAGACGCACGGCGAGCGCTCCTTCAGCTGCAGCGAGTGCGGGAAGAGTTTTGTGCGGCGACAGGCGCTGGTGGAGCACACGAGGACTCACACGGGTGAGAAACCCTTCACCTGTGACTTCTGCAACCTGAGCTTCTCCGCTAAAGGTCACCTGCACCGCCACGTCCTGATCCACACAGGTGAGCGCCGTCACCAGTGCGCAGAGTGCGGAAAGAGCTACAAGAGGAAGGAGCAGCTCAACAGTCACATGATCAGGCTGCACCAGAGGACGCAAACAGGTAACTGGAAACACCTGTCACATCCTTTTGTCTGATTGGACCATTTAACTTCCAGAAATACTTTAATAATCAACATTTATAACTGTATTATTATTGAATAAAACATCATCCAAAGGAATTTTTTACAATCTGACAACACAATTTGTTTTTTATATAAATAACATCAAATACATATTTATTCACATTGATAAATTCTTTAAAACAGGAAATGCTTTATGTCTGGTTTGTTAATAAATATCTACAATTACAATATCTAAAAAGATAAAATATCTCTTCTAAAAGTGACAAATAAAACTTCACTTTAAGACATTCTGAAGTTTTTTAATGAAGAAATGTGGACGACATTGTTTCAAACAGCCGTAAACTGAAGCCTTGTCCAGTCTACCAACACAAATCTGTTTTTTTGTCACAGTCGGACTGATTTTATAAAGTCTGGACAGAAAAAAAACACACAAAATGTTATTTTTCCAGATCAGATTCAAGCCACATCTGTAGGTGTTTTGAAATATGATTCTAATCAGATTTCTCTCTACAGACGCATCGACGCTCAAATCGGATTTCAGAATGTCTCGTGCTGGATCAGTTTCTGATCTGGTGTACAAACTGAAACTGGTTTGAGTTTATGTGAATCGACTGAACAGATATTCATCAATATGAGACATTCTGGCAAATTAATGAGCGACAGGAAGCAGCTGTCAGTGATGTCAACCTGTTATTAATATTGTAGACAGGACAAGAACTCAGAGACACAGCTGGGATAAAGATATAACCGTTACAGTTCCTGCATTACGCTGTTAAAACAAACTCAAGACATCCTGTATCTGTTTCAAATTAAAAGCCCTCCAGCGTTTCTCTTTGAACAGAAGGCTTTTATTTTGAAACATTTGCAGAAACGTGTTGTGAAAAACTGACTCTGAAGTCCGCTCTCGTTCACGGCTCTCTTTGTTTCACTGAGGCTGGTCCTCTTCAGTATTTGTCGGTTTGAGCAGCAGATCGGCTGCTGATGTCTGTTTGTCTAAAGATCTGAGAAAACAAATCTGATTGGCTGAAGTCTGAAGAAAGTCCTGCTGAGAGTGATGAAACCATTTTGAAGTGGACTGATATATTTTTCTGTTGTCTCCATTCAGAGGTGCAGGAGGCTGATTACCCAGAATCCAGTGAGGGTGGTGGCACCGCCTCTGAGCAGCAGGTCAGTGAGGCAGAGCAGGTGGAGGTTAAAGTGAAGGAAGAGGATGGAGGTGAAGGTGCTGAAGACTCGCTACAGAAGGATCCAGATGTCAGTCCTCATCAGAACGACGGCGTGCTGAACCGTGACGAGTCGTCATCGGTGAGCAGCAGAGGAAGAAGTCCAGGCGGTGAGTTGAGAGCGGCAGCGGATGTCAAAGCGAGGAGAGAGTATCAGTGTGAAGAGTGTCTGAAAGTCTTTGACCGTCCGTGTCGTTTGAGGATCCATCAGAGGACGCACACGGGTGAGAAACCCTTCGAGTGTCCCGACTGTGACAAACGCTTCAAGAGTAAATCCATCCTGTCGGCTCACCTGAAGACGCACGGCGGCGAGCGTCCGTTCTGTTGCCATGAGTGCGGGAAGTGTTTCGTGCAGCGTCAGGCCCTGGTAGAGCACATGAGGACTCACACAGGTGAGAAACCCTTCACCTGTCAGCTCTGCAGCCTGAGCTTCTCCGCCAAGAGCCACCTGCAGCGCCACCTGGTGACCCACACAGGCGAGCGCCGTCATCAGTGCGTGGAGTGCGGGAAGTGCTACAAGAGGAAGGAACAGCTCAACAACCACATGCGCGTCCACAGCGGCGAGCGCCCGTTCAGCTGCAGGTTGTGCGGACGCAGCTACAGCGAACAAGGACGCCTGCGCCGCCACCTGAGGACACACACGGGCGACAGCAAACGCTACAGCTGCTCGCTCTGCGGCCTGCGCCTGGTGTCGGCCAATCACCTGCAGAGACACATGCAAACACACAGCGGCGAGCGTCCGCACCGCTGCCCCGACTGCAGCAAACGCTTCAGCAGGAAGGACAAGATGATGGAGCACATGAGGATCCACACCGGAGAGAAACCGTACCAATGCTCCCACTGCGAGCTGAGCTTCAGGTGGAGGGCGGCGCTCAACGCTCACCTCCACCTCCACACCGTGGACACTGTGGACACCGTGGACACTGTGGAGCAAGACGAGCTCTGATTGGACGGCCTGTTTGTGTTGATCTGTAAAGAATATGAAGATCAAAACACCTGAGACGCCTTTTGGAGACAGAAGAAGACGAGGACAGAAGCTCTGCTCGTCACTTTTTAATCAAAGTGAAAATGATTCTTCTCTTTGTGTCACTGAACTCTTTTATTTGTACAAAAACCTCAAAAACACTGGTTGTATTTTCTGAATCAAACCAAAAATACTTTTTAAGTGAAGACCAAAATGTTTCACAGAGTTCTGAAACTTGTTTACATCCGTCTGAACTGATTCATATTTGCTGATTAAAAACTGGACGCTGTGATTACAGACTGTTTTCTGTGGGTATGGAGGTGATGTGGTGTCCTGTCGCCCTCTGCTGGTTTAAAACAAACAGGAACATGTATAAAGTTTGGGTGAATTGAATGCATCAGTGCAGTTTTGTGTCATTTGTCTGTTTAAATAAAAGACATCAGTGAGCAGTACTTTTTATTTCCATCTTCATGTTTGAAGTTTCCCAGCTGAGTTCGGCCTGTCCTTCATGTCCCTGTCGTCTCAGTGATCTGATTCACTGGTCGTCATAAGAGGAAGCAGCTTCACGAAGCACTGAAATCAAACCAGTGAGCCGCAGTGGTTCCAGATGAACTGGTGTTGGACAGGTGACTGCACCGCAGGTAAAAACATGTCAGAGCGTCTTGGAGCAGCTCCACCTTTAATTTTCCACCTTATTTACAGATGCTGTTTTCTTGTGTTTGTTTTTTAGCCATGCTAGCTGCTCCATGCTAACGTCAGTCTGTCAGTCCTCCACTGTGGTTCAGACTGAAATCTCAGTTGGATGGATTGTGTTGAAACGTGGTTCAGACCACAGACGAACACATAGACGCAAGATGCAGGACAACACTGACCTGTGATCAGATCCAGTGAAAAGGAGGAGCTGTGACTAAAGTGTTTTTTTTTTTTTCCAGAAAAAAATCATCTCTGTTTTTGTGTATTTGTTCTCAGGTCAGTCTTGTTCTGTCCAACATGGCAGTGATATCTGTCTGTGTCTCAGACCTTCATGTGTCCCTCAGGATGAACTGAAACTCTGATCCTCAAACTTCTCATCACTCCATTATCAATCAATCAGCAGAGGTTATCAGTTCCCATCAGCCTCAGCTGGATTCTGTTTACTGTGAAATATCTAAACTAAGATGATAAACAATAGAAAACATGTCAATCTGCCTAATTAGTGTGCAAAAAAAAATCACATTGTGGTCGGCTCTGCACCTCGTAGACTTGTCATTTGTAAATTTAAAAACGATGGAAAAGAGAAAGAACTTAACGCCTGAGTGAAAGAGATGATTATCTCAACAGAATGACTTGATATTTACAAAAAAAACAATACTGTTTATCATTCTGAACATAAAATATCATGTCTTTGTGCTGGATTGTAAATCAATGCATTCTGTTTTTATTTATGTTTTACACAAAGTCCCAAATTCTTTGGAACTGGTATTTGTATTATGACTTGTTTAGGACTTGGAACTTGAGTTCAAAGACCTGAGACCCACTTCTGACTTGAACAACAATGACTTGTAATTATGTATTGTCTTGTTTTCACCTTCTCTCAAACCAAATAGCAGATTGTGATCATTTCACCATGTTTATGATGTAACTTCCTTAATGTGTCGTAGATCAGTTCCATCATGTTTCCTCCAACAGAACTTTGGTAAACCTGATAAACTCTGAGTGCAGCTTCACAGAGCTGTAACTCTAAACCAGTTTGATCCTGTTTCTCTGACCAACCTGTTGAGTCAGAAATCAGTTCAAAAATAAACTTGACTCAACTTGTCACAAGTTTGACTGAACAACTATTAAAAAGCTTTAAACTGAGTTTTAGATTTTCCCGACAGCCTGAAAAGCCTCCAAACGCAGCAGAGAAATAAGTTCTCATCACTTGTGCAATCAGCTGTGTGTGTTCAGCAGCAGGTAGGGGCACGCTGCAGCTCCCACCTCTGCTTGTACAGTCATGGTCTCCACGGTAACAGGGCCGGGCCTTCGTCGCAGCAACACACCACACCTCTGCTGCTCCTGTAGGCTGAGAGAGAGAGAGAGAGGGAGAGAGGGAGAGAGACAGGTGAGGTGTAGAGTCCGCTCATAAACTCATAAAAAAGTCCATGTGATGTCACCAGGTGAGTCTCCAGGTGTTTGTCCTGAACCTGTCTCACCTGTCTGAACCGTCTCACCTGACAGCTGCCGCTGCTCCCGTCGACTCCCTGAGGAAACAGAGCCGCTGTAAGTCTTTACTCTGTTTCTACTCTTACTTTCTTTGTGTTGTCGTCGGAGAACAGTTTGTCTTCAACCTTTCTGTCTCCTTCACTGTAAACTGAGACTCTGAGATAAGAGCTGAATAAATACAGATTACATCCTGCAGACAAAGTCAACATGCGGCCAAAAGTCTGTGGACGGCGCTGAGACTTATTTCACCATCTGATCCAACAATCCTGCTTCATAGAAGACAAGAATTCACCAAATCAATCTTTCAAAAATGTTGTTTGAAGTTAATAATTAGTGTCAAAATAAAGGTTCATTCATTTTTATCTTCATTGAAGAAGTGATTAAAGAAACCATCCTGAAACTGACAACAGAAAATCAGCAGTGGAAGAAGAACTGAGATATTTTCCTGAACTGAAGGTACAAAGGTCAAAAGTTTACAAAAAGTTCAGAAGTATTATCAGCTTCATGTAGAGAAACTACAGCCATTCATAACATGATGTGTGTCACTGATATATGATTATTGATGCATTAAAACTAAGTAGCATTTTAATTCTGTCAGAGTGGATTCATGTTAACAGTTCTTTATGTTGGGCTGTATGATGTGTCACAATACAAAATATTTTATTATAAAATTATGTCAGCTCATTTCTGTCAGTGTGACGTGGAAAAAAGATCCTGTAAATCATTACAATTAAAAAATCATTTAAAAATGACTTCATATAGAAAAATAATGACTCATACTAAGTCGATATTTTGTGATACAAACTCATTATTTTGAGATATGCAAGTGAATTTTAAAAAGTTTATTATTATTTTGCAGTAATTATGTGTTATATGAAGTTATTGTTTTGTAAACAAAGTCATTATTTTCTGATTCTAACTCAGTATATCAAGACATTTTGTCATTATTATGATTTAAAAGATGTTTTCTGTCATCCTGTTGGTGGAACCGAACTTCCACAGGAATCATGTTTTATGTGTAAACACTCAACGTCCCAGAAAGAAGAGTGTCAGTAAATATATTTATGTCTTTAATAAAGTGAAGTAATCAGATTCTGATCCTGTAATCTGTCAGCAGAACAACATGGAGTCCAGAGTGGACGAACCGGACGAAGACACGTCCAGGTCTGACATGATCCACTTTCACTTTCTACTACAATCCAGTTTGAATCCAGTTTACTGACTGATGAAACACCTGGATCCACTTTAAGATCTGATGTGATGAAAACTGTTCTTCTTTCTCTCTTTGCTCTTTTTGTTGGGAGAAGTTGAATAAAATAAAAATCTTCAGGTTGCAGCTTCTCGTTTTTATCCGACACGTCTGAAGATTTTCTTCTGAAGTGTTTTGGATAAAAATGACACAATAATCTGTACTGAGAAATTCAATATTATCTCTGAATATTTGGAGTTTTTCCTCGTAAGTTCATGACTTTATAATCTCATGGGACTGTTGAGTTATTTCTTGTTTTTTTTCCACCTAAATTTACTTCTTCAATCTTTGATCTGTTTGTTGTGGGTTTTTTCCCATAAATTTACAACTGTAATCACAAAAATAATCAAAGTATTACTCTTCACACCTGGATCCATATTATACAATACTCCAATACACTGTTGTAGTAATTCTAATTTAATGATATAATATGTAGTACAACAGTCACAGGGGACACTTAGTATTTTTACTCTTAATACTTTAAGTACATTTTCCTGATTCTAGTTACATTCTTTTACTCGAGTACTGTGTGTTTTTGTGTGTAGGTTACCTCTGGTTGATGAAAACTCTGACATCACAACTAATACTACTGAAACCAGTACTGCTAATAATACTGCTAATACTGCAGCTCCTGGTGGTACTTTAACTACGATCACGACACCTGATCATCAAACAGGTAACAGACACATCTTTTGTTTTAGTTATTTATGATTTAAACTGATTGGTGTCATTTATTTATATTATTTATTGAATCAAAGTTGATTTCTGGAAACGCTGCATGAATGAACTGAATTCATTTCAGTGTTTCTGCTCTTCGTCCACAGAGGAGGAGGAGGAGGAGGAGCAGGAAACAGGTGAACTGGTCACAGGAAACGGCGTTGCCATGGCAGCAGCAGGTGATGACTCAGCAGGTATGAAGAATAGAAATGTGTCTCAGTCTGAGGTGACTGTGTCCTCTGTGCTCACCCTCGTCTCTGTCCGTCCAGAAGATGAGGATGAGGAGACAGAAGAAGAAGAAGAAGTAAAACGAGAAGAAGAAGAAGAAGAAGAAGAAGAAGAAGAAGAAGAAGAAGGAGGAACCTCTGCTGGAGACAAAGGAGGTGAGGAAGACGAGTCCGTCTTCATGTCTTCTTCAGGTTTAGCTCTAGTTGGTTCCCTTCATGTCCTCTGTTTGTCTCCCAGCAGGTGATGGAGGACAGGAGGGAGACTGCCAGCCAGGTGACTGTTTAGTTTAGAACGTTTCTTCTTCTTCTCCTCCTCCTCTCAGTTTCCTGTCTGACTTCCTGTCTTCCTGTCATCAGGAGCCGTTGAGGACGAGTTTGTCTCAGAGCAGAAATCATCAACACCAACCAAAGACAGACCAGGTCAGAGTTTTTCTTCTGTTTCAGTCGTTTTTCAGTCCGTCATCTCCATCAGTTTGGTTTTCTCTGCTCAACGTTAAAACTTTTAATATTTCTGTCTGCAGCTCCTCCCAGCACTCTGCCTTTGTCCGGGTCACGACCAAAGAAGAAGAAGATCCTGGTGGCTCCAGCTCTCAGTCTGTCTCTCGGTGAGTTTTGGTTAGCAGCAGGTAGTTTTTGGCTAACAGCAGACAGGTTTTGGCTAACAGCAGACAGGTTTTGGCTAACAGCAGACAGGTTTTGGCTAACAGCAGACAGATTTTGGCTAGCAGCAGACAGGTTTTGGCTAACAGCAGACAGGTTTTGGCTAACAGCAGACAGATTTTGGCTAACAGCAGACAGGTTTTGGCTAGCAGCAGATGTTGATGTTGATCCTCTTCAGGTCGCAGTGAGTCGACGATTTCAGACGACTTCCCCTCGGCCTTCCTCTCTCCCTCACCTGATGATGATGATGATGACACGGGGCTGGACTTCGACCTGGACGCCATTGAAACGCCCTCCGACAGCGAATCACTGCCCTTCCCCATCTACGACCTGGATCTGGAAGGTCAGAGGTCATAAATAGGATGCCTCTTTATGAAAATTACATTTTTAATGATGACCTGTTTAATCCATCCCAAAAACCTTTGATGACATCACAGGATTGTTTTCCAGATGACCTGCGGCGTCTTGGCGTTGCGTCCCGGCGTCTCAGAGCGGTGGGTTACAGTCCCGGGTCCAGGTCTGATTCTCAGACTGGTTCTGGACTGGGGACAGACCAGAGTGAACTGGGAGGTCTGGAGCGGGAGGACATGGTGGACAGTCAGGGCATCAGGTGGCGCTGTTTCTCCACAGGTGAACCGCCGCAGGAGAGCCGCGTCAACATGAGCGTCCTGGAGCCGTTTCTCAGGGTGCTGTCACACGGAGGTAGGACGAGTCTTTACCTGGTGGTTTACCTGAGAGTAGAGTCCTGATCATCTGTTCTACCTTCCACAGTTATTCTAGTTTTATTTTTCGTCAGTTTCTTTTTATGTTACTTTAAATTTTTTGTTTGTTTGCTTTTATTGTTCAAAAATGTTTAGCTTTAAATGAAGTTTTTACTAGTTTCAGGATTATATATATTTTTAGCTAGTACCAGGCAGTTTCTGGTTAGCATTGGACAGTTTTCAGCTAATATCAGATAGTTTTGGGCTAACAGTAGACAGCCTTTAGCTAGCTCCAGGTAAGTTTTGCTAATGCCAGCTAGTTTTTGGTTAGCAGGTAGTTAGCACCAGGTTTAGTTTGTTTGTTTGTTTGTTTTGCTAATACTAGATAATCTTTATTTAGCATTAGGCAATTTCTGGCTAGCACTGAGCAGTTTGGGGCTAGAACCATAGTTTTCTGTTGTCATTAGACCATTTTTTGGCTAACAACAGACGGCTTTTAGCTAGCACCAAGTAGGTTTTGCTAACACCAGGTATTTCTTGCACCAGATAGGTTTTTGTTTTTTCACATCTGATTTTGTTATTTAGTGTATTTTTATTCCACTATAATAATCCTGGTACCTTCTCTATCACCTCCCAGGTTACTATGGAGACGGTATGAATGACATCATCGTGTTTTCATCCTGCTACCTGCCACAGAATAGTCTGGAAAACTACCAGTATGTGATGGATCACCTGTTCAGGTAAAAAACACACAAACTTTTCTTCAGTGACCCACTTTATAATCTGTGACCTTTGACCTTTGCTCTCTTTGTTCCTTTTGACTTTTTATGTTTTTATTTTGAGTCACTTCGTACAAAATCATCCATGTTGCCGTCCAATGCATATTTAAGCACTTCTTTCCTCCAGGTTTGTTGTTTTAAATCAGTCTGAGTCTCACTGTGTGACTCTGTGCAGGTACGTTGTAGGAACTCTGGATCTGATGGTTGCAGAAAACTACGTGATCGTTTATCTTTGTGCTGGAGGTCAGAAAGACAAACTACCAGGAATCAGCTGGCTAAGAGAGTGTTACACCACCATCGACAGGAGGTACAACAGAAACTCTCACTGTCTGTCCGTCTTTCTTTTTGTCTCCTCTCAGATGTTATTTCAGTCTCTGACCAGCAGGGGGCGTCAGATCTTCATCTTCGTGCAGCACTGTTTTCTCTCCCCCTCAGTTTCTCAAGACAAAAAATAGAAACACCTCTTAATAAAATCAAGAACCAAACCGTGTCCTCTGTTATAACTGAATTTAGATATTATGGCTGAGCTGATTGGATTAAACTGTCCAGGTGACTGTCCAGGTGTCCCTAATAAAGTGGACTCAAACCCTCTGTGTGCTCCTTCACTAAATAACAACTAAAAACAGACCACAGAGTTTTAGTTCATATTAATGAATGTGTATTAATTGTGTGACTGCGGCGCCTCCTGCTGGTAGAAAAACAAACAGCTCGTCTTCATCAGTCAGCTGAGACAGAAGGAAAGAACAGCTGATATCTGACTCTGACACACCTGAACACTTCCTGTCTCACTCCTTGGTTGGCCCCTGGTGTGTGTGTGTGTGTGTGTGTGTGTGTGTGTGTGTGTTTGTGTGCAGGTTGAGGAAGAACCTGAAGGGGTTCTACGTGGTTCATCCCACCTGGTACATCAAAGCCCTCATCACCATCATCAAACCCTTCATCAGGTCTGCTTCAACCTCTTCATCCTCATCTTCCTCTTCCTCCTCTTCATCACTCCTCACAAACCAAACTCATCGCTCACATATTGTCTCTTCTTCCTCATGTTCTTCATCCTGTCCCTCCTCTTCCTCGTCTTCAGCTCTAAGTTCAGCAGGAAGCTGCAGTTTGTCGACAGCCTCCAGGACCTTTCTCACTTCATCCCCACTGAGCACGTGCAGATCCCCGACTGTGTCACCGAGTGAGTCACGCCTCGGTTCTACAGGATCGTCTCTCCTGATCTAAACATCTTGTTTTATTGATCACAGAACAGAAAGTTAGAGAACGTCACCCAAACTAAGAGAACAAAGGAAAAATACAGAACGCTATGATTCACATACTCACAGAACTCTGTGGGTCAGACAGAGAGTCTGAAGGACAGATGTGGTCCAGATGTTCAAAATGTTTGAACGCGTTCATGAGTGAAAATGTAAATTTAGTTGATGATGTCATCATCTCTGCTCCCTGCAGGTACGACCAGAACCTGTCCAGGTGAGAGTCCAGGTGAGACTCTGAACCTGCTGCAGGATTTGAGGTCTCAGGAAACACCAGGAAGCTGCCGTCCAGTTCTGCTCAGAGTTTTGACATTTGCTTTCAGGTAACAGGTGGAACGTCTTCAGAGACACTGGATGGCGGACAAATCAGCGAGCTGCTGCTCAGCCGAGACAATCAGCAGGTTTGAGCCAAAATGGAGGTGAAGAACAAAAACACAACGTGGTGCTGCTGCTGCAAACTATTTCATTTTCAAATATATTTTAGGATGACAAAAACCAAACCTGTAGAAACATAATTCTACTTAAAATAAAATAATTTATTGTCCTGCCACAGCAGAAATATTATGATTTTACAATCTAATGAAACAACAACATGAACTAATGTCATGAATGTGGAGTTACTGTGGATTAAAGAGCCCAAAGTCCTGAAACTTATTTTATTATCTTCTGCACACGAGAGAGATTCTTGTTTCTGCAATTTATCATCTCGTTGTCACAAATAATTATCTTGTTCATGGTTATAAAGAGTGAATTTCTTCACAATGTTATATTTCATCTGCAAATTATTATTTTGTACAGGATGAATCTCATATCATGTGTGTGTAAGATAAAAATATTGTCATTTGACTGGAACCGCTAACGTTAGCTACACAGAGGAACCGCTAACGTTAGCTACACAGACCAACCGCTAACGTTAGCTACACAGACCAACCGCTAACGTTAGCTACACAGACCAACCGCTAACGTTAGCTACACAGACCAACCGCTAACGTTAGCTACACAGACCAACCGCTAACGTTAGCTACACAGACCAACCGCTAACGTTAGCTACACAGACCAACCGCTAACGTTAGCTACACAGACCAACCGCTAACGTTAGCTACACAGACCAACCGCTAACGTTAGCTACACAGACCAACCGCTAACGTTAGCTACACAGACCAACCGCTAACGTTAGCTACACAGACCAACCGCTAACGTTAGCTACACAGACCAACCGCTAACGTTAGCTACACAGACCAACCGCTAACGTTAGCTACACAGACCAACCGCTAACGTTAGCTACACAGACCAACCGCTAACGTTAGCTACACAGACCAACCGCTAACGTTAGCTACACAGACCAACCGCTAACGTTAGCTACACAGACCAACCGCTAACGTTAGCTACACAGACCAACCGTTAACATTAGCTAAACAGAACAACTTTGGATACACAGACCGGCTGCTAACATTAGCTAAACAGAACAACCGCTAACGTTAGCTACACAGAACAACCGCTAACGTTAGCTACACAGACCAACCGCTAACGTTAGCTACACAGACCAACCGCTAACGTTAGCTACACAGACCAACCGTTAACATTAGCTAAACAGAACAACTTTGGATACACAGACCGGCTGCTAACATTAGCTAAACAGAACAACCGCTAACGTTAGCTACACGGAACAACCTCTAACGTTAGCTACACAGACCAACCGCTAACGTTAGCTACACAGACCAACCGCTAACGTTAGCTACACAGACCAACTGGTAACGTTAGCTACACGGAACAACCTCTAACGTTAGCTAAACAGACTGCAAACACTATAGTTTAGTGTAGTTTATGGCCTAACGTTAACTTTTTACTTCTGGTGATTGTATTTATGCTTCAAAAATCATAAAACTGTTGTTATGTTGCTGAGCAAGTCGCGTCAGTATCATAACCTTTTATTTTCTGTAGGAAAGATCTGATTGGCTGTTTGTGGAGGGAACCTCATCATCCCTGCAGCATCTTTAAAACTGAACAGATCTTCACTCTGCAGGTTCTGTTACTGTGTCTCATTTAAAAACTGAGCTGTTCGGACACTTTTCTTTTTGTTTTTTAACACTTTTTACATTTCAAGCACAAAAGTGTTCTGAGCTGGTGACGAGGTTTCAACACTGTGGAACATTTTGGATCAAAACTTTTTCAGGTGAAGGGTTTTGTTGTTGTTTTTTTGCACTTTCAGTATTTTCCAGATGGATGGTCGACCTGCTCAGGTGTCTGCTGTAAAACTGATCACTTAAAGATGTTTGGATGCTGAATAAAATAAAGTGATGCTCTTTATCAGCGGCTGTGTCTCAGTCTGTGTGAACGTCTTCAGGTTGGATTTCACTGAGAGGCTTTTCTTTTTTATCTTGAAGTTTAAAATATTCTGTGGTTTCTGAGGAGATCTGACCCGATGTTCAGCAGCCAGACACACTCACTGATCTGAGACCAGTCAGGGTTTAAACTGACTGATCAACAGTCTGCAAACAGACGGTGACAAAACTTTCAACCAGTCGTCTTTTAAACGTCTTTTCAACAAAAATATCTTCATCTTACAGGAATGTTTCCCAAAATGCTGAAACATTTAATGTTAATAAAACTTTCTCAGAGCAGAAAATACTGAAAATATTCTGTGTTTGTATGTTTGTGTGTGTTTGTGTGTGTTTGTGTGTTTGTGTGTCTCTGTGAGTGTTTGAGCTGCAGGTCTGTGAAACACCTTCATGATGTGTGTGTGTGTGTGTGTGAGAGAGAACACTGTGGTCATTTATACAGAACAGGAAAACACCAGAGTGTGTGTGTGTGTGTGTGTGTGTGTGTGTGTGTGTGTGTGTGTGTGAACCCAGCGGCTGCTCAGGAAATGGAGCCTGACAGGAAGGAAGTGAGGTAGCTGCTGAGGAAACTCAATAAACAGGAACACAGACCACAGTGTGTGTGTGTGTGTGTGTGTGTGTGTGTGTGTGTGTGTGTGTGTGTGTGTTTTTCCAGCTCACACTAGAAGTAAAGGAACACTGTTAGCTTGTTAGCTACTAGTTGGTGCATGCTGTATTCAGCTGAGTTCAGTCAACAGAGATGAAACCAAGTACCTTCAATGCTAATGCTAATGCTGCTAAATCCATAACATCTCCTGTTTTTATTTCTGTTTCTACAGCTGTTCAATAAACATCCTGCAACATGTAACTCCAGACTGTTTTACTGGAGCTAGGCTAACAGTTTCCCACTACTACCAGTCTTTGTGCTAAGCTATGCTAACCACGTCCTGGTCACTGAGCTTTGGATAAAACAGATCACATGTAACAGGTTTACATAATTAGGATACAAAAAGGGGTAACATTATTCCATTGCAGTTACATGTAGTAAAAAAAGTGGATTATTAGCAGGATTACAATTGTATAACACATTTCAAAATAAAGAACAATATGCTACCATTTGCAAACCAAGCACTAACATTTGCTAAACAGCCAACTGTTAATGTTAGCTACACTAATGCTAGCTAAACAGACTAACCATTAATGTAAGCTTCACATACCAACTGCTAACATTAGCTACATCAATCAACTGCTAATGTTAGCTACACAGAAATCCACTTAGCTAGCTAACCTGTCAATACTACTACTACTGAAAAATATTTTGTTACTGTACTAATGTTTCCAAAGACGTTTCTGTCAGTGGATCTTATCACACTGATGTTTGTTCATTTGTTCAGTTTTCTCATCAGTTTTATTTAGTTATTTGATGATATAAGAGGTTTCACATCAACTGGCTGCAGGTTTCAGTAAATGTGGGAAGTTCCTTTAACACCTCAGTGTGAGTCAGGAGACAGAAGCTGAGAGAACAAAACACCATCTGTGTGTGTGTGTGTGTGTGTGTGTGCGGTTACAGATGACTTCTCATGTGATGTTGCTCTCTGACATCATGCAAACCAAAATGCATTTCAGTACATGTAGGAACTAAACCCCACCTACACACACACACACACACACACACACACACACACACACACACACATCAATGATCGTCTGACGATCAGAACGTTCTCATGTTAATGTTTGAGCGATCTGTAAAGTTGCATTCAGACTGAACTCAAAGCAGTTTTGAGGATTCAACATGTTCACACTGTGGCCATTTTACTCTGATATCACCCTCAGGAGCTGAGATCAAGACCACTCTCTCTCTCTCTCTCTCTCTCACTCTCTCTCTCTCTACTCTCTCTCTCTCTCTCACCTCTCCTCTCTCTCTCTCTCACTCTCTCTCTCTTACTCACTCTCTCTCTCTCTCTCCTCACTCCTCTCTCCTCTCTCACTCCACTCCTCTCTCTCTCTCTCTCTCTCTCTCTCTCTCTCTCTCTCTCCTCTCCTCTCTCTCTCTCTCTCTCTCACTCTCTCACTCTCTCTCTCTCTCTCTCTCTCTCTCTCTCACTCCTCTCACTCTCTCTCTCTCTCTCTCTCTCACTCTACCACACTCTCTCTCTCTCTCACTCTCTCTACCCTCTCTCTCTCTCTCTCTCTGCTCTCTGTCTCTCTCTCTCTCTCTCTCTCTCTCCAACTCTCCTCCATCCTCTCTCTCCTCTCTCTCCTACTACTCTCTCACTCACTCTCTAGCTCTCTCATTCTCGTAGTAATCATATGTGAGCTCGTTTCAGACTTTGAAACTTGTTGAACTTTTGATATAATCACCAGCGCTTCATGTTTGTGTATCAGCAATTCTCTATCATCAGCTTTCTACACGATTGAAGCGTGCTAAGCTAACTGTGAATCATCAGAGTTCTCTTTTGAATGTTAAATCTGATATGTTTTCTGTTCAACTCATGTACAAGTTGCTTGATCAATATTTCTTATATTTAAAGGATGTTCATTTTTTAATTAAGCAGATCAGACTAGCTGTTCATGTTTATGCAAGCTAGGCTGTTGAATTACAGTTATATTCTATAATTAAATAATTTTTAACTAACAGTGTTTCAATGTTAAATGTTACAAATGGTTAAGTGTTCTCATGATATTCTCTGTGTTTGTTATCAAACATTCAAACCATTTGTTGTGTGTTGTGGTAGCTGTGCTGAAACAACTATAGTGTTAACAGATGACTCATATGTGGCGACTCTGTTCACTTTTTACATTATCATGTGTGTTCTCAGTTCTTGAGCCAGCAGCAGCGACCATCTTAATTTTTCTAAACTGTTTCCACCTCACACAGGACAGTTACACACACACACACACACACACACTTGAAGCATCATCATTACAGCTCTGTGGTCTTTACAGCTGCTTGTAATAAAACACCATGTTGAAGTGAAGGAGTGAAACAGACAGACTCATATCTGTACAAACACATGAAATATTGCAAAAAGGTAAATTTAAATAAATATTTTCATGTCAATCTCCAGTTTATTTGTATTTTTCAATGAAAGGAAACACAAGCACCAAAGTTTGACAGTTTTTGATTTTAATATATTTCATTTATCAGAGAGAGAGAAACAGCAGATTTATTCATGTGTCATGAGACGAGTTACACAACGAGGAGGAATAAAGTCAATCTGTGTTTGTGTTCCTGTGCAGAGGAGGACGTACATAACAAACCAAACACAAGACACAAAATACAAAATTTAATCATCATCAGTCACAATTCAAACACATTCATGTCACCTGAACCATAAAATATCATCACACTATTGTTGTGTTCACTGCTATAAGATTTTAAAGTTATATTAAAATCAAACAAACTGAGTTGTGAGATGAGTCCAAAGATAAAAACCTGCTCACACACGTCTGCAGCTCCAAACTGATCATACTTTAAAAGTTTTTAA
Organism: Lutjanus erythropterus; assembly: GCA_020091685.1. Classification (NCBI taxonomy): domain Eukaryota; kingdom Metazoa; phylum Chordata; class Actinopteri; order Lutjaniformes; family Lutjanidae; genus Lutjanus; species Lutjanus erythropterus. The sequence goes on from CM034607.1 coordinate 36,462,956, forward strand.
ATATCAACCAATCAGAAATCTCTTTCAAAATTCAATGAACCAACCAGTTAAGAAAAACAGATTTTATTAACACGTTTGCAGAAATCATCACTGATCCATAAAAATAAATTTGTTCTGGTCTCGTTTGCAGAAGTCATTATCTTCTGTGTTCAGACTCATATTTTGTTTGTGAAAGTTATTACAGATTATTTGTGTTGTTTTTGTTTGTTCTTGTCTGACGTCGTCCACTCACAAGTTCTTCTTCAGGTGTCTCCTTCCATCTCTTCTTAACACTTTTCTTTCTTACTCGCATCATTACATTTTTGTCTCTTTCCCAAAATCTTATATCTTGTTCCTACAAATTTTAGCATTTTGTTCAAAAGTTATTTTGTTACCACAATTTTTTCTTGTTTACAAATTTTGTATCTTCTCAAAGAATTTAGCATCTTGTCTATAAAGTTTAGTATTTTGTTCCTGAAGTTAATATCTTGTTTACAAATTTAGTATCTTGTCTCCCCAAATTATTACCTCATTCAAACAAGATGAAGATCATATTTCTGTTGTTAAACTGTTCGTGTCAGATTCAAATCTTGTTTACATGAGATAACTTGTGTTTACAGAATAATACCAGGGTTCATAAGATATAAATCTAATTTGTTGTGCTCACAAGTTATGATTTGGTTCACAAAACAAACAAGTTATCTTATTTACAAAATGTTGCATCTTATATAACTTCTGTTCAGTTAAAAAATATCATCCTGTGGACTTCAGGGACTCTAAAGTTCGATTTCAATCACTGAACTCAGATGTTTTATTAGAAAATGTTTTATTTTCTTCCATAGCATTAGCATTAGCATTAGCATTAGCATTAGCATTCGTCATGTTCAGCATGAGTGAAGCTGGACGAGGTTCAGGTTCAGGTTGTTTCTCAGATCACCTGTTAGATCGTCATTGAAACAGCAGGAAGTTACAACTTTACATCACAAACCAAAACCACAGCTGAGCCTGACTGGCTGAGTCATCTGTCAATCAAATCACATTCATCCAATGACGCCCAGTTTCCTCTGAATCAAACGGTCATTTACATTAAGAGAAGTGAAACGGCTGCTGAGTAAAAACTGGACTGATGTTTTCTTGTTCACTTCATTACAGTTAGAGTTTAATCACAGCGACATCTGGTGGACGTTATGAACTGCAGCGAACGCCTCAGCTGTGGAGGCTTCTGATTGGTTCAAACCAGATTAAAGTTTATTAGTGAGCTTATAAAGAGCGACGCACAGTGAATATTAGATTTTATATTGACTTTACATGAATGAACTCTGCAGGTTTCATCAGAGGCTCGAGGTTCTTAAAGTCACAGAAATGTTTGATGATCAATACTTTCAATAGTAACCATGGCAACATATATTCAGACAGAGATTGTTCAATAATACAAACACAGCTCAATAAATCAACATCTTTGATAACAACAAAAGCATGAAAGCATAAAAATAATTTTGATAATAAGAAAACAGATTCAACAGATGAACACGAGATGACGCAGGGTGTTTTCTAAACTGCCGTCGCCGTGTTGTTTCTGTCCGAGGTGAAACTGAAGGAAAGTGCTCTCCAGTGTTGATGGACTGTAAAGCCGGGAGGGGAATCCAATGAGTGAGGGACGAAGAGGAAGAGGAAGAGGAGGAGAGGAACTGGGGCTGTTATAAACACACCGTCGCCCCGGCAACCGATCCTGAGAAACACGTCTGAGTTTCCACGAATCAGAAGAGAAACGAGGCAGACGGAGTCAAGAGGTCGACAACAACACGCCGACGTCTAAACCTGAAGACTGAAACCAGAGAGAGGCCGAGCCGATGGTGCGTTCAGGTGTCGATGCTGCTGCTGGAGCTGACCTGAAGCTGCAGGAAGTCAGTGTTTCCATGAACCCTTCAGCTCCGCGTGTTTCTCATGCGAACATCAGATCCTGAGGCCGAATTACAGAAACTTCCTCTCTGAAGTCTAAACTTAAGACAGGAACAGACTAAGAAAGGATTTTAGGAATCTTATTTCACTGATCTCAGGTTAGAAATCCTAAATACTCGATTCAGCATCACTTATCAACTTTAATGTCTGTTACCGGGCAACCAACGCTACTTTTTCCTCTCTCACAGAGCAACAAAAGTTTATTACTGTGATTTTTTAATCATGGAAACACAGGAAACAAAACAAAACAGAGTTAAAGACGGATGAGTTCAAAGTGTTGGAGAAACACAAAGATGTTCTCTTCAACAGGTAACACCACTACGAGCAAACAGACTTTATTTCAGATTTGGTGAAGTTTGGAGGTTTGTGTATCTGGAGAGGAACACAGATCTAAATCAGGTTCTAATCCTAATGGTTACCATGGTTACCAAACAGTTAAGCTAGGATCAGGAAGTTTCTGTAACACAGCTGCAGGTGTCAGAAACCAGGATCAGGTCTGATTCACAGGTTGAGTCCAAACCAGGAGACTTGTGTACATAAACACTGAAGCTACAGGAACTGATTAGAACCGACGAGCGGAGGGTTCAGGAGAACACTAGGCGTCGGCTGACAGGAACATGTTCCACCTCTGTGCAGTCTGTAATTTCGTCACAAACCCTCACAAAGCAGAGAAGTTTGTGGCTGTTGGAATGTTTCATTTGGGTTTAAACTGTGTCAAACTGCTGCAACAAAATAACAACAAAATATTTTAAAGGTGACATCTAAACTGTTCCTAAGTCCGCCCCTTTTTGCTCTGTGCTCCAATAACAGTTGAGCAAGGTACCCAGCTGAACTTTCTGTTTCCTGTTTTCAGATCAGCTCTGTGTTCAGCTCACATGTTGAACCAATAAAAGTCACATGTAAGCTACAGACTAAAGTCACATCTTAAGTTAGCTTAGGTTAACACGATGCTAGCAAACTAGCTAGGTAATATACAGTAATCATAAGCTAGTTAAACTGCTTTCAAATGGGGTTGTGTTTACCATGTTCATGAGAACCGTCCATTTGAAAGGCTCCGAGCTAATGTTAGCAAAATGCTAGCTAACTAGCTAGCTAATCTGCCACTGACACTGTCAACTAGACAAGCTCCACGCTTACAAGTCCTGTCCATGACTTTACGACTTTCCACGTCGTAATTACTACTTCACAGGTTCCATTGAAGGCAGCACTTATCACATCTGATGGCTAATGTTAGCAAAATGCTAACTATTGAACTAGTTAAGTTAGATCAATCATTGGCTAGCTAGTTAGTTACCTTTTGTTCAACATGGACTTAGCATATAACATCTCCTGCATATTTCCTGTTTCCAGTAGAAAGGAAAGGAGAAAGTGACTTGTTCCAAGCTAGCTTAGTTTATATTGGAGCACAGAGTGGAAAGGGGCGGGGCTGGGTTAACTGCATCTTTGCATTTAAATTACATGCAGTCGTACTGCATCTAAAATTAGCTTCATGTTCAGTCTGAACACAGCTTCAGATTTCAGTCCTGCTTGATTTGGCGCTCCTGTGGTTACTGGTGGTAACTGCAGCTGGAGGTGTTACAGAGCTGCCAAACTAACTTGTTCAGTCTCATGTGCAGTCTGTTTCAAGTCACATGATGTGAAATCAGCATTTTAATTGGCTGTTGTGGTTGAAGAGTGACTCACTGTGACACATCAGACTGTGGAGGTTAACAGAGAATCTTTCAGAAAGAGGAAGTTTAAAACTCCCACGCTCTGAGGAGTCCAGTGAACACAGCGTCCTGAGAAACTGAGACGAGCAGCGGCGGCGGCGGCTCACATTTTCCTTAAATAGACGTTTTTGGCCTCTTGGAGTCTCAGCCACAGAGAGGAAGTGGCTGATCGCCACGACGAGGGGAACACCATGACTCAGCAGTTTCCATGGCAACCAGTCAGTGGTAGTGTAGACAACAGCTGAGTGTTTGCAGATGTCATCACATCTCTCTGACTTCTGTCTTTGGACTTTTAGCTCTGATTTTAATACTTTTATCAGTTTTAAAGTTTTAGTTTTAAAATATTTTTAGAGTAAATATATTTTAAAAATTTGAGTGTTTAAGGCAAAACTAAATAAATTAAATCATTTTCTTCACATTCCTCACAGTGTAGAGGAGGCTCTGAAATATTTAGACCATCATAAAGGGAGGTACATCTTATAGAAAATACAATAAATGTATAAATAAAACGTGGATTTTGTGTTTTTCTTAAATACAAAGAAAACTGTATTGAGTTTGGTTGGTGGGTTTGTTTCTGTTCCAACTTTTGACCCTGGTCAGATGTTACAGTTTTTTAATAAAGTGCTGGAATTTGGAATTTGAACAAACATGTATTTAATAAATGTTCATGTCAGGGTTGTCTTTTCCATATTTTGGTCAAATTGTAGCTGATGAAGATTTTTTACTTAACAAAGCAGTTTTGAGCGTTTTGTTTCCTATACACTGAGCACCACTTTGCTTCTCTGCTTCAGTTAATCAGGACGTTTGATCAGAAGATACAGAAAATAGAAAATCACACAGAAAATCACCCAAAACAGCAGAAAACTTGAATTAATACAGAGCAGTTAAACAGCTCATCTTCCCACCAGACGCAGTATGAAATGTTTAAAACAAAAAGCCCTTCAAATGTCTCAGTGTGGCCCCTAAAACGTTTTCTTGAGGCCCAAAATATGTCGCATCAGACACATTCAGGGCCGAACTGCAGCTGAAGTCGTCAGATGAGCAGAGAGACGAAGATGACGTGTTCTTCTTCTTTGTACGAGTGGAAACATGGAAGTGTTTCTAAACGGGCGATTTTCTAATGGAGGTTTTGAACTGTGGGTCCAGTTCCTGTGAGAGTTCAGCGTTTATATTTAAACTGGTGGAACATTAAGACCAGATGACATCACACACACACACACACACACACACACACACATGGGACTTTCCATCTCCTTAAACAAGAGTCTTTAGTCATCCAGCACCAGCAGTGAGGCATCCTGGGAGTTGATGTCCAGTGATGTCATTGCTGAAGCCATGGGACCAATGAACAGAAAAAGCAACAAATTAAAAGCGTAATAATCCTTTAGAGGCCGAATACAGAGCTGAGCAGAGTGAGGCATCCTGGGTAATGAAGTCCACTGAAGAAACACTCCAGAAATGAAGGATTATGGGATTGTAAAGCCCTCAGAGCCTCAGGTGTAAAGAAAATGTCCACATGAATGCTGGGAAATGTAGTTTTTTGTTTGTTTGTTTTTAGCAGTGTAGGAATTTGAAGCAAGCCAAAATAACTTTCTTTCCCAGTTTTTTCTCTTAATTACAGATATTCTGTCATTTATCACAGATCATGAGAGAGCAGGATTGTGGAAATGGAGTCAGTGATGTCATCTGTTAGTTTGTTTTAATACTGATCCAAAATGTTTATTTTTATCTTAAATTCAATTATTAAGATTTTTCCTTGGTCAGATTGAGTTGATACGATGTGGATGAAGTTAAAAGGCATGATGGGAGATGTAGGCCCAGCTGCAGAGCTGATGGTTTACTGGACCTGAGAAAACTCAGCAGGATTCTCGATTGGACTCATTATTGGATGTTTTTGTTCGTAGAAAATTCTTGAAATTACATCCAAGGGAGAGATGTTTTTGTTTGTTTTGTTTTTTCTGGGGACAGCGCCCCTGCTGCTGGCTGGTGGTGTAATGCTTTGCTCGAGGACACTTCAGCAGGGCAGGAGCTCATCGTGGAGGAAAGAGAAGGTTGGTCAGCTGGTCTACATCAGTTTCACACACTCCTGAAGAATAATAATAAACACATTAAAGGGTGAGTCAGAAACTACAAACTACATCTGTAGTACACCTTTACCTTTCTGACAGGGAATATCACTAACCAAAATCACCAACCCACCAAACTCCATTCACAAAATCAGCAATTTTACCTCACAGAACACAGGAGTTGTTGGACCATATGTTAGTTAGTTTGTGTTGTTGTGTGACTTAAGTGATTTAAAATCCTCCTTCAGACTTAGAATAGTCACACAACAACAGAAACAAACTCACAGATGGAGGCAGCAGCAGACCAACAACTCCTGTGTTCTGTGAGCTAAAATGACTGATTTTGTGAATGAAGTTTGGTTGGTTTGCAGAAAGTGATGTGTTTATGTCAGAAAAGTCTGTCTGACAGAAAGATAAAGAAAATACTGGTACACTGTGTGTGTGTGTGTGTGTGTGTGTGTGTGTGCGTGTGTGTGCGTGCGTGCGTGTTGCGCGTGTGTGCGTGCGTGTGTGTGTGTGTGTGTGTGTTTTACATGTATAGAGGCTGTTCTGCCGTTCATGTTCAGCCTTTGGACCTCATCTGTTCCTGAACCGACCCTGACTGTGAACACACACGTAGATGAGACCTTTGTTTATGTTTGTTCAGGTAACCATGGAGCTTCACACAGTATTTGTATTTTCCTGAATAATATATTTGTATTGTGGTTCATCCTGAGACAAACATGCTTCTCTGTCATTTTAATATTTTTAAATTATTATCTCTTCTCTACATCATATAAACTAAACTGTGTTCTTTGACACAAGAACACAGAATTAACTATAAGGATCATAATACTACTGTCAGTTTTATATAAAGTCCAATTATTTCTAGTTTTATTTCAAACAGTACATGTTTGTATATCTGTTGTTTATTCATGGATCAGTTTTTGTGTGTTTTTGTTAAATGTCTTTTTAGGAAGTCAGTGAGGAAGTAACCTGTGACCTCATCAGAGGAAGATGACCTGCTGACTCTGACCAATCATCACACAGATGATGTCATCAAAACATTTCAAACTGGTCCGACGGTTTGGTGCCTGAGTCTGAGCTGTTTCGGCTTTAAGTTTGTATTTAATTATTCAGTTTGTTCTTATCTTATTTCATTCTGGTTTTGAAGTATATTTTGGAGTTTTACTTCCTTTATTATGATCAGACACCTGAACACTTTACCAACTGAGCTGCTGGGCCTCCATTTTATTTCATTTGTTTTGTTTATTTATTTTATTTCATTTTATTATTTTTAATTTAATTTAATTTAATTTAATTTAATTTAATTTAATTTAATTTAATTTAATTTTTGTTTTATTTTATTTTATTTCACTTTTTAAATGTGTTTTATTTGAGTGTTGGTCAGATCTGCAGCTGAACTAAATTTTAACAGACGAGAGAGAGTTAAAATAGAAGCAGGAAGGATGCAGCGCTGTGTGGCACTTCCTGACACACACACACTACACACGCAGACACACACACACACACACACACACACACACACACACACACACACACACACACACACACAGAGACGGTTCCTGTGTGTTTGACGCTCAGCTGCTCCGTCATCAGTGTCTCTTGTGTCTCTCAGTTGGACTGAAGCCTGAACATCTGATCTGAGACTCTTTTCTACTGTCTCACACTGATTCAGCTGATCTGAGGTCAGATGTGAAGTCACATGGTCACAGATGTTTTACTTCACACAGACCATCAGATTGCAGACGTGGACTGCAGAAATGTTCTCAAAGTCTGATGGGATTTGTAGTTCTAGATTTACATCATTTCTCTGTTCTGGCCTCATTTTACATATAAAAACTTTATTTGGTTATTTAGGGGATTTACTTAGAGGGTGCTTTCTAACATTTTGTCCACTGGAATGGCACTCTAGATGTTACTTAATCATGTTTTCTCCACTGTGGGGCACTCTAGAGGGCACTTTACCACACTGTGTCCACTAAAGGGCACTCTAGACACTTCTTTATCGTGTTTTATCTACTGGAAGGGCACCTTACCACAGTTTGTCCTCTGAATTGGCACTCTAGAGGGATTTATGTTTTATCTACCTTATGGGCAACAAAGAGGACACTTTTTCAAGGTTTGTCAAACAAATGCCCCCCTCTGAGTCCACCAGTGTGAAACAGTCACACCTCTGAGGTAATTAAGAGTAAATAAAAAGGGGAAACTGCCTGTAAAGGGGTTAATTAGGAGAAATAGATGATGATGGGAGGGTAATGTTTTACCAGTAATTAGGCTATACAAGAGCTCTACTTTGTTTTCTGTACCATGAGCGAGTAGAGTGTGTCACTGAAAAGTGTTGGCATCATGAGTTGAGTCAGTTCCCATGGGGTGACAAAGTGCTGAAACTGTTTTTCAGTAGGGATTTCAGTGTTTGAACAAGCCACAAGAGGGGGCCTTTTGTCTCAACAGAGCCAACAATGAGTGTGTGTGTGTGTGTGTGTGTGTGTGTGTGTGTGTGTGTGTGTGTGTGTATGTGTAAATGTACAGTACAGTGATAAACACAAACTGAGGACAAACCTGCACATTCAAATGCTCACATTCTCAGTTCTTCTCTCTCTTTCCTCTGCACACACACACACACACACACACACACACACACACACACACACACACACACACACACACACACACACACACACACACAGATTTAGTCATGAGTGTGTGGCGTCAGTGCGGGTCCTCACTCCCAGGTTTGCCTTCGTGTCTCGACTCGTCTTCATACTCAGAGACTCACATCATCATCATCATCATCATCATCATCATCCCATTCAGTTTCTAGATGTGAAAAACATCAAACAGAAACCTGCAGACGGCGCTGAGGGATCAACTTAACCCTCGAACAACCAATCAAAGACATTTTCCACCGTGACAGAATCAAACAGTTTGAATACGGAGGATCAGTTCAGCCAAGATTAACATGTTAAACAAAAATATCAAACGAGCTTTTGTTGTTTTATTTTGTATTAGAATTTGTCAGATTCTATTATCAGTAGTTTTCTTTCTACACTTCTTGACTTGCAACTTACTTTTTATCTTTAATTAGAATTTTCTACTTACTTTTTTTATTGTAATGCACCAAAACACCAAGATGAATTCTTTGTATGTGAAAAAACACTTAATATATAAAAATACTATTTCTGTATTATTAATTTAGTACTCAGGATATATTGAATGCAAAAATAAATAAATAAATACATTTTAAAAAGGAAGGTTTTGATATATTAAATTGAAAATGAAAAGTTTGAAAATTTAAAATTCTGAAATGTCAAATAAACTGTCAATTCTTACGTCAAAAAAATTAAAGCACAAAAAGAAAAAAAAATGAGTAGAATTAATTATTAAAATATGTGAAAACATGAAATATAATATTTTATTTGCCACTTTGTCTTTTTCTTTTCGTTTCTTTTTTTGACATATTTGGGATTTTTACAAACTTTGACTTGTCCTCTAGACGTTTGAACAAAGTTTGGAAAACGTTTTCAAAGAATACTAACTGTAACTGTAACCCAGGATTCACACCAGGCGCGCCTGCGCCGCGGAACAGCTGCGCCGCGGTTTTGCTCCATCATGAAACGCGACTTCAATTTACACCAGCAGCGTTTCAGAAGCGTTTCAGCAGCGCAGCGTTTTGCCCGTCTGATTATGTTTACTTGCTCTGATTTTGTTGATTAAGTCCTCTTTCCTTTCTCTTTGTGCTTCTATCAGGGATAAACAGGCTACATAGTTAAACTGTTTATTTTCTGTCTGTCTTTATGATCGTGAGTCTGCACGGGGTCTTTTATTTTGAAAATCAACCGGATTCTCCCCTGTTTTCCGTGCCTGACTTCCTGCCCGTTCGACCTGCTCTGTGCCAATTGACGCGCCATCCGTCAAAAATAGACTTGCTGTGTATTCTCCGCAGAGCGGGGCGCCGAGCCGCTTCTGGGACGCTGCTGAGACGCGCCGCGGCGCTTCTGGTGTAAATTACAGCATTGACTAGAATGGGTTCTATTTCTTTGCGTGCCGCGGCGCAGCCGTTCCGCAGCCGCACCTGGTGTAAATGCCGGATAAGTATAAATACAGATTAAATGACCTTTTTAAAGCTGAAAAATGTAGGGAAATGAAGTTTCAGCCCTGAGTTTTGTCTGAAGGTATCCGTGTAGCCTGAGAGGCCAAACCCAGGGCAGCAGATATGGTTCTCTGTAGTAGTATCTCTAGTATTGGCAGTAGAAGTAGTACTAATAGTACTACTGATAGTAGCGTCAGCTAATGTGGTAGTAGTTTTATTCTGAAAACTGTATTTTCAAAATAAAAGCCTCAGCCAGTGCAGCTCTGTGCAGACGAGGCATTCAAGTTCCAACATGTCCAGAAAACACATGACTGAACAGTGAGACTTTAATGAAGTTAAACACTCTGTGCTTCGTTCAGGGACGCCCCGTGCTGCATTCATGGACCCTCTGAGCTCTGGCAGACAGCCAGTGAACGCCTCATTAAAGTCCCATTCTGCTGGCAGAGTTCAGTTAATCCTGCTGTGGGGAAACGAGAGCTGATCCTGAACACATCACAACAATTTAGATCTGATTTAAGAGGATTATGTTCCTCCAGATTATTCAGAGTTCTTATGTAACAACAGCGGAACCGAGGGGTCGGACAGGAGAACCTCAGAGAACAGATGTTCCTTCAGTTAGAACGTTAAAATCTGACATCAGGAAGTTCCTCTGATCTGAACTTTGACCTCCGACAGGTTCAACAACAGAGACACTTCGAATGTCTCAGAAATGTCAAAACTGTTGTGATGAGATCATCTGTTGCTAGGAAACATCTGTACAGCTGTCCAATCAGGGGCAATCAGCTATGTAAACAGGAAGTCACTGTAGTGTCAGGAGCTAACAGAACTTTTGAAACAAAGATAAATATTTGTTTTATTTCTGTCTGCGTGGAGAATCTGTGGAGGACTGAAACTGCCAAAAAATAAACTGAAAAAATAATGAATTAATTGATATGACATTACATGAAAAAATAAAAGTATGCTTTAATTAATTTATAAAATGTGAATAAATGAATATTTATTTATTTTTATTTGATTGATTTAATCATTTAATTTCATTTATAAATGTATTTATTTCTGTATTATTTTCCTCTTTGAATCCCCCCTACTTGTGTCTCCAAACACATTTTCTTCATATATAAATACATTTAAACATGAGAAAGTTAATAAATAAAATAGAAAATTAAATGCAAAAGTAAATAAATTTGGAAAATAAGGCAAAGATACATAAACATGGAAGCAAATTAAAACAGAAGTATCAGTTTATTTAGCATTTTAGAAATTCATTCATGCATACATTTATTTTTAATGTACAATTAATGGTTTATTATTTTATTTATTGAGTCATTTATTTATTTTTAATTTTAGCAGTTTTGGTCCTGAAATCTGTTTCACAGTCAGCAGTATTCATACAGTTTATAATGTGATGCAAATATTTGATTATGCTAAGCTAAGCTAACTGACCATATTTATTTATTTAGTCAGATGCTATCTGCATAACGTCGGCATATTATTTTGGTGAATTTTGAATCTTTATTTAACATCAGTGATCAAGTCTCAGGTCAGATATGTCGACTGTACTCAGAATTATTTCTGATATTAGCATGCTAACGTTAGCTTTGTCAGTTAGCGACAGCTAACAGCTACAGCTGCAGTTAGTGGCTGTAAATATTTAGAACATCTAAACTGTACAGAAGTCTGTGAGCTGAGACCTGTTTGAATTTAGACCTGACTAAACTGATGTCAGCACGAGGTTCTGTTTGAACTTGTATTTAAAGTATGATGTTGCCTTCAAATGTCGTCGTGTTTTCTGGTTTTAGTCTCTCTTGATTTCTTCATGCAGCTTCTGAAAGTGGTGACGTGTCTGTTTCAGAGAAGTTGGAGGTCATATGATGTTGATCATTCAGTGGATGTTCAGTTCATTAAACTGAATTTTACTTGTAGAGAATTTTTATTTGTAATTTTATAAGTCTGAGGAAAATGTTTTGTACTCTGTCTTTGCATTTTCTGCATTACATTACCTGCTTGCTAGCTTGCTAAATTGTTAGCCTCATGGCTTCTTCAATAGTTTTGGCGTCTATGTTGCTGTTGCCTAGCAACGGCGTTCTCACACCTTTAACCACGTGAAGTCCAAGCATGTCGTGTACAAGACTTCCTGTGTTGCCAGCTGATGAGTTTTATTTGAAAGTAGCAGTTTTTTATTCAGAGGAGTTTTGTTCACAGCCATGTTTGTCTTCCTCAGGTAAACCAGCGTCCGTCTCACCTGCTTCCTCTTTAAACTCTCTGATAACAGACAGAAATATATACATTTAAATAAAGATAAAAACGTGTCTGTGGTTTAATTCTCAGTCTCAGAATCATCATCAGTTATCTGTTACACTGAGAAATCTAACTTACACACAATCTGCCACACACACACACACACACACACACACACACACACAAACACACACACACACACACACACACACACACACACACACACACACACACACACACACACACACACACACACAAACACACACACACACACACACACACACAAACACACACACACACAAACACACACACACACACACACACACACACACACACACACACACATAAACACACACAAACACACACACAAACACACACACACACACACACAAACACACACACACACACACACACACACACACACACACACACACACAGAGAGCCAGCTGGGAGTGAATCAGTCTTCCTCCTCCTCCTCTTCCTCCTCCACAGGGAGCTGCTGTCACGGTTCAGTCTGATACCACAGATTATTACACAGTGAAATAAAGCTGTTTACACTGCAGGGAACCACTGGACCAGGTCTGTCTGAGTTCTAGTTCCTCCTCCTGTCTTTGGTGTCACCCCAGTTCTGGTTTCAGGTGAGCTGAGCTGAATCTGAACCGTGATGTGAAAACACTCGTCACACCGAGGATTCGTCTCAAACTGGAGGCACACGGCACCAAAAACTCAAAATGTTTCTCAAACTAACATTTTAAATTAAATATCATCGAGCTTCAGAAACGTTCAGATGGAAAACGTCTTTGTTTGCTACAGATTCCTGCAAAATTCACATCATAATGATTCATTCATTTTTCATTTTCTGTAACCGCTTATTCCTGAAGGGTCGCGGGGGGTGGAGTCTATCCCAGCTGACACTGGGCGAGAGGCGGGGTTCACCCTGGACACGTCTCCAGTTCATCAGAGGACAGACGACCACTCACACTCACATTCACACCTACAGACAGTTTAGAGTCACCAGTTAACCTGCATGCATGTCTGTGGACATAATGATGTTTGAAATAAAAATGAGACGAATGATGTAAGAATGAAGATTCCTTCTCATATCACAGCTGCAGTGTCTGTCAAAATAATCACAACTGGATATGTTTTTCAAAATCCTTCGGCCCTCCACAAAAGGACGGGTTTTTTTAACGTGTGATCAACGCTGAGAAACGGTCGCTCTTTGGGTAACGATAAGACGATAAGACGCCACGACTCATAACGTCATCTTAAAACTTTTAATAACCTTTTGGTTTCCTGCAGGACTCAAACCGTGTGTGTGCTGTTTGATCGTCAGAACACACAGTTCTTCCTCTTTATATCACGTCGACACCGTCATCATCACTGAGCTGAAAACCTGAGGAGGAGGAGCTACGACAGCTGTCGGTCATGTGATCCCAAAGGTTCAGCTACACATCTTTACACATCACTTTACACTGTAAAAAAAATAGTTGAGACAAATTTTTCAAACTTTCAACGTTTTACCAACCGATAATCTTAATTTTATTGTTTTTATTTTACCTGTCTTTTATGTAATGCTTGTTGTGTTGCAGTCAACTTTTGACACACTTTTAGTCCCCGCCCCTTTCTTTCTCAGGAGGCTAGGGTTAAAAGGTCAATTAAAACTTATTTTGAAAATGACAGGAAAAAGTCAGAAATGGGTGGAGCCTAAATCATAAGATGGATCTGAATTCATGGATGTAAAGTGTTTGATGTTCTGAGTTTCTGTCCAGAAGGTGTTTATGTTTTGATTCTGGCGCCACCTGTTTGCTGTCTGTCGTACCTGCAGCCTCCTGAAGCACCTGAGACTCTTTCTTACACAACTTTTTTTACAGTGTTGGTTTTTTACCAGCGACGAAATAAATCAAAGTGAAATCAGTGATGTTGTTCAGTCACAGTGTCTGAACCGCCTCAGGCTCAGACCTCAGATCAGTTTCTACAGTTACATCATCAACATGTCGTCTGTCTGAACCTGCCAAGTCTGAGACAAACAGGCTCAGAGAGAGAGTGTGTGTGTGTGTGTGTGTGTGTGTCTGTGTGTGTGTGTGTGTGTGTGTGTGTCTGTGTGTGTGTGTGTGTGTGTGTGTGTGTGTGTGTGTGTCTGTGTGTGTGTGTGTGTATTGGAGTGTATTGTTGCAGTGCCACAATGGAACAAACAGAAACTCTATAAATACAGACAGAGGAAGACGAGGAAGAGGAGGAGGGGGACTTCCTCTCTTCAGTTTGAACACTGCTGCACTATAACTGTGTGTGTGTGTGTGTGTGTGTGTGTGTGTGTGTGTGTGTGTGTGTGTGTGTGTGTGTGTGTGCATGCAGACTGGGGGAGTAGTGGATTACATGTAATGGGATTATGTAATTAGGATGCAAACAAGAAAAAAAACTGTGTTCCATTACAGTTACAAAAAATAAAATGTAATCAGATTACAGTTACATTTAGTAGAAATGGGGATTATTAACAAGATTACAATTTCAAAATCAATTCTAAAATAAAGGTCCATTCAGTTCATTATCTTATCTTGTCTATCTATTCAAAACGCTGTAATTAAGTGGAAACTTCACTGTTCTCTCTCTACACAGACAAACTGCTAACATTAGCTACACAGACTAACATTAGAAGTAATCCAAAAGTAACGGAAAGTAATCAGGTTACATTACTTAGGTTACAAACTACATTTTTAACAGGTAATTAGTAACTGTATCCGAATACAGTTTGAAAGTAACCCTACCAGCCCTGTGTTTGAGTATCAGCACTGTAACTTCAGTTAAAATCACACTCTGACTTTTAATGTTCAGAAACTTGTTGGAACAAAACGTCTCGTCTCGTCTCGTCTCGTCTCGTCTCGTCTCGTCTCTTTCACATGTCAGTAAAACTTTCTGTTCAAAATAAACCTGAACTGTCTCAGATCATCGATCAGGAACCAACAGGCTCCACCCTGATCTACAGCCACACAGGAACCTTCAGAACCCTCCAGAACTCAGACTGTCCCTGTGTGACGGACAATAAAGTTTTTTATAAATCTACAAAACTGACAGCAGAAATTTACTGGATGTGTTTAATGATTTATAAGTGCAGCTAAACTGAATGAGTCTCAGCCTGACATGCAGCTGTGGTGCAACATCTGTGTTACACAACAACACCAGGTGACTCAGGATTAAAGGATAATTCACACATTTTTAGACTCTCACATGTATAACGAGGAGATTTAAAAAGTATATATACTGTCATTTAAGAACAAACTGTGACACACACACTTCCTGACGTACAGACCAGCCAGATGTTCATCAAACAGTCACTTCACTCAAATTACAAAATAAAAGCTTCTTCTCCTCCTGCTGCTGGTATTTATGAGAATTTGTTGAAATACAACAACATGATTACAAAACATTTCCCAGACTTATGTTGGCAGCACGGTGTGTTCAGAGGGCGTCGGCCTGCAGGAGGTCAGAGGTCACAGTAAAAGAGGAAGAGGAAGTTCTACCACCTGTTTCCTCTTGAGTCACTTCTGGACGCTGAGAGATTCACTAAACCCTGAAGAGGAGGAGTTTTCTGGATTATCTGAGTTACTGCTGCAGCCACACACAACCACTGACACCTGTAGTTTGTATCTTGACCTCGTTTTAGTTATTAGCCCATATTTGTTCACATTTTGTCAGTGGAACCATTAAAAATAAGCCGAATTATCTGTTAGCAGCTCCTGTTTGTGGTTTAGTCACAGACGTACAGACAGCTGTCAGTGTATCACTGTGAAACTGAAGAAAACCTAAAAACATGAAGATTCTCAAGGAAGTTCTGCAGCATCCTTTTTTTCTCTGATTTCTACGTGGATTTATGAACATTTATTTATGATGTACATCAGAGATAGTGACATCATCAGAGAGTGTACGTCACACTGAATCTAAAAATGTTTGTATCGTGTGTGTGTGTTCAGATTTAACTGATTTATGACTCAGAGAATAAGTCTTATTTTTGATGATAAGAACCTCAATATAAAATGTAATTGTTTTAATGTAACTGCAACAGAAAGGTTGATAGTTAGTTTAAGATTTAAGATTTACCCCAAGAATACTGTACACACGTGTGTGTGTGTGTGTGTGTGTGTGTGTGTGTGTGTGTGTGTGTGTGTGTGTGTGTGTGCATGTCTCACCGGCGGCGGTTTAGCCACCACGCAGCAGCCCATCTTGTGCCAGAAGTCGCTCATTCCAACGCTCCGTCTGTCCAGCGGCCGGCTGCCGCTCTCTGCTGCGACCCTGCAGGCCGGGAAAGGAACTGCAGCCTGCGGATAGTCCTGGGGCATTCAGACAAAAACTACACCGTCCAGCAGCAAACACAGAGACGACCCCCAAAAAACCCAAAATATACCCGACGTCAGGCAGGAAACTGTCCGACTCCAGGAGGGTTCAGACCGAAGAAAATATCAAATAAAAATTGAATATCCACAAGTTTTTAATTCAATTTATCCTCAGAAATGCAGAAATAGAATAATCCACAGCCTCTGCAATCAGGTAAAAAAGAATTAAAATAGAATCCAGTGTTTGTTTTTCAAAATCCAAACTGAGTCCAGCTGCAGGTTTGATCTGTAGAGACAGAAAAAAAACAATCTTTCATTTTTCAATGTTTCATTATTAAATTTAGTTTTTACATTTTACTTAAACTTCATTCTAGAATAAAGTTCATTAGAAAGTTTTCAGGAAACATCCAGCCGGTCAACTCTTTCATGTTTTATTGATTTAAATTATATCTTTTCTTATCTGAATAAACTTCATTTTATTGTGAAATTTAATGTTGTGATTTTAGATTTGGATGGATAAATACAACCAATCAGAAACAGGCGCTAAAATTCATATTTGTAAATCGTGCCTTTGTAACTTCAGGGTCACAAAAACAGATGGGAAATTTGAATGTCCGTCTCTCTGACTTTGTGGAACTTCACTGTTGAAAGTATTTCTGCACATTTTTAATTATAAATGCAAAAAACTTTTCTACGACTACAAAACCACACGTGAAAATTCTGTGTGCACAAAACTTTTTTTTTTTCACACATACAGAATATTTTCTACAGCAGCAAAACATGATAACACATCAACAAACTGTTATGTGTGCATGAATATTTTTGGACATGCAGACAGGAAGTGATAAACAGCTGCAGGCCCTGAAATTATTTGTGAACATCTTTTCAAATCTCAAAAAATCAATCAGTCTTTTTTGACTCCATGTGAAATAAAGTGAGGCGAGTTCAGAGTTAAACATCAGCTGCATGTTTTAATGTGAAGGTTCCTGACAAATGATTTTAAATAAGTCATAAATAACTTCAGACACTGAGTTTAACTCCATCAGCTGTTTCCAAAAAAATGTCCTGAGTCTCAGATTTAGTCGTCAAATAGACAGAAGACGAGAATAAAGTGAGTGAAAACCTCTGAGACGAAAACACAGTGAACACATGAAACATGACTAAACACTGGGTGTGGTCCAAACACACACACACACACACACACACACACACTCAGAAACACACACACGCTCTCTCCTCTCCTCTCCTCTCTCTCTCTCTCTCTCTCTCTCTCTCTCTCTCTCTCGCCTGTAAAGTTTAAATTAAAGAGTTTCTGGATGTTTTTTTGTTCGTGTTTGTTTCCAGATGAAACAAACTGATCCTCAGTCAGTAAATGTTAAAGAAGTTTAAGACAACAACAGATGTGTGTGTACCTGACACACACACACACTGACCTTTGACCTCATGTATGAGGAGGACTGATAACTGATTATTGTAGTAAAACAAAATGTCACTCAGAGACGGAGAACAGATCTCTGTTTGTTCCCTGTTAGCTTCATCTTCAGTCTGTTAGCATGACCTGTTAGCTTCATCTTCAGTCTGTTAGCATGACCTGTTAGCCTTAGCTTCAGTCTGTTTGCGTGATCTCATTACCTGGTTGTTGTTAGCTTTAACCACAGTCTGCTGAGGGTAAAGCTAACAGCTAACCTCTTAGCTTGTCTGTTAGCATGATATCATGACCTGGGTGCTGTTAGCTTTGCCGTCAGTCTGTTAGCATGACCTGTTAGCTTTAGCCTCAGTCTGTTAATATGATATCATGACCTGGGAGCTGTTAGCTTTAGCCTCAGTCTGCTAGCATATCATCTGCATGCTTTTCAAAATATTTGTTTCACGTCTCTGTCACATATTTGGAGCCATTTGGTGAACTGTGAGCTGAAAAGCTAACTGCTAACTTGTTCAGCAGCTGGACTAGTACTGCAGAGGGAGGAAGCTCTCCTGCTAAAGTTCACCTGGCAAACTCATTAGCTTGTTAGCTTAGCTGAGCTGCTAACAGGTTATTAGAAGCTGTGACAGTCTGTTCTCTGTCAGAGGTTGGTTTGCTGTTTCTCAACCTTATAAATTCATGTGTGACCAAAGTTGAACTGAAAATTCAGATTTATTTCAAACGTTGGCATCGATTGAATCTTTGTAAAGTTTCTCAATCTGACTGCTGCTGCGTCTCTGACAGAAACTTAGCGTCCGTCTTTGTCTCAGTTCCATGTGTTTTTCACTCCACATTCTTTGTCAAACAGGGAAAGTCAAGGTCCGACTCGCCTGCATGATAACAGAGGAGTGTTTCCTGATTACATAAAGGGGTTAAACTTCTCAGCTATTTTCAGTGTGAGTTCTGCTGCTGGACTTCTGGAGTCTGTCCAACACATTTCAGCAGATGATAAAGAAAGAATGTGTCGAGAACGAAGCACCACAAACATGTAGCTTCACGCTTTACATCCAACACAGATCAGCACAGAGGAATGTAAACCTGCAGAGCCTGAGGGAGGAAAAGACAGGAAGGAGAGAAGAAGAGAAGAAGACACACGCAGTCAACTCTGATCAATACAAACTCATTTAACATGAACCTCATTTAGTACACGTCTAAAATAACATGACTACAAATTAGCCAATGAAATAGGACTACAAACCAACCAGAATAGGACTACAAACTGACCAATCAGACCAAAACTACAAAGCAGCTAACCAGAGTGGGACTAGAAACTGACCTATCAGAATAGAACTACAAATGGAGGAGAAATGAAACAGAAGTTTGTTTGACATTTTCAATGTGTTGACTCAAAGTTTTATTTGTTTTTAATTGTTTTGTCTTTTTGGATCATCTGATTGGTTCAGACAGACAATGATTGCTCACTCTGATGTCACAGTCTGATGTCACAGTCTGCCTCTCAGTAGGTTGACCTGCTCCTCCATCTGTCTCAGGAACACTGAGAGGCTCCTGATTGGCTGAACGCGCCTTCACCAGTGTGTGTGTGTGTGTGTGTGTTGTACAGACGTTTGTCTGTTTAAGTATAAAGGAGATTTAAAAAGTCTCCATGTTGATCTGCAGCTGCGTGGTAACGATGACAGAACTTTATTGTTCAGTTTAAACTTCCTGACTTTATTTAAACCTCATGACCACAACACACAGGACCTGAGTGTGTGTGTGTGTGTGTGTGTGTGTGTGTGTGTGTGAGTGAATATTTGTCCCATGATGTCAGTGTGAGGAGCAGAACAGGAGAACTGTGTGCAGACGACAGACTGAACCCCCCCTTTGTGTGCAGATGGTACGATCCGACCCGCCCTGCTGTCAGTTTGAATTCAGGAACAAAAACATAAAGTTACAGTTTGTCAATCAGCTCAGGAACAATAAAGTTTAACAGTCAAACAGCTGATGACTGAGAGTACATGTATTTACTGTACTGCAGTAAAGTTTTAAGTACTTTTACTTTACTTTTAGTTACTAATTAGTTACTTTACAAAGATTTTATACACAAAATGAAGCACAAATAATTCAGTGTTAAAGATGAAACTAAAGTAGGTGAGACAGCAGAGTGTGTGTGTGTGTGTGTGTGTGTGTGTGTGTGTGTGTGTGTGTGTGTGATATCAGCTGACAGTTGATCACCTGTATATAAACAGTCTGAGGGCAGAAAACAACAACAGACTCTCTGTCAGACAGTGAACGCACCGCTCACACACAGACGTACGGTGGCCTGGAGGTCTCACACACACACACACACACACACACACACACACACACACACACACACACACACATACACACATGATGACAGTTTATTTTAATCAGCAGAGAGAAAAAAAACAGCTGTTTTTATGTAAACAAACTCTTGAGTTTGTTTCTGTGCAGCGACTCATTAATCATCAACTTCAGAATAAAAACTTAGATTTTAAATTTAAAGTCTTAAATGAAACTTAACTGCAGCTCAAGATGTTTTGGACAAACTATAAAATATAATTGGTGATATAATTGTAGTTTTATACTTTATCTGTAAGTGATGTGAATATTTTAATATTATTGTTGTTATTGCATTTATCATTTATCTATCTATCATTTATCTATTTATTATTTATCTATTTATCATTTATCTATTTATCATTTATGTATTTATCATTTATGTATTTATCATTTATAGCTGCAGACAAAAAGGATAAAGCTGCTTTCATTTAATCACTTTTAATGAGTCTTCATCATCTGAGCTCAAAAGGAAGATACAATTTTATTACTATTATTTGATGTGATGTTCTTTCCTGTCTGCTCCAGTTTGCTTTGCTTTTCATTTAGATTTTCAGTTTTTTATCATTTCACGCCTCATCAGAGAACTTCAGGCTGAACTGTACTTCTGTTGCAGCTGGTTTTGTTCTGTATAAATATAATGTATAAATAAAGATTTAAAAAAAACAGATCAGTGTGTGTGACGTGTGATTGGCTGATTTTGATTAAAGAGTCTAAACTTCACAGTTTGATGAATGAAGTTTGTGATAAAAGTTGAATTCTTCTGATAAAAGACTGAGAGCAGATTCTCTGGACTCGTTCTCCTTCTTCTTCCTCCTTTTCTAAACTCAGACACTCACTTCCTGTTCCAGCTTATCACTTCCTGTTCGGCTCACAGACAAAAGAAAAAAACCAGGAGCTTCCATGAAGGACGTCTGAGACCGACTGTGGACACGTGGACACGTTCCTGTCTTTATTCTACTGATGTAACTAAGTACTTTTACTCCAGTATGGTACTTTATGAGGTACTTGTACTTTACTGAACTGATCTGATGTCATTATATACTAAATATTGATCTGTTAACTTCACTACATTAATCTGACAGATTCATTAATTATATATATCAAATACAGCTGAAACCAATAATCAATCAATCAATTAATAGTAATGATCATCTAATGATGAAATCATAACAGGGCTGCACACTGTCAGCTCACAATCAATTCATCAATTCATCAAAGTGAAAAGATCTTAAAAATGTTTTATTTACCAAACAGCTCCTCAGTCAGAGTTCTGGTTCCACGGCAACACGTTCCACGTTAACTAGAACCACATAGGGTTCTTCAGCTTGTCTCCAGAGGGGAACCATATTTGGTTCCTGTTTGGACTTCTTATAAAAGTTCACTTGGAACCCTTTCAAAGAGTTCTACCTAGAACCAAACATAAAGGGACATATCTAGAACCATCAGTGAACCCCCTGTAAGGTTCTACAGAGAACCATTTTATGGTACAATGGTTCCACCTAGAACCCTCTCTGGAGGTTCTATCCAGAACCTTTCTACCTTTCTAAGGGAGCTAACAAGAATCCACCCAGAGGGTTCTACTGAGAACCTTTTAATATTCCAAGGGTTTTATCTAGAACACACTCAGGGGGTTCTGCTGAGAACAGGTGGATCCTTTCTTTATTAGTACTTCTGAATACTTCCTCCAACGCTGCTGAAGTTTAACGGTCTAAATATTATTTCTTATATTTTCATGTATTCTTAAGAGTCAGTGTGAGGGAGGGTGATAGAGAGAGTACTCTGCAGAGAGAGAGAGAGAGAGAGAGAGAGAGAGAGAGAGAGAGAGAGAGCAGCTTCACAATGAGCTCTTTTCATTCAGACGTTTAAAGAAAAAACTTTCCGACTGTTAACGGTCGACTGACTGAACGGCTGCTCCTGCTGCCTGTACGTCTCTGCAGCCAACAGACACACCTTCAAAATAAAACAGAGAGCCGATCACACCGATCGATCGATCGGCTGTGTTTGATTTGACTGAGGCTGCAGAGGAGGAACGTTCAGCGTGGAACCGTCTCCTGTTCTCATCAAGATCTCTGACAGTTTTCACTTCTGTGGACTTAAACTTGAATACTCAATTCTGATTGGTCAGTTACAGCATCCTAAGGTCTGTTATTTCTGTATAACAGACTGTTGCTATGGAGAACAGACTGTTGCTATGGACACGGTTCTGATCACAGACTTTGGAGGATCAGTAAAATCATTTTAAAATGAATATTTAGTGTTAAATTGTTGATATATTTTGGTATCTGACCATGAAAGACACAGGATCATGTACACAGATCAGGTCAGTATTCAGAAATAAAACCATAAAATCATTTTTAAATTCATATTTTGGGCTTTAAATGTGGGCTTCAGGAGACTTGGATCAACCAGATGAGGTGTTTAAAAACTGGTCACTGTTCACTTCCTGTTTGTGACATTCTGTTTTCCTGTGAAACTCCAGCAGAGTTTTGTGAACCGTCCCTTTAAATCCGCCGCTGTTGTCCAGAGAAGAGACGTCACATCAGGACTAAAATCATCCAACAAAACTTTTACTTTATCATGTCGGGAAGAAAATCACACAAAATGTTTCAGCTACTGTGAGCAGCGTTCGTGCAGGACGAGAGCATAGCAACAGTAACTACGGAGGGCGGGGCTTAGTGACGGGTCCATTTCCTGTATATTGATTTCCACCTTTAAACTGATATTATGGATACGTCTAAATACGTATAAATGCAACACGACTGATGGTTTTTACATCACGTCCTGTCTCACCTCACCTGAACAGACCTGAGTCTTCACACCAGGTGAGAACGTCTCTGATGTCTCATCGTCTCCGTCTCTATCAGAAAACAAACCAAACAGAAATAATCAAAGAAATTCTGGGGGTTTTTCACTGTCATGTCACTTCCTGTTTTATTTTGATATGTCCTCCCCTGTGTGTCTTTGTTGTTTTTACTTCCTGTCTGTCTTTTTTCCCGCTCTTTTGGATGCCTGATTATTTTCACCTGTCTGTATTTAATCTTGTGTCTTTAATTCAGTGGTTCCTAGTTTGTTCTCGTCTCTTTCTGAGTCCTCGTAGTGATTTGGTGGATTTTTTTCTTTCTGTTTTTTTGTTTTCTTTCTGCGTGCTTTTGGATTCTGGACTCTGGATTTGCCTTCTTTTCCAGCACCGTAAGTTATTTTTGTGTTTTTGTATTTTCATAAAACGTTTGAACGTATTCAGCTCCTCTTTCCAGTCTGTATTTGTGTCGGTTCTCTTGTTCTGCTCGACTCCCGCAGTGACCTGAAGACGGACGAGGACGTGATTTTTATTTCATGCAACCCACAAATAAATTCAGTAAATATGTGAGTAGATCAACATTAAAGGAAAAATGAAGTAAAGTTAAAATTTACTGAAAAGATCAGACGGTGAAGACAGATCTGATTTTTTTATGAGGACATGACGATCTGCTCGACCAATAGGAGCAGCTCGTCTGCAGTTTGTGTTTTTATGACGTCTTCTCGTCTGCAGAAAAATATTTTGGTTATTAAATGTTTCACTATAAAATCAAATGATTTCATTTGATTATCTTTTATTTAAAATGTTTCTGTGTGTGTGTGTGTGTGTGTGTGTGTGTGTGTGTGTGTGTGTAAAGGCTGAAGGTTAAATCCACACAAACAAACAGTGAGGTCAGAGTCCAACACACACACACACACACACACACACACACACACACACACACACACACACAGGAGGCCTGAGTCAGTGAGAACAGTCCTGAGAACATCTGCAGAGGTTTAACATACAGACGAGGTTCTGTTGATCTCAGAGGAACATTCAGATCAGAGAAGTGAAGACTGATGACACACACACGCACACACACACACTCACACACACATCAAGAAATGATCCAACACACACATGTGAGTCCACTGTGGGAACCAGGAACATCAGAAATGGAGTGGAAACAAACCATAAAGGAACCAGAAACTAACCTGAAACATCAGGAGAGAAACTGAGAACACGGAGAACAAACCAGGAACCCACCAAAAAATAAATACACTTTATTTTATCTATTGTATTTATTATAAAACTAACCAGTTTCACAAAGACAGATCAAACACAGTCACACTTCAGACACAAACTAGTGTAGTTCTTCTCTTTGTAAAACTACAGCACAATGAATTCTGGGTAAATTCAGACTTTTTTCAAATAAAACAATAAAAAAAACATGTCCGACCAGCAGAAAAGAGTCTGACAGTTACAAAGATGTTTCACTCTGATATGTAAAAAAAATCAGTGATGAATGAATCAACTGCTGAGAGAGAAATGGAACAAGACACAAATAAATCATCACTCACTGCTGATCAGCTGGTGGCTCTGATTGTTACCATGGTAACTAAAGCCTGAGTCATTTTTTTCAGTTCACAGTCTGTCTGTCTTTATTCTTAAGAAACACTCGAACTTGCAGCGGCAAACACACACACACACGCACACACACACACACACACACACACACACACACACACACACACACACTGCAGCTGTAAACAACATTAACTGGTTTATCAGTCAGGAGGTCAAAGTCACAACTAGGTCACAGTCTGAGAGCTTCATTCATGAACACCTCAGCTGCTGAATGTGACTCTTCTTCTTCTTTAAATCAGAGTTTCACAAACTTTTCTCCAACGTTAAGTGGTGAAAATATTCTAAATATAATGTAAACTTAAACTTGTGTATATTATACATATTATACTTTTCTGTCAGACAGCCTTTTCTGACAGAAAACCACCATCATGTTAGATAAATATCACTCTCTGCAAACCAACCAAACTCCATTGACAAAATCAGTAATTTTATCTCACAGAACACAGGAGTTGTTGGTGTGTTTCCTCCATTTTGTTTGTGTTACTGTGCGATTTCAGTTTTCCAAAGGGTTCATTCAGATTCACTGAAGTCACACAACAACACAAACACACTAACAGATGGAGGCAGCAGCAGACCAACAACTCCTGTGTTCTGTGAGATAAAATTACCAGTTTTATCAGTGGAGTTTGGTTGGTTTGCAGAAAGTGATTTTTGTCTTCGTTAACGGTGGTTTCCTGTCAGAAAAATCTGTCTGACAGCATCTTCTGTAAGTGACACACACATTATGAATAAGTACCTCACACAACCACAGTTTAAAAAATCTGAACTATCCCTTTAAAGGTACATGTTCCTTACAAAAACAATGTATAGACTCATATTACATAATGACCCAGTATCAGTGTGTGCTGGTGTCTGCAGATGTTTCACCAACTCAAAACGTTGGTATTTTACACTCTGATGCATTCAGGAACCGCTTGGACAAATCCTACTAACTCTACCTTTAACTTCAGGGGTGTTTTGAAACACTTTAGATAAAAACTCTACAGTCCAAATTAAAAGGCAGCAAACAAGGTTGCTTTATCGACACAAAGCTCAGAGTTTCCAAAGTTGCCAAATATGTTTTCCAACGGCACACGAACGCAACATAACGGGCAAATATCCCAAAGTGAATTCCTCGTCTGTGAGAACCTACTTGGCATTAAAGCTGTTTCTGATTCAGTCACAGTGAGAGAACAGAGTTCACCACAGTCAGCAGCTCCTTCATATAAACTGACTCCAGACCTGTAATTTGGCTCCAGATCTGGACCTTCACACTGAAACACCATGTTTCAGAAAAACAGCTCAAAAACAGAGGTGGGAGTGTATTTATATCTGCTGAAACGTTTCTCTGAGTCTGTCCTGATCTGTGTCTGAACCCTGTGACCTCTGACCTCTAACCTCCACACTGCTGCTGCTGCTGCTGCTCCACTCGGATCTTAAGGATCAAAGAAACTTTTTCTAACGGTTTTCTGCTCGCTGAGAGTTGAAAGAATCTGTACCAAAATAACCAAATTAAATAAAAATGAATAAAAAGTTTAACATAACTATCAGAAACAAGACAGCAGCAGGAGAATAAAAATGAAAACAGCTAATTAACATGTAAATCAGACAGACCTTTATATCTTTAGAAGGAGCTAAGCTAACAGTTTCCCTCTGCTTCTGGTTTTCATGCTAAGCTAGGCTAAACATGACTTGATTTCCTTTGTCCTATGTAGCCTTAAGATGGTGACAACCGGAATATGCTGGACTGTTTCTTTAACATACCTTTGTATTAGTTGTTAGCAACCAAGCTAATGTGTCAGCTAGTTAACATTAGCTCTCAGGCAATAAAAATTAGCTATTTAGCCACCAAAGAATCAAGCTTCAGGACAATTTAATTAGTTTTGAGAAGCCAGAAAATAATTTTGATAACTGAAGTGAAGATTCCATTAACTTGCTCGTTAATGTTAGCATAACTTGCTCCATTATTGCTAACATCATGGCTATCACACCTAGCCCCAGCAGGATGCCAGTGCTTTTTATGACTGTGACTAGCAAGCTAATGTCAGCTAAATAACATTAGTTCTCCACTTAAGAAATGTTAGCTTGTTAACAAAAAGTCTTTAGTTTAGTAATGAAGTTGAATTCTTACAGCTGTAATACATTTCATACAGTGGGCAATGGATTATGATGAAAATTAGCATTAGCTTTCTGGCTTCTGTTGGCATAGCTAGCTTGGCAGCTGAACATTGCTAAATTTGCAGCAGATTTCCTCATTTTGTCAACTATTGTTAAAGCTATAGGCTGGCAGTGTCCCCGTGCTTCCAGTCTTTGTGCTAAGCTAGGGTAAATATGTCTCTGTACTGGACACATCTAACAAACTTCCATTACCTCAGCTAACTTTAAAATGGCTAATAACAATAACATGTCAGACTGTTTCCTTTTAGCAAGCAGCTAAATAACATTAGCTTTCAAGCAATGAAAATTAGCTCATTAGCAACCAAAGTGTCTATTTGGTGAAATATACGTTAACAAGTTAATTAGTGTTGAACGGTCAGAAAACGGTTTGACAGTTTAATATTATGTTAGCTTGCTCGTGAATGTTAGCATACCTAGCCCCATTATCACTAACAGTGTAGCTATGCCTGGCAGATATGTGACTGTTTTTGTGATTGTGGCTAGCAAGATAATGTCTGCTAGATAACATTAGTTTACGTAAGAAATATTAACTTGTTAGCAACAAAAGTCTTTAGTGACAAAGTTTTTAACAGAGATAATGAATGCACTGAAACACATTAGCTGCTGGCTATTGATAGCATTACTGGCTTGGCAGTTCCAGCAGGATCTCTGTGTGTGATCACTCTGGCTGAAAATGATTCTTATTTAAAAAACTCTTAATGAAACTAGGCTAGCACTGCTGCTAGTCTTTGTGCTAAGCTAGGCTAATCATGTCATCATCATCTGAAACATCTAACATTAGGTGAAAGAGAAAACAAGGGGATGATCATCACTGAAATTTTCTGAATTTGCATCAGATTTCCAGTTTTGTCAGAGTTAGCATAGCAGTTTTCCTTGCTTGTAGTCTTTGTGCTAAGCTAGGCTAATCATGTGCTCTGGACCTTAATGATATAAAATTGATTATCCATCTGAAACAATACTGGGTAAAACAGAAAAACAGAGGATTTTCCAAAATGCCAATCTGTTAGCATGTTAGCAAGCTCACATGACAGCTATGTATTGCTAGTTTGAAGGCTAATGGTAATTTTAGCGCATGGATTAAGTACAAATTGTTTTCTGGCTGTTCAAAACGATTTAAATCAATTATTCCAATACCCAGTTGTCAAAATTATGCTCACATTTATTAAAGCTAAGGTTAGCATAACTTGCCTCTGTTGTTAATCATAGCAGCACCACTGGGATGGACACAAAGTTGTTATGATTATTTGTGGCTTAAATTTACTGAATTTGCATCTGATTTATTTGACTTTTGCCAGTTTTGATAGAGTTAGCCTAGCATTTCCCCCTGCTTACAGTGTTTGTGCTAAGCTAAGCTAACTACATCCTGGTCTATGTTCCGGACAAACAGAGATGAAACTCTGACAAACACTTTTAGCTGAAATCCTAAAGAAATTCAAACTATTTTCAAACACAAACATCCAGATTAGCAAAAGGCTCTGAGGACCACAGAGTGAAGAGAGTCCCGGTGTTACGGTTCACTCTGTGACCCGTCAGATTCTGTGACCTGATTAGGACTTTAGATGTGCTGGTCTCGTGTTGATCTACTGAACCCGACCTGAACTCAAACACACACCAACATCTGTTCAAGCCTCCAATCAGGTCACAGAAAGTGACGGGTGACAGAAAACAGCGTAACACCGGCAGAGAAAAAACAGTTCCTTAATTTTTACACACAGTCTCTCTCTCTCTCTCTCTCTCTCTCTCTCTCTCTCTCTCTCTCTCTCTCTCTCTGTAAGACAAACTAGATGACCTTTAAAATAAATGTATACTTTTTTAAATTACCTTTATAACTCATGTATGTGTGTAGTTTAATTTATTTTTAACTTTTAATTGTATTTATTTTAGCTGTGATGTCACTATGGCTGCTGCTGCTAACACACTACATGGCCAAAAGTAAGTGGACGCAGTTTGTCTTCAACTTCAGAAGCTTCATGTTTAGTCTTTTCTTTTCAGTTTACATGAAATCATTTAAACTATCTGACTGAATCCTTCACTTTCTGTTGGTTTTCAGTCTCATAGAAACAGTTTGTTAACTGACACCTGAACAGATTTCAGCAGGTTTGAAGATCATTGATCATGTTTGAAATCAGTTTTAACAGCAGAAGAAGAAGAAGAAGAAGAAGAAGAAGAAGAAGAAGAAAGAAGAAGAAGAAGAAGAAATGAGACTCACCGGATCAAATCTGAGATCAGCCGCCCGTCAGAGTGAAAAGTGCAGACTGAATCATGGAGCAGCTCCTCTCTCTCTCTCTCTCTCTCTCTCTCTCTCTCTCTCTCTCTCTCTCTCTCTCTCTCTCTCTGTCTCTCTTTCCTCTCTCTCTCTCTCTCTCTCTCCTCTCTCTCTCTCTCTCTCTCTCTCTCTCTCTCTCTCTCTCTCTGAGGTGTGGCTCCAAACCAGGAAGTCCATCCTCCTCTTTTTCTCTGGACGCTTCATTTTTCTGTTTATTTTCAGTCAAACGGCGCCTCCTGTTGACTCACACGCGTCATTGCAGCTCTCATATTTTTCTTTAACTGTAATAATCGTCCCTTAAATCTATAAACAGCTGATTCATTCAAACTTAACAGCTCAAAACAAATATCATCTGTAAAACTGATTCAACCAATCAGGTTGAAGCTCTGCTGAGGTTATCAGGTATTTATTGGAATGATAAAGTTGCTCTGCAGAGATCGACTGATAAATTGTTGTGTATTGATCTCTAACAACTTTTAAAGATTTTTTTTTATCATCATCAGTTGATTTACATCACAGGTCACCTGGACGCGTTACGAGTCCGTACAGGTGAGTCTCAGGTCGTAAATAAACCTTTAACATCTTTACTTTAGAACAGAGAAATAATTCGTTTAGTACATTTAAAGATGATGAATTATTCAAATCTATTTGTTTGTTTGTTTGTTTGTTTAGTTAGTAAAGTTTTTTACATGTTACTGTGATGATCTGAGTTTTAACTCGCTGTGAACAAACACAGAGTCAATTGATTGGTTGATTGATTGAGATCTTTTTTTTTTTTCAGGGACTTTTCATGATTAAAATAAACTCGCCAGATCTGAGATCAGCTGATTTACTACTGAACATGGAGAGAAAATCAATATATGTTTATTTTTGTTTTATTTATTTGTGTGTTTTCTTTTCAATCAACCATCTGTTTTAAACTGAAGTCTGATAATGAAGTTTTATTTAAACAGCGCCCTCCTGTGGCTGAAATCATGAACAGCAGCAGGCGGTTCTTTGATTTCATTATTATTTATTTAAGTTTGTAATCAATCGGTATGATTGATTATTGATTTGCTTATGAAACTGTCCGTTGAGTACAGTGTGTGTGTGTGTGTGTGTGTGTGTGTGTGTGTGTGTTCCATAAATATACCGAACATACCGGAAGCTAGAATTTCTTTCAAAATAAGTGTCTAGCTTTTTGTTTATAGAAATATCAAACTGTTCATAAAGTGAAACTCATTTTATTTATATGATGAGGTTTGTGTTCAAGTAGCTACTAGTCCTGATATAAATAATCAGTAAAAGATATCATATGAAATATTCTGATTACTGCTACATTTTAAAAAGTTGAAACTGAAACATTCATTTGTTATATGAAGTCTTCTATAAGTGATCAATGTGACCATTGATCACAGTGATCAATGTTTCTTTCAACTCTTTTTGTCTTTTTAAAATTATAAAACACTTTCAGCTGCATTTTGTGTCTAAAGGTTCTTTATAAAGTTTATTCTTAGTAGTACATCATAATACAGACTAATGTTGGTCTTTTCTTTCTTGTCTTGTCTTTTTTGTTCTGTTTTTATTAAACTCATCGGATCATCAACTGAGGAGAAACTTAAACGGAAGTGAACCTGCACTCCCTCGGCTTTTATTTTGAAATGTCTCAACGGAAGCCGTGCTGTGTATTGATGTGAACTTGACGCAGGCGCAGTCGGAGCTCATTTAACCTGCAGCAGCTGAAGCGTCTGCAACAAAAGAGGCGAACAGAACAAAGAAGAGAAAATCACAGAAATATTTTATTTTGTCACCGGAAACAAAAAGGTAAAATCTGATTTATTTATTCTCATCAGATGATTTTAATGTTGATCGACTCGTTTCTGTTTTCTGAGTAAAAGCCGGCTGAGATGATTGAAGCTGCTGCTCATTTAAATTATAAAAACGACAGACAATTAAAATAAATATTATAATCTGAATGTTAGACATTAATTAATGTGATAAATGTGATAAATTCATCGA
Organism: Lutjanus erythropterus; assembly: GCA_020091685.1. NCBI lineage: Eukaryota > Metazoa > Chordata > Actinopteri > Lutjaniformes > Lutjanidae > Lutjanus > Lutjanus erythropterus. Next base: position 36,493,941 of record CM034607.1, read on the forward strand.
ATTCAATCTGTTTCAGTGAGCTGCATCATCACCGACCCGCTGCGGGCCAACGCCTCTGACACCAGCTGATCAATCATCAATTTATTCACCGATTTAAAACGTCTCATCGATGACAAACACAACAGAAATAACTGGAATATCAGATACGTTTTATTATTTAAACGTTATTATAATTTGTCATCGTGAGATTCATCGATCGTCAGAACGAGGGCACCGCCTCAGGATCAATAACAGGCCTGATCGATCACTGATCAGTCAGCCGAACATTAAATCAGTAGAAATGTGACTGTAGTTTGGTGGCAGGAGGCTCCGACAGTGACGAGGTTTAATTTCAGTCTGCAGCAACACCGTGACCCACTTTCTACATCAGTCACAAGAAATATAAATATATAAATATATAAATATAAATATACAGCTAAAAATATCTAAACATATCTGAGTGACTGATGGAGCAACAGTCCCACTGTTCTGTAGGGGAGACTGGGGTTGGTTGGCACACTTTTCACTGGTATAATTTATATTTGAATATTCTGAGCTGCAGCAAACGAACCGTTCAGGACTCAGCTGTAAATAAATAAACAACAAATGTTTTCTAAAATCAGAAATGACTCGTGATCAAAGTCATGTTGAGCTCCGGGTCAGTTGGAACAATATTAAAATGTTTTAGTTGAATAAAAATGAGGCAGCCAATAAAATAATTTAATTCAAACAAGAAACTGGGGAAAAAAGAACATTTAATGAACATTTTTAAGTGATTAATCAACAGGAAAGTTTTGTTACTGTTTACACGTATCTTTCATAATAATAATATTTAAAAAGTCATTAAAAAACAATTGAAGATATATTAAATATTTAATAAAATATTTAATATTGCCAGAGCACTTTTTGTACTTCTAACATGATAAAAACTGAAAGTTCCCCTCTTTAAAAAAGTTTGACTTTCAGGTCAACAAAATATTAAGATTTATTTTTGTTTTTGTGACCCAAAATATTTAAATAAAGTTTGTGTAAAATCTGAATTAGAATTCAAACAAAAGAAGAACAAAAAAGTTTATTTAAATAAAAAATAATATGAAATCAGATTTAAATGAAATGAGCGGTCTGCTCCTTTAGCTGTGACCTGAGAGGCCTTCAGGGCCCGTTGGAGTTTGCGGCTCTATAAAAAGATGAGTCATCTGTAGAGAAGCTCAGCTGTGAAGAGTTCAGATTAAAGCAGCTGTGATTCAATCAGGTTTCTGTAGATAGAAACGTCTCACAGTGACGTCATCAGGTCACGTGACCACAGGAAACAACTTCTTTTCTCTGTTTATTTTTTCTTCTTGTTATAGATTATTTTTTGTGACAGAATAAATCCTGACATGTTAAATTCACCTGAAATATAATCTGATATCATCAAACGTGTGACTCATATTTAACAAAAACCATCAGATGATGAATTCTGACTTTATTTTGTTCAGTTTTAAACTGAACAGACTTTCAATAAAAGAATCGGGTGTTTTGTCAAGTAGATTTTCACAGAAGTGGAATTTACTTTGTCTCAGTCAGTAATTCTGCCACTGGAAGAAAAAATATCCCCAATTATGAGATAAAAAGTCAAAATCATGAGATAAAAGGTAGAAATTATGACTTTTTATCTCATAATTCTGACTTCCTGTGGAGATATTTTTGTTTCCGTGGCAGAAATGAGCTTCCATCCAGTCGTCATCAAGTCAGGTTTTTTGTTTGTTTGTTTGTTTGTTTTGTTTTAAAGAAAACAGGAACATCTGGAGCTGCTCAAAGTTTTTCTGGTTTCATTCTTCCCTGAAGAATTTGCTTTGGTGTTTTATATTTCCTCTTGCTATGTTTTAATATTTTAAATATATCTGTATGATTTATTGATGCTTCTTTATATTTTTGCTCTACTTCGCTGCTGTAATAAAAAAAATCTCTTCTCTTATCTTCCAGAAAAATAAACACAGTAAAAGAACAAGGAAAAAATATACAAGAACAATTTAATTAGAAATAAACACCATGTTTAAATCTAATAATGAGTTTATATTTCAGAGATGAACTTAACATAAAGTTGATGTTTTTCAGTAGAAACCAGACTTCTGTCCTCCTGTTCTCAGTAAACTGCTCTGAGTTCAGATAAACTGCTGACAGACGCTTCACTCCTTCATTTAAAATGAATCTGTGAAATAATAAGAGGGGAAATATGGAAATACAAATAATTAAAACAAATATGTTTTTCAATTATTTTCACATTTATTTTGTATATATTAGATATATTCTTTTATATTTAGTTATTGCTTATAAATTACTCTATTTTGTCTGAAAACTTTGTATTTATTATTTTTTGTTTTTTTTCTTTGCTTAGCTGAGAGGGCGACAGACTGAGAGCTCCGCACCCTTTGAGTTAGTTTTAGGTTTTATTTTGGATATTTTTATGTTCTTAAGTCAGTTTTACTGAGTATTTTTACTTTATTATTGTGTGTAACTTGTAATTACACATTTAACTTTTAATTTATTGGATACTGTTGCTTATATTTATCTAATTTAACCGTTCTGTCTTTTGTCAGTTAACTTACCTGTCTTCTGTTAAACACGGTTGTATAACCGGTGTGACGATAAACATCTTGAATCTTGCTTGAATGAACACATGAATCCTGGACAGGAAGTCCCGCCCACAGCCAGGTGATTGACAGCTTGGCTCATCAAGTTCAAGAAAAAGTGACAGGGAAAAGAAAAAGGAAATTACATGATATAAAAAAAGTGTTTGTGTCTTTGCGTCCTCAGACTGAGACATGATGGAGAAGTCCAGCAGCCAATACGACTCCTTCCTCTTCTGGAGGCAGCCAATCCCGGCCCTCGACCTGTCGGAGCTGGAGGACCTGGGACTGACCGACACTCTGCCGGCCAATAGCGTCAAAGGAAAAGACAAGTCGTCCTCCCTGAGGAGTCAGGACGATGAGGTGAGGAGACAAGGGACACGTCCAAACTAGAGCTTGAGCTCCGTGCCCGAATCTGATGGGACCCGAGAGGACCCGAGTCTCAAGTCTTTGACAGGATTGATTGATTGATTGATCAGTTTGTCTTTATTTTAAATTAAAACAAGCACTTTGTCCAAAATCAGAAACACTTTTCAAACCTTAAAAACACCAAATGTAACTTTTTCAAGGATTTCCAGCCCCGTTCTGAACCCTGCTGGTAAAAAAAAACCCATTTAGTTTTCTTAACGTCTCTGTTTTTACAGTGTAGCAGTGAGACTGTGGACGCTAACGTCTCTGTCCATCTGTCTGTCTCTCTGTCCTCAGGCGTCCCTCTCTGAGTTCTCCTCCTTTAATTACTGGCGCGCTCCCCTCGCTGATGTCGACGCTCTGTTGGCCGACCTGAACCTGCTGCTCTGAAACGCCTCGTCACGTGACCTCTGACCCCTGATCATCCTCACTGAGACTCACACTGACCCCAGATCAGATTTAAACCTCCTGTCTGACAAAAAACTAAACGAAAGGAGACTTTATGAAAGTTTCTGCATGTGAACCAGGTGGACAAAATAATAGGAACACAGTATTGATCCTTTTCTGATCGATCATGAAAAGATGTTTCTGTGAGAGACGTGACTTCTGATGGTTGAAGAAATGTTTGTCAGATCGATTGATTTATTTGATTGATTTGTTGATGAGGAGGTGATGCGTTCAAAGCCCTGAAAGATTTTATGTTTCCATTTGTGCCTTTTTGTTCTTTCATCCTGAGCTGCTTCATTAACTCATTATTTATTGATTGATTGATGTATTTATTAATTTCTTTCTCATCCTGTTTTACTGAGCGGGCCTCAAGCTGGAGCCACAGAGAGAAAACAACAGCTCACCTGTCCTGAACACACCTGAACACACCTGAACACACCTGAACACCTGCCAACAATAAAGAACGTGTCTGTTTTTGATCAAAATGTCTCATTTTTACTCACAAATTCAGATGTTTCTGTACATCTACAGGTTCATTTGCACAGAAAAGTAAAATGAAGAGAATTGTTTCCAATAATAAACAGATGAATAACTGAATTATTTAAATTTAGCTTTGATTTTCAGTAACTAATATTGTTTTAATGGAGTAATAATGATCCCACATTAAGAGAAATTAAATTATTGACTGAGACCAAAAAACACCAACAATAAGTTCCCTAGAAGAATAAACATGAAGAAAGATCGGTTTAAAACAAATCTTTATTTGTATTAATGCACAGAAGACAATTTTTGGTCACAGCGAGTTAAATAAAGAAATAAAAACAGAAGCAAAACAAGAATGAATTCAGATTATAAGAAATGTTTAATTCTGTTTAAGTTTTATTGTATAAAGAAAAATAATTTACAAAAAAGAAATTTTAGAAAAAATCTAATAATCAAATCAAAATCATGAGTTTGTTCTGTCAACTCCTTTGCAGCCATAAAATAAAAAAACGTGAACATGTTTCACAGTAACTATCTATTGTAATGAAGAACACTTTATAGAAAACTAATTAAGATATATGTGGATGAAAAAATAAAAATAAATAAGCAGATAGAAATGTCCAATAATTCAGTGAACTGTCGTCTCATAAATGCAAAAAAATTCAGGGTCGCCTCTGAAAAAAGGAATTTATTTATGTTTTAATTAAACAACAAATCAAACCATAAATAAATACATAAAACAATGTAATTCATTTAAAAAAAAGTTCATATTGCCAGAATTCACATCGGCTTATTGAGTAGAAACATTTTCCTGCTGGTTGCTGTCAGATTTTTAAAAAATGGCGGTTTTTATGAGGACAGTTTGTGTTTTTATTAATTCATATTTTAGCTTCAGTTCAACACATGACGACTGTTTATAAGAAGCGCGTTATTAACATGTGACTCAGTAACATTTATCAGAATCGATCAGTTTGTTGTTATTGATCAGCTCAGGCTGGATTGGGTCTCCTCTCCCCGCTCCTTGCTCCTCTCAGCCCGCCCACAGGGAGGTGAACCGTCTGCTTCCTCCTCCGGTGTCGACCAGCCGCCATCTTTGTTCAGATTTAACACTAAAATAAGTCTTTTTAAAAACTCGTTCCCGGCAGGTGAACACCTGTCACAGTCTGACTCACGTCAGGAGACGTAAACACGCGAGAATCTACGAGCGCAGAAGGTAAAAACACGATTTAATTTAACTTGTTAGCAGACTGCATAAACACAGGCTAACGGCTAACAGCTAGCTGGTAAATAACAGCGTCAACGAGGACGGCACTTCCTGTCAAGACTTTCAACATAAAAGGCTGACTGACGAACTGTCGTGAGGGGAACATCAAATGGAGACTATATTAGAAAACTACCACTCAAATTATTTGTTTATACATTAACTTAAATTATTTAACACACTTCTGTTGTCTGAATCAATCCTTAATATCTTGACTTTGAATTATGAGTTTGGTTTTACACAATTTTACAAACATTAGCCACCAAGATTTACAATATATGAGTGATCGACCAATTATTGACCTGATAAATTAGAAGATATGATGTTCAGCATTTTTATGATAACTGGAATCATCAATGAGATAAATATTAATTTTAAACATACAATTCTTATCAAAAAACAATCAGAGGTTTTACGGGCAAGTTTGTGTTAAATTAACATTTTGACACCAAGACATTTTACTTTTTCATTGTTTCCGCAAATGTTTATTTGATCCAATTATAGGTTATTGGATTCCTTGATTACAAACGTATTGAGTGATTCCTAATATCTATATTTCTCAGACAATGTTATGTTTTCTTCATTTTAAGATCTCTTAATCAGAGCTCAAACAATCAGAGTCCCAGAAAATTAATTACGATAATAAATAAAACATTATAAACATTATGAATGAAACATTTCAGTTGCTTGTCACAAATTTTAATATAAGCCAGTTGTGCGCAATGACTGAATATCTCCCAAGTTTTAGATCTAAATGTGTCAGTGTCTGTATTTTTTCCTGGTTTTAAAGGCTGCATTACATTAGTGTGTGATGTAGAGTGATGTAATTTTCTGATTGTTCTTGCTGTTGTATTAATTATCCTACCTCACGTACACATTATTTCCACATCACTAATATTTATCACAGACCTCAACATTTATATTGTGTGAATGCACCACTAATTATCCAAACAATACTGTTGCCATATACATGAATACTGATTAAAGTTTTGTTCAAAACAGTATCATAATATTTGATTTTGTCCATTTTTGGTCAAACCGTACAATTACATGTTGTACCAGGCAGGCTACACTTTATGCTCTTATTTTGAAGGTTACAGCCACAACATCCGGCTGTGCAGTGCCTGCCTCGTTCTGACTTTGTGCAGTAAACAAGCAGCTGAAGGATCCAGCCGAGCCGCAGTGCGGACTAATGTTCATGTTTATCAAACTGTGAATTAAAGCTTTTACTTTACTGACCTGTTTCTTCTAAACGCGGAGTGACAACAGCGCGCAGACGCTTCACACGCGGAGGAATTTGTTGTGTTTAGCCAGCTAGCGTGCTAACATTAGCAGAGAGGAGCTCCGCTGGCTCCTACAAACCTGGACACGGTGAGTATTCTGCTCCGCCGTCCTGTGGAGGATAAAGAGACTCATTTGTTCTTCATAATATGTTATAGATTCATCAGAATAACCCGCCATGTTGGAGGTTTCATGAGTCGAACCTGCTGTTCGCTGTTTGTCGGTGCCCGCTCGATGAATGCTAGTTAACCGGATGTGGAAGTAGTTTTTTCTCCGCGTGTAAAATAGGAAATTTCTGTGTGACTTCCCCCGGAAAACCAACAACTTAATATCAAACGGTTTCCTGTCCGTGTGTGTGTAAAGGTTCTGCTGGAGCAGGTTCTGGTGTTTAACTGGTTTTTAACTGGGAGATGAGAGCAGGCGGAGGGAGACGGGGGGACGTGGCACATGGCGGACTCTTTCTGTCCATGAAGGCGCGTAAAATGGCTCCTCGGCCGCGGACTGAAAACCTTCGTCCTTCCCCGCTGTTTCTCAGTCATGGTGCTGTGTGACTCCGCGGGGTCCATTATCGGACAGAGTGTAACGGCTAACTTCACTAGCTTCAGATACTTCTCCAGTAAAATAAAGCCAGTGTTCCCAGTTCAACTACATACATACCACTAGCACCAGTGTTACACGGTTAAAATAAAACAGTGTTTGGTTATTTATCAGCTACTTGTTAAATGTTTCTTTTGTTTAGTTTCATTTTAGGGCTTTTAGCGCCCAAAACACTCTGTTAGTTTGATTCCATTATCGGACACGTGTTGTTCTGACACGGTTAAAGGGATAGTTCGGATTTTTTTGAAATGGGGTTTGAATTCTCTCATCACATCTATTACATTTAGTGGTGAAAAGTACTTTTAATTAACAATGACACTTAAAGGGACAGTTCGTGTTATTTGAAGTGTGGTTGCATGAGGTTCTTTACAGTCGGTGTGTTACCTACAGTAGATGGAAGTCGACACGCCTCCAGTTTGGAGAAACAGCAGGAGTACCTGTGTAGGAAGCTAAGTAATGTCCTGCTGTGGACAGGGTCAACGGCAACACGTATATAAACACTTAAAAAATCAACATTAGCTTGAGTGAGTGTATGTGATATTTAGAATAATGTCACCTCTTTACCAGACAGACTTTTCTGACAGGAAACCACCGTTATATCGCTCTCTACAAACCAACCAAACTCTGTTGATGAAGTCAGTCATTTTAGCTCACAGAACATAGGAGTTGTTGGTCTTCTGCTGCCTTCATCTGTTAGTGTGTTCGTGTGACTTCAGTGAATCTGAAGAACTTTGTTCTCTAAACATGACTGTCATTATTATTATGATGGTTACTGTGTGACTTCAGTGTTTTAAAGTGTTAATTAAGATTCATTGAAGTCACATTTTTACACAGAGAAGACACAGTGACGAACAACAGCCGTCGTGGATGTTGTCAGTTTAATAAGAGGAGTCACCTTTACAGCACCAGCTTTTATCCTGTGGCCTCATGGTTGCTGCATGATTTGTAAATGCAAATTCACCAAATACTGCAAATCCTCGGTTCATACTTTTGAAATTTGCACTGTGAACATTTGGATAATTTTTAGTCAATATGCTGCAAATTCCATGCAGCACTTGAAATTTAGGACGTCTTGGGGACGATGGAAATCATCTGGGACACAAAGACACTGTGTCTGGAAAACAGGAGAGAAACTTGTCTTTACAAATTAAGTTATTACATTTATGGGTCAAGCACAAATGTGCGTAGTCATTTTGCAGTTATTTTGACTGAAATTGAGATATGTGAGATGATTAGTGGAAATGATCAGTTTTGCGTCACAATTTTCATTTTCAAAAAAAAAAAAGTATTAAAATGGTGATGATGTGATATTTATTGAGGTCTGAACCAAACAAACATGTTTTCTTTCATCTGAAGAACAAAGATTTTTAGTCCAGAACATCTCTGCAGCTCTACAGAACCTCATTATAATGATGTTTTCTCACTTTTTCTCTTTATCAAAACATTGTGATTTGGTTCTGATTCTGTGATTTTGATATTGCACTCGGACATATTTTGATTTAGATAATGGAGCGATTAATTGTGCAGCCCTGTTCCACCACTAATCATATCACACTCAGTCAAAATCATCACAGTCTGGTTTTGTTTACTGTATCTTGCAGCCATATTTAGAATTTAGAGAAATAATTTTAGGAGAAATGTGTTTTTCAGTCTGGGACGGTTGAAAGTAAAATTCAGGACACAGACGTAAAAAAAAGTTAATATCAGCTCTGATCCCATCATTTTTTTTTAATAACTGTTTACATTTTAAAACACAAAGTTCACATCTTTTACATTTATATTTTATCTATATATGATTATTGACTTTTACGATACCTGTTAGTACTTCTGGTTCCAAATTAGGCCTCAACGATAAAAACCTATCACAGTAGTGAAGTTTCATATCAGTTGATATCAATACTTATTGATCGTGTAGGTTGTGACTGAAGACATGTTGTGAACTCGAAGGAGTGGAAGCAGCTGAAGTGATAAAATGAGTAAATATCACAATATTTTTGACCAAATACCTCAATATTACAGCAATAATGTAGAAGTGACTGTTGGTGTTTTCACCGAACATTAATACAGTGAGATTTTTTGATAAATAATCATCAGTAATGTGAATATAATGACTAAGAGGGTGACGACAAGTAGGCAAAGTTCAGAAAGTTACATCACTTTACTGTATGCAGCCTTAAAAACCATGAAAAACACAACACAACATATTATGATATAACAATATGCAGAATCTGTCACAACATCTAGTCTTATATAATAAAACATAAATAATATAATATTGATATATTACCCAGCTCTGTTCCAAACTCTAAATTTCATCTGTTGTCTTGTTGCCAGATGTTAAATTAACCATTAAAATAAAGAAATGAGCTCATAAACAGAAGTGTGGTGTGTGTGTGTGTGTGTGTGTGTGTGTGTGTGTGTGTGTAGAATAAAGTGTGATGTGAAGCTGCAGTGTTTGTGTTTATTAAAACCTGAATGTTTGTGTGTGTCAGATGTCGTTGGTGGACCTGGGGAAGCGCCTGCTGGAGGCGGCTCGTAAAGGTCAAGACGATGAGGTCAGAAACCTGATGGCCAACGGAGCGCCGTTCACCACCGACTGGGTGAGACTCAAACCTCCGTCTGTTAGTGATTCTGCAGGAGTCAGATGGTTTCATTTTGTTTCCCACAATAAAAACAGTTTAACGATAAATACGATTCTTTAATCAGCTGATGACAAAACAAACATCCCGTCACTCATATTCTGTATTTATTTCATCTATAGAGTTTAGATCTACGGTGTCGTCATCTAATAGTTGAAGGGTTTGATTTATGGTTTCTGGAGTTGAAGCCTGGCTGAATATAAAGATGCCTGTCTTGTCTGTGTCCTGTAGCTGGGGACGTCCCCGCTCCACCTGGCCGCTCAGCACGGTCATTACTCCACCGCCGACGTCCTGCTGAGAGCCGGCGTCAGCAGAGACGCTCGCACCAAAGTGGACAGGACCCCGCTGCACATGGCCGCCGCAGAGGGACACACGGTCATCGTGGAGCTGCTGGTCCGGGTGAGAACAGTTAAATTCTGTATCTTTAATACTGTGAAACTCTGTCATTAATGATGAAAGACTTTTTATCCATCCAGCAGCTGCACGTTGATCAAAGTCTAAAATCCACAAAAAACAAAATCACATTTTAAGTTCCTTCCTGACTTCACTGTGGCACACCGGGTTTTCACAGCTCCTTAAAGGAAAGGTCTGAAATCTAATAATCTGAATTTCAAGCCTTGAAAGATGAATAAAAAAGTTTTTTTTAGTGTTTATTATGGATATAAGTGAGGATTTATGAAACCTATTCATCACATTTTATCTGTTTTATGTTTTCATTAAAGTGAATTTTTTGTATATCTGAATAAAATCAAATCAAATATCTTTGATACACTTCAGTCCTGTGTTTAACTTTCCGTTTAACTTTCAGAGCGGCGCCGACATCAACGCTAAAGACATGCTGAAGATGACGGCTCTTCACTGGGCGGCGCAGCACGGTCATCACGGCGTGGCCGAGACGCTCATCAAACACGGAGCCGACGTCCACGCACTCAGTAAGTTCGATAAGACGCCGTTTGACATCGCTGTGGACATCCAGAACACGGAGCTGATGCTGCTGCTGCAGGTGAGACAGAAACTGATGAAACACACAGACTGACCTCTGACCTTTGACCTGTGGAGTCGCTGTTAAATTAAAGATTAAAAGAATATTTTTATTTTAGTCCTTTTAAAGTGAGTTCACCCAAAAATGAACTTTCACTCAGTATCTCCTCACCCCTCTGCTGATGTGAGGATCTTTACAGCCGCAACATTAAAGTGATAAACACATTCATGCTTCAGAAATTATTATCCAGTAACATTTATTATTCTGAACATGTGTTAACGTTACCATGGAAATCTATGTCCAAATCAATATTCCAATTTATCAACAACTTTTTAAAGTTTGGTTCCTGTTTTGTTGTGACAGATGATTTAAACATTAATGTTGGACACCTTTGTTCCTCAGCAGCATCTGTAAAGTTTTTCTTACATTTGTTGTGTGTGTGTGTGTGTGTGTGTCTGTGTGTGTGTGTGTGTGTGTGTGTGTGTGTGTGTGTGTCTGTGCGTGTGTGTGTGTCTGTGCGTGTGTGTGTGTGTCTGTGCGTGTGTGTGTGTCTGTGTCTCTGTGTGTGTCTGCGTGTGTGTGTGTCTGTGTGTCTGTGTGTCTGTGTGTCTGCGTGTCTGTGTGTGTGTGTGTGTGTGTCTGTGTGTCTGCGTGTGTGTGTGTGTGTGTCTGTGTGTCTGCGTGTCTGTGTGTGTGTGTGTGTGTGTGTGCGTGTGTGTGTGAAGGAGGGGATGCAGAACCAGGTGAACATGAACCAGGTGAGCATGAACCAGGTGAGCATGAACGTGGAGACGAGCACCACCACCAACCAGCCACAGTTCATCATCCAGGGCATACCTGCCATCCAGGGGGGCGTGGTCAACCTGGCAGAGCTGCTCAACAAGGCCAACGCAGGTACACACACCTGAAAACACTCACCTGAGCGCCTGAACATGTCCTGTGGAGGTGTGACGTTTGTCTCCGTGTGTCTCAGGTGACTCAGAGGAAGCGATGGCTGCCAGCGCTCTGGACTCCAACATCCAGCACGCCGCTGTCGTCAACGAGGGAGGTCAGAGGGTCATCACCATAGTAACGGACCAGCACGGTAACCTGCAGACCACAGGAGGGATGGCGCCGCCGTTCTTTGTCACCATGCAGCATGGACAGCAGAGTATGACACACACACTCACAAAAAAAAACTTCACTCAGCACTGACTGAGGCTCATCAATGCTGATGATCAGTAATCAATCTGTTTGATTGTTTTCAGTGTTAGCGGTGCCGGCCAACACGGTGACAGAGGAGGTGGTAACAGAGGAGCCACAGCCTCCGCCCTCCAGGAAGAGGAAGCTGGAGGTGACCAACAATCACAATGATGCTGGAGAGACGGTGAGCAGGACCTTCCTCCTCCTCCTCCTCCTCTTCCTCCTCCTCTTCTTCTTTAGTTACACATTAAGTGACCAAGTCAGTTGTTCTACATGGTACCATTTTAGTATAATTTTGTAATCATAATTTTCACTAATATTAGAACGTCAGAACAAAGGTGTTTACATAACGAAAAGCCTTTGTATGTTTCATCATATGAAAGTTGCCGACTTTGACGTTGACCTCTCCAATATGGCAGCCAGGCAGACACATGTTAAACTGTGAACACAGATTCAGTGTTTCTGTATTCATGTTCTTCGTCTCCTTCATCTTCTTCAGGAGTTGTTGCAGAGGCAGCTGCAGGAGGCCAACAGGAAGGCGCAGGAGTACCGGCAGCAGCTGCTGCGTAAAGAACAAGAAGCCGAGGAGTATCGCATCAAACTGGAGGCCATGGCTCAGAGTCAGGCCAACAGCACCAACGTCAACGCCGCCGCCACCAACGCTGCCGCCACCAACGCCGCCAGCCCCGAGGAGGTGGTGGGAGGAGAGGAGGACGAGGAGGAGGCAGCAGCTGGCATGGTGGAGGAGGAGGGAGAGATGGTGGTGCTACAGGAAGGCGGGATCATCATGGAAGGGGAGGAGGGTCAGGTGACACTGGTGGAGACGGGGGCAGAGACGACGGAGGTCAGCTCGTAACAGAGAGGGGGGAGGAGGAGGAGGAGGGGGTGACATGCCAACTAAAAGACAGATCATAACAGGAGGTGGTTGGTTTGACTCGCACTAATTTGCATCCCATTTAACGGGTGACTGGTTGAGTCATGTCCGGATGGCGTGCACCCTTTAAAATCCCAAAAGACACCAGAGAGGAGAAATAAAATGGCTTCCCAAAAACAGCAGGAAGAGAAAGACAATTAAAAACAGGCTAATGAATTTAGTCATGCACCATTTGGAATCCCTGAAAGAGTCAATACAAACACTTCAGAAAGGGAACTAAAATGGATTCAACATAATAAGAGAAGGACAGATGGAGGCGTTTAGTCATGCACCATTTTGTATCCCTGAAAGGTTTTGGTGAGAACATGTTGGAGACGAGCAGCAGTGTCTTTTGGCTTCCCCAAAAAGATACTAGGAGGAAAACAGACTAAAGAAACACAATGGAGGAGTTTAGCTTCTCTGGAAAGACAACACAGTGGGAGAAAGACAAACTGATCAAGGCCTAAACATGACAGAGGAACTTAGTCATGCACCATTTTGTATTCCTGAAATATGTCATCATGACATGTCAGCGATGAGGACCAAAATGGCTTCCCCAAAAAGCCAGTAGCAAGACAGACAGAAAGACAGACTGAGTGAATATGGTGGAGTTTATTCATGCACCATTTTGAATCCCCAAAAGATTTCCAACATGTCAGAGAGGGAAACAAAATGGCTTCTCTGAACAGACAACACATAGGGAAGGGAAAAAAGAGACTAAACAAAGATAGTTTAAGTTGATGCCATTTTGAGTTCCCTCCTGTGTTATAACTGAATGCCTTCTTAAGTGGGATGCAAAATGTAACAAAGCAAGAATGGATCAAGATGGAGACCAGCTGAGGAAGAAGAAACTGTAGAGAGGAAGATGATAAATCAACTCAGGCGGAGGTGGGACCTTCGCTCAAAGGTGTATTTACTTTTTTGTGTAACTGCAATCATTGATCCCAAACCAAATCACAATAATGACGCTGGGTTTGGAAAGACAGTCGTCCCTGAACGCAGCCATGTCTGTTGCCTGAATGTCGCTTTAATGCTCCATTCTGTTTCCCCATTCGACTCTTAACTGAGTCCTATAAAGACAAGATCACTAAACCCGAGGAGACTGATATCAGCAGGAGGTCAGTTTTAGTTTGTCAATTTAACATTTTTGATTTTTGAACGCAGGTGGTTATCCCCAGTGTACCCATTTATATCCCTTTTGTTTACGTTAGTACATCTGTTCGTCTAATGCCTTCACGACTCTCACGTCGTTATAAAATTGGGACCACGTTACCCCTTTTGAAACCTTGCTGTCGCTGGTGCGATTTTGCTTCCCCAAAAGGCTACAGTGAAAAAATGGCCACGACTGGGAGTAGTGGGGGAAAAAAGCATCTTTTGGACACTACGACGACTCATTCTGAACTGCTTTTGTACTTTCATATTGTTTTTGTTGTTGTTGTTGTTTATTAAGTTTTGTTTTCGGACATGTTACTTTTCTGATGTTTAAGAATGAATTTATTCTTTAAAAATCCTTTTGGGGCATCAAACAAGCTTTTGCTTCCCTAAACTGAGTGAGGAAGCCAAATGTTTTAGGATAAAATGTTCTCGACTCATTTCACTCCTCAACAAATCAATCAATAAAACTAAATCTTTATTATTCCCAGAGTCCTGACAAGAACCGAATCGTTTTCAGATCGTTCACTGGTTCTCTTTTAGATTCTTAGTTTAGTCGATAAAACGGAATCCGAGGTCTTTAAATGTTGATGCTCGAGTTACCGTCGGAGTCGCGCATGATAACAGTTAATAGAATAAGAATTTGATCGATCATGTAAAATTTAATCGATCTACTATTAAATAAACATCTGAAACATGTAGTTCTTTATATGTTTCACAGGCTACACTCTTAGAATAAGGGTTCCAGAACTTTGCTTCCGAAGAACCCCTTTAGAACCTCTCACAGGGGTTTTTTGGTGAACCCTTTCACAGGTGGTTCTAGAGATAATATTGGGTTCTCAGTAGAACTGTTTGAAAGGGTTCCAGGTGACCTTTTATAAAAATTCTGACAGGAACAAAAAATGGTTCTCCTACGGGAGCTGAAGAACCCTGTATGGTTCTACTTAGCACCTTTATTTCTGAGAGTGTACGTGATGCTGGAAATTAACTTTTGATTAAAGGGTTGTTTGGTAAATGCAACATTTTAAATATTTTTTAAGTTTGATTAATCGACTAACTGATCATTAATTTTATCAATCGATCGATTAAGTATAAAACTGACCGTTTGCAGCCGTTGTTGGATTTGAGAGTTTTAAAAAAACAGAAAATATTCACATTTTAGAACCATCAGATTTATTTCATTTTCCAGCTCTTGATAGATAATTAACTCATCAGCTGTGGTTCAGTTTCTTAATTCATGTCAACATATTTGTAGATTTTTGACTTTCAGGACCTTTCAAGGTGTTTTAACCCTTTAGTTACACATTACCTTTATTTTTATTTAAAAAATCTGCAGTTATGTTCTTCTTCAAACTTCTGTTGTAGTAAAGCAGGCGAAAACAAAGACGTGACGGTGAGTTCAAGGACGCTCAGATATCTGAAACATGAGAGTCGACTGCAGAACGGCAACTTTTAACCCATTTAAATCCAAAAACTCTGTGTTGTGTGTTTATCACACGTCACTTCCAACACAGAAGTTTCTGTTTGTAGGCCTGGACGATTACAGCTGCAAAACCTATCATGACCATCAAGTTTCATACTGGTCAGTATTGATAATTATTGATCATGTAGGTTGTGACATGTTGTGATTCACAATTATTGTCACAGTCGATTAATTGTTCAGTTATTTTTTGAGGCAATAGTTGTGTGTTTTAAAATGTCCGGAAATAACAAAATGTGTGTCCATTTGCCAATTTTTCAATTTTTCCACTAATCGATCAGTTGTTTTGTCCATAAAAAGTCAGAAAATGGTCCAAACATGATTGGGTATATTTTTCAACTAGTGATCAATCTGGCAATAATTTTTCAATTTATAAATTTAAAATCCATTTATAAAACCAGGATGTTACTCCAAACTGTTTTCTTTGCATCATAATGTCACTTGAACCAAACTACAGATGGCTTTGATTAATGATTAATGATTAATGATTAATGATCACAGGTGGATTTTTGCAGAAATTAATTAAACCCGGCGGCTTCACTCTGGACAGAAATCGGTTTTCTCAGAAACATGATCCAGTTCCTCTCCAGTCCACTGTGAGCTCCCTTAAAAATCTTCCCTCTGTCCTGGTCTGGTTTTATTTCCTGTCCTGGTTCTATAGATCAATTATTGATCAGTACCTGTCAGATGATTGATCATATCCTGTGAGCAGCCCGTCGTGCCCTCCCTCCTCTGATCACTGATTTTGAGTTGAGTATGATAGTTATTTTTATAAGCTCAGCGAAGAAGCCAACCTTTTTCTATGTACATATAAAGTTGTATTTTTTTAACTGTACCTGAATGCTTCACCGTGATGATGATGATGATGATGATGGTGATGGTGATGATGGCTGCCTGCATTGGTAATCTGAAATATAAACACTTGTTTTTTTGAATAAGAACTTCTTGCTTGTGTTTTTGATGTTTTCACCTGAACTCAGCATGAGGCGTTCAGGTGTCGAACTGAACAATTAGTCAACATTTTATCGAAATCACAATATGGTCTGCTAATATTTTCAAATCGCAGGAGGAGCAATATTTGATAAAACTACTTTTTGTTTGTAAAATTATTGTCATGCTGATTTTTCTTTATCAATTAATCCGTCAATCATTTTTTATGATTAATCGATTTGTTGACTGGTCCATAATTTAGAAATTGGTGAAAAATTGATCCTGTCACAATCTTGTTGATGTTTGAACCTGTTTTTCAACTATCAATCTGGCAATAATTTTTCCACTG
Source organism: Lutjanus erythropterus (assembly GCA_020091685.1). Classification (NCBI taxonomy): domain Eukaryota; kingdom Metazoa; phylum Chordata; class Actinopteri; order Lutjaniformes; family Lutjanidae; genus Lutjanus; species Lutjanus erythropterus. Next base: position 36,510,633 of record CM034607.1, read on the forward strand.
ATCAATAAGTTATTTGTTCCATAAAATGTCAGAGAACGTTGATCAAAGGTCAACATGATGTCACAAAATGTCTCATATATTTTTTAAGTTGCATATTTTCTCATCTGCACACCTCCAAACTTTTTTTATCGTCTTTTTCATGAACTTTATTTGGGACATTGCAAGCAGACGATAAGACATTTTAAAAAATAGAATAAATGTAACAAAGTGGAAGAAAAATCTAACAAAAATAAAACATTTTAAAGTAAGTAAATACAGCTGACTGTATGTAGAGTCCATATGAAGAGAGAAATGAGTTCAAACTGGACTTTGACCCTCGAAGTTAAAGTAAAACCTCCATCAGCTGAGATGATCAGAAGCTCCAGAACAGCTGATAAACATGTTCAGATTATTTTACCAACGGATGTTTCCAGGGTCAAGAATCCTTTTTTAATTTCTGTTTGCTTCTGACATAGTTTGATTTAATGCAACTGTTTGAAGCAACTTGTGATGACTTCAGATCAGACATAAACCTGTGTTTATGGGAATAAAAGAATAAACCAAAGTTAACTTTCATCAAGTTTATAATTAGTCTGTAATCTGATAAATGACGACTGAGCAAACTGCATCCACCCAGGAGACTTTGGCTGGATCTTTTTGTCAAATTAAAAAAAATGAAGAGAGAAAATTTAACATAAACAGAAGCTTTTATTCATATTTTTCATCTGTCAAACTTTATATACATGAAATTAAAAGTACATTCTCAACCATAGAGACAACAGTAGACAGAATCTGAATCGTGTCCAGCAGTTCTGGAGCTTCGATCACAGTCTTCAGTCGACGAGAAGTTTAATTCCACGATGACTGAAAGTCCATCTGCTCGGACAGATTGTCTGATACGACTGAAAGCTCCACGACGGCTTCATCAATGGACCTTATGGTGATATTTTTTATTATTTTATCAGCTGCTGACTGTCAGTAAAATGATACACAACTTATAGAATATTACAGTGATGAATATCTTTGGATGGAAGCTCATTTCTGCAAATATGAAAAAAATATATACTGCAAGTCATTATATTTAGCTAAAATCGCAAAATAATCACTTAGTATTTTAAAATAATGAATTAGGATCTTAAAATAATAATTTACTTTATTTAAATAATGACTTCGTATCTTAAAATAATTTAGTATCTACAAATGATAAGTTAGTATGTTAAAATAATCATTTACTTTCTTAAAATAATGATTTAATATAGTGAGAAACTTGGGCTTCCATAAATTTGAGTTTAACACTGGAATTTTAGTAGTCAATAACACGTGTGACTGATCGATCAGGTTTGATTGGTGTATTGTTGATCCAACCCCAGCGTGCAGACAGTCAGTGAGCCTGCCCCCCCGCCAGCTTCGCTGCATGTTGTTCAGGAAGGTTGAATTCGGACTCTGTGTAAACTTTAAACGTGTTGCTGAAGTTTTAAGTCCATAAACTGCTGAACTGGACAATAAAGTTGAGATTATTAGTCACTTTAATGAAGAAATGATGGTTAATTTAATGATATTTAACGACTACAGCTCCCATGAGGCTTTCACTGGCTGGTTTGGGGATATTCCCGCCCAGCTCGTGGATTATGGCCGCTCAGTCCTGACTGACGTGCCCGCCGTCCAATCAGCGGCGGCAGAGTGGCACTCGGCCAACCCTGTGCGGCGGGGGGCGGGGTCGCAGGGGAGGGGGCTGGGCGCGAGGTATCATGGAGGATCAGTAGGCAAACTGTGGCCATCAGAGGAGAGCAGCTACGGCTCTGATCCCCGGGACTTTGTCAACTATTCACCGCCTGATTTCACTCCGTACAGAGGAAACAACTCAGCATGGACATGAAGAAGAGGATCAGTTTAGAGCTGCGGAACAGGAGCCCCGCGGAGGTGAGCCTCTTTACTTTAATCACATTTTAATTGTTGCCTGAAATAGCCCGGGAGGAGGAGGAGGAGGAGGAGGAGGTGATGTGCGACCTGCTCCCCCTCCACCATCACATGCAGCCCGCTCACCCTCAACACTCTGAACCGCAAGTTTGTCTCCCGTTAAAACGTCCAATCGATCGGGTTTAGTTCGATAAACTGCCGCCTCAGAGCCGCTGTCCCGGAGGGATGTGGAAGCATCTCTGGCCGCCCCTCGTCCTCTCCTCTCCGGTGAAATCCCTTCAGTCTGTCAGCGAGGCTCCGCGGACTCATCAAACCATCAGAACGGCTCACACACGAACTGGTTATGATTTGTTTTCCCGCCAGAACGTCCAGCTCGACCCAACTGCTCCGTTAAACCGTTAAAAACACCTCCACGCATTAACGACGAGTAAGTTTAACTTTTAATCAGCCCGCAGCCGCTCGAGGAACTCGGGTTAAATGGAGAAAACGACGTAAAAATAAAGACGAAATCCTATTTAACGCCAGTTTGTGATCGGAGCGAGTGTTTGTGCGGGTGTATCGGGATGTTCCGGAGCTCACCGCGGACAAACACCGCTGCGTGTTTCACTTCAACAACAACAACGACGCTGCTGCTGTTCCGTGTCTGTGAGCGGACATCTTAAGTCTCTGACGGACCAAACTTCGACGGAATATTTTCACCTCCTCGTCTTTTACGTCTGTAAACGTCGTTCAGTCGAGTTTAAAGGTGAATTTAACGTCTATTTTCGAGCTTTTGTCGACATTTCCGCGCGGCCCTGCTCGGTGGCGGGCTGAGGTCACACACACATTTGGAGCTCGTGCTCAGCAGTAACGCGTTACCTACTTACCGTTACAGAAAGCGGATTAACGGTTAATTCGACGGTAAATTTCGTCGGTATTGACGACGTTTTTCTCTTTCAACGAACAGAAGCGTGGCAGCACCGCCGCTCGTTACTGTAGTGCGATTACCGTGTAACGAGGAGCGTTGGTGTTTCTAACAGCGTCGTAACGAATCAAAATGGCGTTACTCGACGAGGCTTTAGAGTAACAGAGATTACTGTAGTTTAACAGCACGATGGCTCATCGATGTCTGCTTAAAATGAACAACTGCCTGAATGAAGCGTGTAATCTGGATTAAACGAGTTAAATTGATGTAAACACTGGTGTGTAAACGTGGTGTAATTCGGGTTGTGTCGACGCTTTTTATAAAGTGGAGTCACAGCTCCGTGTGTGTGATTAAGTTATATAACCGACTGCCAACCGACCAGCTTCAGTTAAATAACACACACACACACACACACACACACACACACACACACACACGGTGCTTCAGCTTTAATTCACTTCATTTAAACTCTTCCAGCAGACACTTGATGGTGTCATGTTTTATGAATTGGGGGATGCCGGCAGATGGTGTGTGAGTGAGGGCTCACAAGACTACAACCCCCACCACACACACACACACACACACACACACTCTGCATGTAGATTATAGTAGGTTAAAGCCCCAGCACACACACAGTGGTGTGTGTGTGTGTGTGTGTGTGTGTGTGTGTGTGTGTGTGTGTGTGATGGTTGGTCTTCATTGAAGCCCGTTGGCCTGCAGGCTGAAGCTCTGCTCAGTTACATTGAGGCTCTGTTGGTTATATAAGCAGAAGAACCAGAGGAACTCTGGGAAATAAAAGCAGCCACCAGTCTGAACAAAGTCCTCCATGAGACGTGATCTCTCATGTCTTACTGTCTGTCTACTGTATTTTGTAATAAAGCTGTTAAACATGAGAATCATCGTGTGAATTCAAGAGTGTTTGGGACATCAGAGGAAACTGAGAAGATAACCAATTTATTTTTATGATTTTTTTCTTAAGTTATTGACTCTAAGTGTTATTATGAGCAAAAGCACAAATAAGCAGACTGATCTGAAAACGGCGTCATGAACGGACTTTATGGTGAGATTATTTTATCAGCTGCTTACTGTCAACAAGATGATACACAACTTATTTAGAATAGTGACAAATATCTGGATGAAAGCTCTTTTCTACAAATGTGATGGAAAAAAATATCCTCTAAGTCGTTATAATAAGTTAAATTCTCAAAATAATCACTTAGTCTCACAAAATAATGACTGAGGGTAGGAAGTGTTTTAAAATAATGACTCAGCATTGCAGAGTAATGCTGTAGTATCTGTCAAATAATGATTTTAAGTGTTGCAAAATGACTATCTTCAAAAAATGGCAAAGATATCTCAAATTTGTTGATTGACAGAAAACTCCTCAAATCTAGTGTTCAGAAGTATCTTCCTGATTTGTACAGATTTATTCACACGTCTCTAAATCCACTGCAGCAGCGTTTCAGTATCAGTCTACCATGATATGTGCTTTGATTTATCTACACTGTTCTACTGAATCAGTGTCATGTTAAAGTTTTTTGTTCATAGTATTTGTTAAATTAGATTAAAGCATTTGTTCAATCAAACAAACCCATGTTTTCATTCTTTTAAGGGTTAATGTAAGTGCTAATCATTTCTGGAATACTGTAGAAATGTGATCAGAAAATGTCGTACTGTTTCAGCCCTGATACACACTGTATGTATGTACTGTATGTACTGTATGTGCATGTAGATGTGCACAAAAGTACCAGTAATAAACATGAGCATGTTTACAGGACAGAATACTCCATATTATTCCTAATACTTCACGAGAGACGTGTGTGTTCAGCTGCACACTGGACAGGAAGAACAGAGGAACAAAACTATTGGAAACATTTTTAAGCATATTTTTAATCATTTTAAGCCAAATGTCCAAATATTTTTTGCTTCTAGTTTCTTAAATGTGAGAACACGCTGCATGTTTTTGTCTTATAATAAACTCAACATCCGAGTTCAAAATAAAATTAAATTTTTTTTAAGTAAAATACATTTTTTAATACAATATTCTGCAAAATAAAATGCAATGTTTTCTGAAATAAAGTACAATGCTTCACAATAAAATACAATACCCTCTGAAATACATTTTAAAAATTAAATGAAATGATTTTAAAAATAAAAGTGTTTTTCAAAATAAAATACAGTGCTTTTCAGAATGTTCTCATTCAGTTTGTTTCGGTTTGTTTCTCGTTGTTCGCTGATTGGTCGTTAAACTGTGTTGTGTTGAAGGAATGTGATTGGCTCTTCCTCACTGCAGACAGTGAGTATAATTACATCATCATATTAACAGACCTGCTCATTTCACACTGATGAGATATATTTTAAAGCCTTTATCAGCTGATATTGATGATGTGCTGATATTATTGTGAATGTCTAATGTTGATGTTTGACAGTTTAACAAATACAATAACAACACATCAGCAGTCACTCAGTTTTTAAAACAGTCAGGAGATGACAATTATTTTAATCATTGATTAATTGGGTAATTATTTTCTCAAGTAATCAATTAGACTTTAATCTATAAAACATCAAAAAATAATGAAAAGGAGGCGCTTGGATGGTTCAGCTGGTGGAGTCTGTCTCATGTACAGAGGCTGAGCCGTGGGTTCGACTTCTACCCATGATCCTCTGCTGCGTGTCATTCCTCCACTCTCTCTCCCCATTTCACATCACATCATCACAGCTTCAGCTCTCCTGTCATTAAAATAAAATGCCCCCCCCCCCCCAAAAAAAAAGAAAAGGCCACTAATGATGCATTCAAGGTCTTGTTTTGTCCAAATCACAAATCCATTTAATTTACTGTCAGATGATAAAAAAAAAAAGCAGCAAATCATCACAGTTAAAGGAGTTTAGATCAGATTTTTTTTTACTTGAAAAATGACTGGAATGATTAATTGATCATCAAAACAATTTGATGATCAATTTTCTGTTGATTGAATTTTAAATAAATGAACTGCTGGTTGCAGCTCTGTCTTCAGTAGAGTGTTTTAGTTGACAGGAGCGTCCAGTGGACGTTAGAGGAACAGCAGCTTTAAGCTCTTCTAGGTCAAGGTCAACTGTAATGTCATTACACAACACAGGACTACACACAGACACACAGACACACACACACACACACACACACACACACACACACACACACACACACACACACACAGAAATACAGCTGCAGCTCCAGTTTATATGTTCCATACATGTAAAAACCTGAAAACAGCATCAATAAGTATAAAGTAAATTAAAATAAAGACAGTAAAATGATGCTGTTGTCATCAGTTTGTTCGTGTCTCTGTATGTCCTCCTGTCTGTGTTTCAGATAGCAGAGCTGGTGGTTGATAACAGTCGCTCTGCAGACGGAGAGATTGAAGGTCTGACCGACGAGTACACGGAGCTCGAGTTCCTCAGTATGGTCAACGTGGGTCTGAGCTCGCTCGCCAAACTGCCCTCACTGCCCAAACTACGCAAGGTAAGACACAGACAGAAGACTATAACGTCCACTTTACCTGAAAACACAAGGATGCTGGTTTAAATGACTTCCTCAGACTTGTTTACATGTCTGTCAGCTGTTTATCTCCGGTGATAAACGTTTGTGTTTGTGTTGTTCAGTTGGAGCTGAGTGACAACAACCTGTCTGGATCTCTGGAGACGCTGTCAGAGAAATGTCCCAACCTGACCTACCTCAACCTGAGCGGGAACAAGATCAAAGAGCTGAGCAACGTGGAGGCGCTGGTCAGAAAACACACACGCACGCACGCACGCACGCACACACACACACACACACACACACACACACACACACACACACACACACACACACACACACACACAGACTGGACTGTCTCTCTGTTCGTAGCTGCTAACATGCTAACATGCTAACAAACATCATGTTTGGTGCTGCAGCAAAACCTGAAGAGCCTTCAGAGTCTGGACCTGTTCAACTGTGAGATCACGTCTCTGGAGGACTACAGGGAGAGCGTCTTCGAGCTGCTGCCGCAGGTCACCTACCTGGACGGCTTCGACCAGGAGGACAACGAGGCACCCGACTCTGAGGCCGACGACGAAGGTCAGACATGACGAGTGTGTTGAGAGGAGAGAGACCAGCTGGGATCCTCCTGCTCTCAAAAAATCTTTTTCACTTCATGTTTCGTGAAAGTTTATTCCTACAATATTATCACAATTTGGTATTTGGTCAAAAATATTGTGATTTTTACTGATTTTGTCACCCTAGCTGTTCCCACCTCCTGGAGTACAGCAGAGCTGCAACGATTAATTGATTATTAAATTAATCAGCAACTATTTTGATAAATGATTCAGTGGTTTGAGTCATTTTTTAAAACAAATTCTCTGATTTCAGCTTCTTAAATGTGAATATTTTCTGGTTTCTGACAGTAAACTGAATATCTTTGAGTTTTTTGTCAAAATAAGACATTTGAGGACGTCATCTTGGACTTTCAGAATCATTTTCTGACATTTTATGGTCCAAATAACTAATCAATTAGTGGAAAAATTATTGCCAGATTGATCACTAATTGAAAAATAGGTCCGAGTTTCAGTTTTTCTACATCTTTAACGTTGATGGTCTGACCTCCGTCTCTCTTTCTCTGTCTTTTGTTCTCCCTCTCTCTTTTCCTCCAGACGAGGACGGCGAGGACGGGGCGGGGCCGACCGGCGACTACGACGAGGAGGATGATGAAGAGGATGATGAGGACGGCTCAGAGGGAGGAGAGGTGGGGCTGAGCTTTCAAGTGAACCGGGGCGATCAGGTGGGCAACTCAGGCTTCGGCCTGCAGGTCGATCCAGAACCGGCTCAGACTGCTTCACCTCCAATCCCATAATGCACCTGTCACAGTTTAGTTCCTCCATCTGGATTTTGGATTAACTTTGTAAAAACGACCACAGAGAGAACTTGACTTAAATAAACTGAATTTAACTAAAACAAGATGAAACACTCAGAAAACAAGAAGCTGCTTCACAGATGTTACTTTTATATGTTTATGACGATAAACAAAAGGTTACGTACCTCAACATGCTGCTGTGATTCATGGGAAATGTAGTCCAGTTCTCTGCCTGGTCTGATCTGAGCCGCTCTGATGGATCGACCTCAGGTGTGACCTCAGGTGTGACCTCAGGTGTGACCTCGGGGTGTGACCTCAGGTGTGACCTCGGGGTGTGACCTCAGGTGTGACCTCGGGGTGTGACCGTGTTGTTGACCAGGTTCAGCACCAAAATGGCCGCCTCTGAGGACAAATGTTGGTACACAAGAAAGGTGTTTTTTTTCCTCCCTTTTTTTTCTTTATATTTTTCAGTTATTTTTCCTGGTGAGTTTCATTTTTTGAATGAAATTAATCATTTGAACTTTTTCCTAAATTTTAAGAACTTAAACTGAACTTTGTGTACAGAAGATTTAGATTTTTCTTAAGAAAAGAAATTTGTCTTTTTTATCATGTGTCTTTATTTTTTTCACGTACGTTTGTTTAATAGACTGTTTCAATCAAATATTTTATTGTATTCATTAGATTTATGTTTTTGTGCAGGAAAATTAAATTTTCTGTAATTTACACCATAGATATCAACACTGTTAAAAAAAAAAACTTTTTTCATTTACTTTGAGTTAATGAAGTGTTAATTTGTTGTGTCAACTTTAAGGGTTTCAAGTGTTTTTTTTTTGTTTTGTTTTTTTTTAAGTTTGTGAAACTTAACATTAGAAAACTTAAGAAACTTACATTTTACATTTGATGAACTGGAGTTGTTTTATTTTGAAATATTAGTGCTATAAATATGTTTATGTGATTTATAAGATGTGGATATTTGCTTTAAGACAAACTGATCCTGAAGGAGACGATAGACGTCAAATAAGAACAACGGTTTGAATAATTTCAACAAATGTAATTATTCAAGTTTTCCTAACTTATATCTGAAAAGTTAAAACTAAAAAACTTTCTTAACTTCAGTGGACACAACAAATTAAACTTTAGTTTAAATTTAAAAATGTTTTACAGCTCGGTGCTTTAGTTTCTTTCTTTTTTTTTTTTTTTTTTTTTTACAGTGTATCTACACTTCAGAATGAAATTAAAAAATGAAGTGATTCATAACCGCAGCCTGTCAGAGTCGGTCTGATGGCGATCAGCCTGGTCACAGTGATGTAGACGTGATGAAGAGTTTTAGAGCTTCGTTAGTGTCGTCCAATCAGAAACGAGCTGCTTCTCATAGCTCTGTGTCCTTTATTTTGAAAGTACTAACTGTCTTTTATTTTGAAAGTGCTGATTGTCACTCTGTAGAGAAACTGAAGCTGAACTCTTCTTCTTCTCCTTCATCATCACAGGAGGATGAGGATGAGGACGACTATGCAGAGGAGGAGGAGGAAGGTGAGTGGAGCATCATGGGATTTTTGAGAGGTTTTCATTGGTCTGAATCCTGTCGGTCTCCTCTGATTGGTCAGTTCTCTCCCTCTCTCTGTGCAGAGGACCAGGCGGGCGTTCAGGGACAGAAGAGGAAGAGAGACGTGGACGATGAAGGCGAGGATGACGACGACGATGAAGACGACTAGTCATCCAGGCGACGGTCGTCCGTGTGTCGTCCTGTCCTGTTTCTGTCCGTCTCAGTCCAGACCCGGACCCGACCTCCAGACAACAACAAACGATAACGATAACCACCGCAGGGCGTCACCGCCGCCGCCGTCAGCAGCAGCAGGAACAGAACAGATGTGATCTGCTAGTTTGTCTCCGTTTGTTAGAGAACCTCACGTCTTTATTTTTAGAGAATATATTCAGAGAAGATTTTATCAGAACTTCACCTGCTGAAGACTCACCATCCAGTTTCCCTTTAAAACCTGGTTCAGACTCTGCCGCTCCGTCCGTCTCCTCTCCACGTCCTCGTCTCTGCGTCTCTCTGGACCACTGAAGTCCAGCAGCGGGTCCACCGGCCGTCCTGCTATGGACCGACTTCCTGTCAGCACAAAGAACTCAGAATGATGTCACTACGTCACCTCCACCGGAGCAGAACTCAGCGCTTTGTCTCGGTTCTTCTTGTTCGAACCAGAATCTGTCAGCTGTGTTTCTACTTCAGGGACCTGATGGTCGCTCGCTCGCTCGCTCGCTCGCTCGCTCGCTCACTTCCTGTGGGATAAAAAAACGTTTCAGTTAAAGATTTCTGTTGACGTCCAGTTCCAGACCACAAGACTTCTGCCTCCTTCTGATGTGATGCGTCAGTTACAGCTGATGGATCCTCGTGTGTCACATGACCGCTGCGTCTCCTCCCAAAGAACGTTAGAGTTCAGAAGTTCACTTACAGTGTTTGAAGTTAGTCTTCAGATCTGCTCACGTTCTTCAGTTAATAGAACCTAAACAATCTGGGAACTGTTCTCACAGACTGAAAACAACCGTGGTATGAAGACGTGCAAAAATTTGGTGAATCTGTTTGCTCGCAAAAAAAAGTGACGGCTGTTTCTGCACAAAACTAAACAACAACAACAACAACAACAAGAACAACTGTGACGCCACATAAAGTGATGGAACCTGCTGGATTTAATCCTCCGTGTAGAATCTGGATGTCCTTCACTTTCTGCTGTCGCTCCATGTGGACGAGTCAAAACACAATCAATTTAAACTAACTGGTTTACGAGCGTCGAAAGAAAAAGACTGTCCAACTTAAAATCTAATATTTATTTGCTACGTTTCGATACTCGACCTTCATCAGGAAAAAATTAGAATTATTAAGATTATTATAAATTATTACAGTAAAAAATTAGTCGAATACTCAAGTAGTCAGAAGTGTTTAGAGCTGCAAGCCCCGCCCCCTAAAGTTCCTGTACCTCTGAGAAGTACTGACCCCCTGAGCAGGAACGTTTTGAAGGCTTTGAGAACCTTGTACCTCTTTTTCACCAACGCGGAACCAGCTCGGTCCAGTTCCAGTTCTTGTGCTCCTAATTATGAACTTATTTCAACCAAAAATAAATTGATTCAAAACCGGAGAATTTGGTTCCCAGAGAGGAGAGCATCGTTTCGATCAGACACGTTCCTGAACAAATGAAGGAACGTCGTTTGTTAGCTACTGTTGATGTTCGATGATCGTTGGACGGTGAGATCTCTGAGTATCTGGTACTGTGAGACGAGCCAGTCCTGAGCAGAACTGTTTGAAGAACCGGAGCTGAGTTTGGTGGACGACAGGTACCAGACGTCTCAGTTCACACCTGAGTCGGATCAACAGATTTCACCCCAGGTTAAACAAACCAAACTGAACCGGTTCCCTCCTGTGTCGCCACTCTGAGGTTCTGAAGTCTTGTCGTCTGTTCTGGCTTTTCTTTGTTTCTTTCTATGAGCTGAAACCTCCAGAGTTTCCTGTTTATCAGTCTCAGAACCTCAAACAAACCTGTGAAACAGAACCGTCACCTTCGTATCAGGTTCTTCCTCCAGTTTTTACTGTTTCACCTTCAACCATCCTGCAGAAACAGGAAGTGTCATCGTTCTCAGGAGAGCAGGACGGTCGCCATATCACCTGACAGTCCACATCCAATCAGATCACCCCCGAGGATCAGGACCCGCCTCTCCCTGCAGCCATATCTGATGAGGAGAGGAGAGGAGAGGAGAGCGCCCCCTTCAGGACCTCTGTGTGTCTAACAACCGATCAGGGACACATGTCACATGCATCTGTTCACCGTCACGTTTGAACCCTTCAGTCCAACAAACTGTCCCTGAACTGGACGACTCGTGATCACATGACTCTGCTGTCTCCGCCCCGTCACGCCTGCTGTAGACTCAGTGAAACCAGGATACTCCCAGTGTGTGTTTGATTTATTGTAGGGATTCTCCAGGGAAGATTAGGGGGCGGGTGGGAGGAAATATTAGTTTGTTTGTTTTTTTCCTGAACAGTGGCTGTTTTTTTTTTCTTTGTTTTTTAGTTTGATGTGAAAGCGAGCGGCTCGTCCTCAAACTGCCCGTCCCCTCGTCATATTCGGACCACTGCCGTGTCACGCCTCAGGCTCCGCCTCCTGCACAACACCCAAACCTGCAGCTCCTCCTCCTCTGAGGAAACATTTAAACTTCACACAGACCAGAATCTGTGGTGCGTTCAGGTGCTCCTCAGAGTCAGAAATATAGACGTTTACCAGCAGGTAAAAATTTAAATCAAAAACCTGATTTCAAGCTTCTGAAATTTTAGTGAAATTGACCGAATTTAAAAACAAACTTTTAGTTTAGTTTTTGATCTTAAATGTTGAAACATCAAACCACATAAACACACATAAATGTTGTTTTTTCTGACTTACCAAGCTGGCAAAGAGCACCTGAACGCAGCGTCACAGTCAGTTTCCCATAAACCACTGCACACCTGAGGACTTGTTGACCCATTAGTCTCTGATGGGGGCGGAGCCTGAAGCAGGACACACCTGTCGTGTCTGATTCAGGTGTCGCTGCTCTTTAACTTTTTACTTCCTCTAGTTGTAAACAGGACCAAACCCGACCTGACAGGACATAAATACTTCAATAACTTTATTAATTATTGGATATTGGAATGTGCAGAAACAAGATTGATAACAGACCTAAAAGTTTAGAAAGTGTTTGTGTTTGTTGTTTATCTCCTGCAGAGTCGGTTGTTGGTCCTGGTGAAGCAGCAGAACTCTGTACAGTCTGACTTTTAACTCAACTGCTGTAAAGTTTTAGCTTTTCTCTCATTTACACTCTTAAAAATGACCTGGAAACGTTCAGGTGTCCAGTTTGAAAGAATTAAAGAGCGAGGCTGCGGTCAGACGGACGTTTTGTCTCCATGGTTACGACTCACTAACATCGTCGGGCAGCTGAAGACGGTCGTACGATTACAGAATTGATTGCATTTTTGGTCAAACACACAGATTGTGTTGTTTTTAAGAGTGTAAAGGTCAAAGGTCGCGTCTGTCAGACCTGCTGAGGTCAGTCTAACTCTGGTTTTTAAGGCAATATTGTAAATAGACTCTCAGCTCAGTTTCAGGTTTGTTTTTATGGTTTTTAAATCATTTTACAGATGTTTTGTTCTTTCTTTGTTTTTCTGCAGCGAGGTGATAGTTGACCCACGTCTTTGACCTTTGACCCCGCCTGTTACGTCCCTCTGTCATCGTCATCATTCTGTCTGTGGGGAAAAAAAACTGTGTGATTTTTTTTGTGTGCTGTAACTAAAACATATTGAGAGGGTTTGAATTAAAAAAAATTCAAAAGGAAGAACTTGTGTTTTTTTATTGTTTTTATTTTCCAGATTTTAATGAGAATTGACTCAACTAAACAAAATTAAACCAAAATATATATATACACACACATATATATGTATATATATATATATGTGTGTGTGTGTGTGTGTGTGTGTGTGTGTGTGTGTGTGTGTGTGTGTGTGTGTGTGTGTGTATGTGTGTGTGTGTGTGTATGTGCCTGAAGTGCAAACTGAACCTGCGCTGTAAAACTCAACACTCACATTAATTATTTCTAATAAATGATAATAATAAAAAGAAGTTTGTTTTGAGGTTCTACAAACTTCAAACTTTTTTGTTTGTTGAACTGATCGTTTCTGATTCGAGGGATAAATAAATATTTTAAGAGATT